>OY723387.1:1146842-1204424 GCA_963210295.1 Ophion ellenae
CCCTCCATAAATTCAATAGGGGCCCCTTTTTCTAAGGCGCATACCCGAGGCCCCGCAGTTTTATTCCAGCCGTGGTTGAAGCAAGTACGCGCGCGTCAAAATGAGTGAGCTCACCACGGAAGAAAAAGTATATCTTATCGAGTGCTTCTTCTCGAGGGGGAAAAATTTATAGTAATGCGTATAGAGGGTTTCGTACTAAGTTTGGAACTCACAGAGTTGCCAGCGAAAACACACTGAAAAGGTAAGAATTGAATATTTATTCATATTCATCTATCACACAACTTGTGTTTCAATTCAATTAAACTGCATTGAAGTAATTTTACGTTAATTTTTGTAGGATAATCGATAACTTCGTGAAGTATGGTACACTCCAGGACCGTAGACACGAGTTGCCAGGTCCATCTGTCACGGTGACTACACCAGAGAAGATCAACGAAGTTGAGAATTATTTCAAACAAAATCCAAATGATTCGATTCGGAAAGCTGCTCAAGCATTAAAAATAACCAAATCATCATTACACAACATTTTGAAATATTTTTCAAAGTTTCATCCGTATAAAATAAGCACTCATCAATTGTTAACTGAACATACAATGACGAAACGCATCGAATTTTGTAACACTATTACGGGAATGTTTGAAGCCGAAGAACTTAATGAGAAATTGATTATTTATTCCGATGAAGCACATTTTTGGATGAATGGGTACGTAAACAAGCAAAATTACCGGTTTTGGGGAACGGAAAATCCCAACATATCGCTAGCGAAGTCCCTTCATCCACAGAAAGTAACGGCATGGGCAGCGATTTCAGTAAAAGGAATTTATTTGCAATTCTTGGAATCTACGGTAACAGGAGAGAGTTACAAACAGCTTTTGGAAACGAAATTCTTCCCTTATGCAAAAAAGAGGGGACTGGTTAAAAAAATTTACTTCATGCAAGATTTGCACTTCATGCGAGCAATTGGGCTTTTCTGATTCTGTGCACGTGTTTTAAAATGACAGTCGATTAGTTTCAGCAACTTCCTATTGGACACCCGGTACATTAAGGCGTTACCCCCACTTGTAGCGCAAAAAAAGGCCGTTTTCATGAATTTTTTTTAAAGAAAACTACAAAACTTTTTTAATCGATCAATATACCATCTTAAAGAACACATCTTGAAGAACTTTCAGTAATTTTTTTATTGAAAAATATTACATTGTTCAGTGGCAAATGGCCGTCAATGAAATAATGTTTTTATATACACGGTTTGCGGTGACCAACATTGTGGCGAGGTGGATCATCTGAAAAAAAAAAATGCGGATGGATTTAGTCAAATATAAGTATAAACTAGTCTTTAATCGAAGGATTTTAAAAAATATTCATTTTTCACAAAATGGCGGACAGTCAAAGTTAATGGTTCAATTTTAACGAAAAAAACCGGCCGTTTCTTGGCTATAAAACGACCATTTTTTTTCGAAAAAAAAAATCGAGCGATTAAAGACTACATTTTTATGTATTAAATAAGCCTGCAAAATTTCAAGAAGATCGGTTCATTAGTGTTCGAGTAATCTTAGTCACCGACTTCAGAAGTGCCATTTTGAGAAAAACGCGTTTAAAGTTTCTCTTTCAACGCTCCTTCAACGCTCATATCTCAGTCAATTTTGTTCGGATCGACTTGAAATTTTCAGGACATATTCTCAGATACTTATACTTCAATCGATTTTTTCAAAATCGCAAGTGGGGCTAACCCCTTAACCTTGAAATAAAATTATATTCTATTGAAATCATTCTATATACAATCCGTAGATGTATAGATGAAATATTAAGCGGCTGCTACATTTTTTATTTCGTACAAAAATATAATCACTAGAATGCATTATTTCTTTACTACATCGAAACGAATATGCCATGAGACGTAAGTTTTTCAATTTGTTTTGAGACTTGCTTAAGTAGATTTTCGGTTCGCGCTACGCTTACGAGAAACGAGCGCCCGTGCGGCTTCTAGCGGTTACTCCGAGAACTACAGGTTTCGTCACACCTATAATTTCGGTGGCGCTCGGTCATGATTTGCTCGAATTTTTTCAACCAAATGCGCAAGACACAAATTTTATTTTCGCCTAATTTTTCAACCAATTCAGACATTTGCTTAATGTTTTTCAATCAAAATAAAATATTAACATTTTAACGAATAGTGTACTTGAAAATCAATATCGGATGAGGTGAAAAAAATAAAATAACACATTTACTCAATAGAAATTTTATCTGAATCAAACGAGAGAAATTCAATTTTTCTTGTGTACTCGAATCAACAATATTCATGTTATGACTTCAAACGCTTTTGTTCGTTGCAGAAAATGCATTCAAATCGATATATTTTGTTCGCGATAATTTTTTATATAGTTTCAATAGTATATTGTCCTCGGCTAACAATATATCTTGTGTTATCAAAGTTACAGCGTACAAGTTATTAAAGTATATTATTAACGTCAATAGCGTTTTAATTGGACTAATAAATCCGATTTTGCACACCAACAGTTTTACAATTGAATCAACAAAATTCCATTCAATAACACCAATGATATTGGATCAATGACTTTTTTTTCTTTGTGTAGCTCAATTATCGAGTCTTTCTATCCCGTTAATTGGAGCGCGAAGAAACGGCACGTGTTTCCAACGCCGTGAGGCTTCCGTTTCAAAATCAGCCCCTCTAATCGAAAACGAGACGTCCTGACCATTAATTCCACACGTGGGAACTCACGGGCTTGCCTAAATGAGTCTCATAATTTTGGCCCTTCGACGCGAAGTTCGCAAGTGCCAATTGTCTCGGCTGACCACGGCGACAATGCAATGGATAATATCGCGATTTGTGAAAATTCAACCTCGAGCCTCCTCCACCTGTGTGCTTGCACGATGGTATAAACTTCGTTAACGCGAGACTAATTACCAATTGTTGGCTCGTTCGCTCACTTGTAGGAGTTTACTGAAGAGAAAGTTGTTATCGAATGTCCGCCCCTCTCGCTTGCTTCGATTCACATATACAGGCTGATTCACAACTACGAGGGTTCCTTCGGCGAGCATACGGGGTGCGTCATTACAAGCAAAGCGCGTATTTTTTTAAGGGGGTAGATATCTTTGGCGCGGAATAAATTTGATGACTTTCATGATTTTTTTTGTCAAGGAAATAATTCTTCAATTTTTTTTAGACTCGGGGTATATTTCGTTACTAATTTTGGCTGTTACATGGTATTTTCTTTTTACATTAAGGGGAGATATACACCTAGGAGCCGGAAAAAGGGCCATTTTTGTGAATTTTTTCAAGGGAAACTATTTGAAATTTCGGATTGGGGTTTTAATTGTCTGAAAGTATATACATTGAAAAAAATGTTTAATTTTCTTTATTTAAAAATATCAAAAATATCCAAGGATATTGTATGATTAGAGCGTCGTAAAAAAATCTGCGTATACGGTACCCACTGGCGTTTTTTCAAAAATCATCTGAAAAAAATAGCGATTTTTGGGCCAAAAATTAGTTATTATTTTGCCTATGAAATAAAAACCAAGTAACGGAAAAAAAAAATCCTATGACACGTACTAGATAATGGTGTATAGAATAACCACAAAAAACCTCAAGGCAATCGGTTCGTTGGTTTTCGAGAAATTTTGGGTACCGATTTGAAAAACGTGGTTTTGAGAAAAACGCGTTTGAAAATTTGGGAATGAATAAATCATGAAATTTGTCAACTTACATGGAATCATCGATACCAGGCCCATAGTGTAGGTCTTCTACGGTCGACGGAATGTTCATAGCTTCGAAATCCTCGACCTCGACCATCTAGGTGTATATCTCTCCTTAAGGCGTTACCCCCACTTGTAGCGCAAAAAAGGCCTTTTTCATGAATTTTTTTAAAGAAAACCACAAAACTTTTTTAATCGATCAATATACCGTCTTAAAGAACACATCTTGAAGAACGTTCCGTAATTTTTTTATGGAAAAATATTACATTGTTTAGTGGCAAATGGCCGTCAATGAAATAATGTTTTTATATACACGGTTTGCGGTGACCAGCATTGCGGCGAAGTGGATCATCTGAAAAAAAAATGCGGATGGATTTCGTCAAATATAAGTATAAACTAGTCTTTAATCGAAGGATTTTAAAAAATGTTCATTTTTCACAAAATGGCGGACAGTCAAAGTTAATGGTTCGATTTTAACGAAAAAAAAACGGCCGTTTTTTGGCTATAAAACGGCCATTTTTTTCGAAAAAAAAAATCGAACGATTAAAGACTACATTTGTATGTATTAGATAAGCCTGCAAAATTTCAAGAAGATCGGTTCATTAGTGTTCGAGTAATCTTGGTCACCGACTTCAGAAATGCCATTTTGAGAAAAACGCGTTTAAAGTTTCTCTTTCAACGCTCTTTCAACGCGGATTCTTCTCTTTCAACGCTCATATCTCAGTCAATTTTGTTCGGATCGACTTGAAATTTTCAGGACATATTCTCAGATACTTATACTTCAAAAAAATGCAATAAAAAAAATCGATTTTTTCAAAATCGCAAGTGGGGGTAACCCCTTAAGGAAAGAATTCTTTAACATTTTTGGGACTCAGGGTATATTTCGTTACTACTTTTGGCCGTTGCATGGTATTTTCTTTGTTCATTGATCTTTGAAAATGATGAAGGTATGGCACGACCTATTAACCAGATTAATCTTTTGAAAAACCGACGAAGATTTTTCTTTTACTAACATTCCAACGCAGAATATGAACCAAGAAAAAGTGAGAAATGTTGAAAATCGATGAAACGGTACGCTTTGAAACAAAAAAGATTGCATTTTCCGAGAAACGTGGCAGCATTTTGCAATATAAAATACTTTTTTTGTTTCAAAAATATTTAAGGTTATGTTTTAGATAATAAGGTTAGAAACATTTACACCAAATTTCATGAGAATCGGTCGATTAGTTTTTTAGCTATACGTCACGCCAGTTTTGAAAATGCAGTTTAGAAGACCGTGCCATTCCTCCGCCACTTTTGAAGCTTGATAAAAAAAATTCTAAAATTACCCTAAAATTATTCAACACTTCGTATCTTGGTAGAAAAAAAAAAGTAATCCGTCATATCCTAAACATAGTACATAGGTCCTTGTGATAATTGATTAACACATTATTAGCACGCAAAGAGCGACGCGCTTCAGACTCGTCTCGCGAAGATTGGCAGCTGATCGGGTCGGTCTAAAAAGAAACGTCAAAAGTCGGGTTCGTCAAATGCATGGCTTCTGCCGGCTCTAACCTCCAAGTAGGGTTAGAGCGTGAAAGTGGAAAAGCAATGAAAGTGTAAAAGCAGTGAAAGTTTCTTTAAAAAAAGCCGATAACCAATCAATCACGTGTGGGTATATTTTTCATCTTCCGCCATTTCTACCGCCCGAATTATTCGTTTTATACTCGTTATTCGTTCGCAAGTTTTATCGACAAAATTAAGGAAAAAAAGTAACAATCTCTTTAATCACTATTGTTCCTAATTAAATACCGTTAGTGAAACTGAATTGATCGAATTGAGCGAAAATTTAAAAGATTGCCTAAAACTCTCGGCAAACAGGGAAAAAGCCGTGGCCGCCGATGTTCAACGCAGAGATAGTGTGATTATTTTATTGTCGGTAAACGTACCCTAAGTCTCAACACATGTTGGGGAAATCGATCGTTCGGAAAAAAGCTAACGAAGAACAACCATTTTTTTTCCTCGTCCAAAGGTATCTCCCCCCTTAAACAGTGATTATTTTTTCTTGTGCTTCTAAATGCTAAGGCCATCACTTGATCAAATATCGGTATATGTAAACGTGCCGATATATAAAGCGACACCAGTGTTGTTGCAGTTAGTCGTCAGTCTAACTCGGGATCATTGCTCTGCGCAACAAAGACCTGCCTGATTCACTCTGGTAATATTATACGTTTGTTCAAAACATTTTGATAAATTTTTCCAATGAAGGATCAGTTCTCAATAATTGCTTATATTATACGGTAATACAGGGTGTCCAATAGGAAGTTGCTGAAACTAATCGACTGTCATTTTAAAACACGTGCACAGAATCAGAAAAGCCAAATTGCTTTAAATAGAGGAAACTCTGCAGTTTCAAACGCACAAAAATAAAACTCAGTCGAATATTTTTCATGTCAATTTATTACATGTTATAAAAATAACGAAAAAGTACAGTGATTAATGATAGATATTTTCGAAGTGCGAACCGTTAGATTGTGCACAAAAATCAATTCTCTTTTGAAAACTGTGAAAAACTGTGTCCAACATATCGTTCGTAATGCCGCGAACCACTTCCTGGATGGCCGCGATCAGTTCTTCTACTGTGCTGGGGTTTTTAGCGTAACAATGATCTTTAATGTGACCCCACAAGAAAAAATCACAAGGGTTCAGGTCCGGTGAGTACGGAGGCCATTCTAGTCCGCCTTGAGCAAATTTAGGGTACCCCAGACCGATTACTCGAGTCCCATATACGCGATGGATAGCTTCAAACACCTCATGAGTCCGGTGCGGCGTCGCTCCATCTTGCATGAAGCAAACATTTTTAACCAGTCCCCTCTTTTTTGCATAAGGGAAGAATTTCGTTTCCAAAAGCTGTTTGTAACTCTCTCCTGTTACCGTAGATACCAAGAATTGCAAATAAATGCCTTTTACTGAAATCGCTGCCCATGCCGTTACTTTCTGTGGATGAAGGGATTTCGCTAGCGATATGTTGGGATTTTCCGTTCCCCAAAACCGGTAATTTTGCTTGTTTACGTACCCATTCATCCAAAAATGTGCTTCATCGGAATAAATAATCAATTTCTCATTAAGTTCTTCGGCTTCGAACATTCCCGTAATAGTGTTACAAAATTCGATGCGTTTCGTCATGGCATGTTCAGTTAACAATTGATTAGTGCTTATTTTATACGGATGAAACTTTAAAAAATACTTCAAAATGTTGTGTAATGATGATTTGGTTATTTTTAATGCTTGAGCAGCTTTCCGAATCGAATCATTTGGATTTTGTTTGAAATAATCGTCAACTTCGTTGATCTTCTCTGGTGTAGTCACCGTAACAGATGGGCCTGGCAACTCGTGTTTACGGTCCTGGAGTGTACCATACTTCACTAAGTTATCGATTATCCTACAAAAATTAACGTACAATTACACTAAGCACAACAATTAAGGGATCACTATTTTTTCGACGAAAAATAGCCCTTTTTCAAACCCCTGTAACTCGGTGAAAAATGGTCGGAGAAAAAATGAGAAAAAAGCATTTTGTAGTGTAAACCTTCGACTTTGATAATCTGATTATAAATAATTTTTTTCGTTTCGTTTAAATAAAGAAATTCGTTGTTAAACAAAACAAAACAGAAAATCAAAAAATTTGCTCGAGTTTGACAAGGTACACGGGGAACAGAAACTTTTTTTTTCGAAAATCTGTTTCGACCATTCGAAAGCTTGTATCTTTCTCAACAATTTGGTTTTTTTTTTCAATTTCTGTGCAATTTTTTTTTAGCCAAGTTATCGCAGCTTTACGAAAAAATGCATTTTTCAACTTTGACCGGTCATAACTCTGGTCCAAATCATCGCACAGCATCCCAACCGGCATCGTCGGAAAGCTTGGATTTCCCCCTACAAAACTGTTCATTTTTCGTTTTTTTCAGAAGCCGTTTTCAACATTGTAAAACTGATTGTTTAAAAGTGTGTAAAATGCCAATTTTTACACTTTTTTGTTTATCATGTTATAACATTACAACAAATGCAGAGGCACCAAAGGTTGTTGCGTTTTTTTTTAGTTCAGGTTTTTTAATCAAACTTTGCATTTCGGATTGCACTGATGGATCTGAATCGCATGGAACTCGGTGATCTGCGGGTTTTGAGGGATCGTTAATTACGAATCTCAGGTCGAAGAAATAAAAAAAAAACGACGGGTCCAATATGGCGAACCGAAGTGCAAAGTTTGATTCAATTCGAATTTGCGATCCTCAATTTAAACCTCAGATCCGTAATGAATGACCTCGAAAACCCCCAAACATCGAGTTTCGCCCGATTGCAAGAATTTTTGCATTTGATCCGCCATTTTGGATCCGCCATTTTGAATTTTTCCATTTTTTATCCCAGATTCGCAATCAGCAATCTCGAAAACCCTTGAATACTAAATTTCGTAATTTTCTGATTTTTTTTTCGAGAAATTTCACCCCGCGCTGATACCTGAGAAACCTCGATTTTCGTGAAAATTGACGGATCTCGATTTTCTCCAAAAGAACGGGCTTGCAACCCGAATAAAGAATAAAGGCAGCGATCTGCTATTTGTTGGAGTATTTCTACATACCCTGAACTAAAAAAAACGCAACAACCTTTGGTGCCTCTGCATTTGTTGTAATGTTATAACATGATAAACAAAAAAGTGTAAAAATGGGCATTTTACACACTTTCAAACAATCAGTTTTACAATGTTGAAAACGGCTTCTGAAAAAAACGAAAAATGAACAGTTTTGTAGGGGGAAATCCAAGCTTTCCAACGATGCCGGTTCGGATGCTGTACGATGATTTGGACCAGAGTTATGACCGGTCAAAGTTGAAAAATGCATTTTTTCGTGAAGCTGCGATAACTTGGCTAAAAAAAATCGCACAGAAATTGAAAAAAAAAACCAAATTGTTGAGAAAGATACAAGCTTTCGAATGGTCGAAACAGATTTTCGAAAAAAAAAATTTCTGTTCCCCGTGTACCTTGTCAAACTCGAGCAAATTTTTTGATTTTATGTTTTGTATTGTTTAACAACGAATTTCTTTATTTAAACGAAACGAAAAAAAATATTTATAATCAGATTATCAAAGTCGAAGGTTTACACTACAAAATGCTTTTTTTTTTCATTTTTTCTCCGACCATTTTTCACCGAGTTACAGCGGTTTGAAAAAGGGCTATTTTTCCTCGAAAAAATAGTGATCCCTTAATTGTTGCGCTTAGTGTACTTCGATGCAGTTTAATTGAATTGAAACACAAGTTGTGTGATAGATGAATATGAATAAATATTCAATTCTTACCTTTTCCGAGTGTTTTCGCTGGCAACTCTATGAGTTCCAAACTTGGTACGAAACCCTCTATACGCATTACTATAAATTTTTCCCCTCGAGAAGAAGCACTCAATAAGATATACTTTATCTTCCGTGGTGAGCTCACTCATTTTGACGCGCGCGTACTTGCTTCAACCACGGCTGGAATAAAACTGCGGGGCCTCAGGTATGCGCCTTAGAAAAAGGGACCCCGATTGAATTCATGGAGGGAAGAGACACTTATTTAGTTTTAGCAACTTCCTATTGGACACCCTGTAAAATACGTTTTGATACATTTTTCCAATGGAGAGTTCTCAATAATTCTGCGAGAACTTCATTCCTACTTCATTCATACTACTAGTGAAAACTCACCTTCTTTCAGCTGATTTTTCAAATATTCGAGGTAACAAACAATTTTGAGTATTTCATTTGAATTTCGTAGGCTTTTCAAATCTTATTGTTGATGATCCCTGGAACGCAAACGTGATTAAAAAAAAAATGTTTTCAGAAGAAAGCTCCCAGGAACCATTGTACTTCGTTAAGGGGTTGTGCCTAGTTGTGAAAGCAAAAAAATCACTCTTTTTTCAAAGCAAATATATTTTGACAGTACATCATCTTATAAATGTATGTAGATAAAACATGGTGTTGAACTCAACACAATGTTTTCTCTCAAAATACGTAAGACCTCACTTGTCGTGTAAATTTTAACATAATCGTAGTGAACTCAATTTTAATTTTCTTCAACATGAGGAAATTCACAAGACATTTTGTGATTTTTTTTTCATATTTATAATGTAATAAATGAAACTGAAAACTTTTTTTGCAAATTTATTTTGCCTCGACGCAATGTTTTCTCTCAAAATACGTGAGAACTCACTTTTAGTGTAAATTTTAATCTAATCATTGTGAATTTGATTTTAATTCGTCTCAAATTTTGGAACGTGAAAAATTCCCATTACTCATTACATTACACTGTAATTCAAACAAATGTTCATTACCCATTACAATGTAATGTGTAATGAAATTTTTTGCCATTACACAATACACTGCATTTTGTAACGAAAATGTTTCACATTACAAAATGAAATGTACTGAGTAATGGAAATTTTTTACATCACTAATTTCAATGTAATGAGTAATAGAATTTTTTTACAATACAAAATATAATGTAATCAGTGATGGACATATTCTACATTGCAAAATCCAATGTAATGCCATTTGAAAAGGAATGAATGATGCATACATTTTCATTACAAATTTCGCGACCCTCATCGCAACTCAGCCAGAGAAATTGCATCATTTTTTTGTTAATTTTTGTCTCGAATTTGGCAGGTCGTGTTTCCGCCCTCATTGTTGATAATTCCTGGGCCGTATTAGTCGTGAGGAAAAAATTAATTCGACAAAGAGCGCCCACGTGTCAGTTGCCCGTTTCCCTTGTAATTTTCTCGAGGCTCATCATCATGAGGATCATCCTGTTGGTTGCTTGCCTTGCAATTGGCGGTGAGTATAAAATGAAAGGATCGAGCGAATCACCGGACTCTCACTCAAATGAGCTTTGGTCAACGATATTTCAGGAACAATTGCTGGCCGTCTAAGACGTTCGAAGGGTGGGCACCCTATATCAATTGAGGAAGCACCGCATTTCGTGTCAATACGAACGAACTCTGTACACATGTGCGGTGGTTCGTTGATAACCGATAGACTCGTTCTTACCGCGGCTCACTGCCTCGTGGATGATCATCACAATCAACATCCCCATTTAACGGTAATAAGTGGTACCGATCAAAGGGCTAGCGGAGGAACTACCCACGAGATTGCACTGGTTTTTTGTCACGAGGAATATACCACTGGAGACTTGGGTGACGGGAAAAACGACATAGGTGTGATAGTGGTAAGTGGCTGAAGAATATTCCGTAACCCATTCATCGCATACTGAGACATTGATTTGAGGATTCAACGGAGACTTTGTCCTTGGAGTGCCATATTTCAGGTGCTTACATTTTTTTTTTTTTTAAGGAAACAAGCAAAGCTTTTTGAGTGCGGTTTTTTCTTGCTTCTATTCATGACATACAGAACGTTGAAAAAATTTTTTTTTGAAAAAAAAACCAACATGGCGTCCGTTGCAGCTCCGCGAAAACAGGTCCTCAAATCGCGGGAGGTAAACGGTTGACATCACTGCCCCCTCTTTGTTGATCTGAAACACAAATTCAAAGCATATTATCAATCTGTGACCCTTTGGTCATGGAATGACGGATGGGTTTTTCGTTTAGTGCAAATTTCGGAAAATGGAGGCAATTTAAAAAAAATCGAATTTTCGCGTTTTTTTTTTCGCATAAAAAGATAAATAATAAATGCAAAAATGTATCTATCGAAAAAACGATCCGTCATTCCGTGAAGACATATTTTCTGAGTATGCTCTCCGAATTTCAGGTCGATATGTTAATTACAGCGGTCAGGAGAATGTCAGCCATTTTTAAAAGCGTGTTTTCGAGAAAAACGCGTTTAAAGTTTTGTAATGTGTTTACACAAATGTGTTTATAATTACCGCTAATCGGCAATGCCTGGTCCATCGAGGCATCCCTCCTCTTCTTCCAGCTGCTCATGTTGAGCCGCTGACATCTCCCGCTGCTCTTTCAAGGACAAAGTCTCCCTTAAATTGATGCATGAGTAGCAATTATATCCAAACAGAAAAGTATCGGTTAGTTGCGCATAAAATCGTCCATTTTCGAGCAAAACAAAAGAGTGGTTCGTTAGTAAAACGACAAACTGAAACGAAGCTTGCCATTGTAGGGACCATCCGAATAGACAATCCTAAGGTTGTTGTGGGGTTTAGCCGTCGGGGGTGAAGTACGAGGGGAGCGCCCTATGCTTATGCACGAATCAAATTGACTGCTACCAACTGTTAGCTTTCAAATAATCGCCACATTAAGGGGGGATTGTCTTTTTTTTCGCAAAATTTACCGCTTTTTGGGAATTTTTTTGTGAAGAAAGTATACAACGGAAAACTTGTGAAACTTGGCATATAGTTTTATTGATCTGTTTACTACATACAAAAAATTTTTTTAAACAATTTCATCAAAAAATCCGCCTCCCACCCCCCTCGACGCGCGATGGTCCTTTTTTGATGGTGTGCACGATTACAGTCTTCACGTTCATCCTGCAACAAAAACCCAAAAAGCATTTTACTTTAGACACATATAGCTATCGTTCGATGAAGGGGAAAAAAAAATTGACGATTTGGTGACGTTTTGAACTTGAAGTATCGATTTTTCGAAAAAAATTGATCGTTTTTTTGTTATAAATAAAAAACTATTAAACGTATTGCTTTTTTGCTTCATCAAACGATAAAAGGATGTCAGCTGAGCATTCTGTCCAAATTTGAAGGCAATCGGTTGAATAGTTTTTGAGAAATCGTGCACACCATCAAAAAAGGACCATCGCGCGTCGAGGGGGGTGGGAGGCGGATTTTTTTATGAAATTGTTTAAAAATGTTTTCGTATGTAGTAAACAGATCGATAAAACTATATGCCAAGTTTCACAAGTTTTCCGTTGTATACTTTTTTCACAAAAAAATTCCCAAAAAGCGGTAAATTTTGCGAAAAAAAAGACAATCCCCCCTTAAACGTGCGCTTACGAACTATTTTTCGTGTGCTTGATTTTCCCACAAATTCCCTATAAAAACAAATTAATCATTTTACAACGGTACTGTGAACCGTCATTTTCACGGTACCAAGGGTCAGTCCGATAATTAGTCGAACCGTACCTATTTGTTCAGCTCTGTGGTAACATTCATTTTGCAGATATTAACAATGTACTAAAAAATGATCGGGAGTTTTTCATAAGCGTGACTAGCCCACGAAATACGTGTTTGCCGATTTTTTTTCGCTAAAACACGGTACTGTGAATCGTAATCGAATTGCACAGGATGGTCATCAATGACGTTATAGAGGTCCAGAAAAAATTGCAGCTCGGTAACATGTTAACTTAAGGTACCACAGCACGGTAAAAAAAAATGTTGTCATTTTTTTAAAATAATTTTCTGAATGATACATTTGTTAGGGATGCTCTCACCAATTTTTTAAAAGAAATTTGTAAAATTGGCGGAGATATAGCATTTTATGTGAAACCGTTCGAAGGGCACAACAAAACTTTTTTTTTTTTGATAAAGGGCCTCTTTCTATTTTTTTTTATGAACGATGATTTTCCATGAAAATCGGAAACAATATTCGCTGGTCCACCATTTTTTTTTAGATATCGAAGTTCCCCTATGTGATGCTGTAAACCAATGTGTCAAGTTTCTAAAAATATTGTTCAAATGAATAGTCTTCTATATGTGAGACATCCGACGTCACTTCAGCCAGTAAAAAAATCCACAAATAAATTTGAAAAATCGAGTCACTTTATTGAAAAATATTCACCGAGTGTCGACATTTCTTAAAAATTTCTGACGTTTTTCCTCTCGTTGATTACCATTTTTTAATATTTTTCCATTCAAATAGCTGTATCTTTGGCAGGATTTGACGGATTTAGATTCGTAAAAAAATGAAAATCGGCGTCTTTTTCTAGCCTTCCAGGAAAAAATTAATTTAGATTGTATTGAGCAAGTACAACGTCCGCTTCAGGGCAAAATATGCAAAAATATTTTTTTTCTTAAGGAAAGACACTCGTTATTTCATTTTTAAAAATTTCTCCGAATTGTGAATACGAAAAACGGATTTTTGGTATTTTTTATATTATGGGATTCCTAAACACCGTGAAGTAACAGCTTTTTTAATTTTTTTTTTATTAATATTCGATCGAAAAGTGTGAAGCACTCGCTGTATGTTTACCAGGTTTTTAAAATACATATGATATATATGTCATATGGATTAGAGCCTTGGAGTGCTCCACAGTCTTCAATCGAATATTAATAAAAAAACATTTTTAATAAAAATAGCTGTTACTCCACGGATTTTAGAAATCCCATAATATAAAAATACCAAAAATCCGTGCTTCGTATTCGCAATTCGGGGAAATTAAAAAAAATGAAACAACGAGTGTCTTTTTTTGAGAAAAGAAATATTTTTGCATATTTTGCCCTGAAACGGACGTTCGACCTGCTCGATAAAATCTAAATTAATTTTTTTCTGGAAGGCTAGAAGAAGACGCACATTTTCGTTTTTTACGAATGTGAATACGTCAAATCCTGCCAAAGATACAGCCATTTGAATGGAAAAATGTCGAAAAATGGTAATCAACGAGAAAAAACGTCGGAAATTTTTTAAAAATCTCGACACCCGGTGAATAATTTTCAATAAAGTGACGCGATTTTTCAAAATTATTTGTGGATTTTTTTTTTACTGGCTGTAGTGACGTGGAATGCCTCATGTATACATTGACTATGAGTGTTAATTTTTAAAAATCCAATTATCGTTTGCTTGAAAATGATTACGAAAAATAGACCCTCGTACCGCGCATGAACCGTGGTGTGGTTAACCCCTTAACCCCATAACAACCTTGACGCGTCGCACAAATGTCACCTACCCGTGTGGAAAATAGTCCGGGAAACCCGAAGAATATACAGGTCCCGTTACGGCTTCGAAGTGGAATCCCTGACAGGGATTTCCAGAATACTGCCACAAACGGTCCTAGAAAGGTACTCATTAGTTTCCATGATACTAAATAACAGGGGTACGATGGATGCACCAATGAAGGCCCCGACCAGGTGCTGTCAGGGCACTGGCTAATTTTTACAATGAGTTTAATCGGGTCTTGACCAGGCAGACTAATGTGGGCCCAGTGTGGTTCAGTCACAATTTCCATAATAAAATAAATTACGGTTTCATTTGGTTCACCAGTAAAAAGCCTGGTCAGATATAGTCAGGGATCATCACAAAGATCAATTAAAGTTATAATATTAATAAGCGACAAAAATTAATAGTAATTTATCAGTGTTTTATAACTGCCTCATGCAAATATCTCACTCACTTAACAATTCGCTTATCATTTTCAATGAATTCGAAAGAAAAGAAGAAAACGTTACCACTTAAAAATATATACATTTTTATTTAAGTAATCACTTATACATGAAGCAATGTCAGGGCATAAGTATTGAGTTTTCCGTTTGGTTCTAGGGACAATCGCAATGTTACCAATTTTCTCTTGATGCTGGCCAATGTGTAAACTGCATCGTTTAAAGTTTGTTCTGGGATTCTTCATGCTCCAATACTGGATGATTTACGTGGATAATTGTACATGTCAACTTTTTTTTCGAAATTTTCCCCTCGATGTAGAGAGATTCTTGGGATTCATTTTCACCATACATTTTTTTTATCTCCATTATACAACCATCGCTCAAAAGTACAACATTGTTCGGCGTACATATTGTGATGAAAAAAGAGGAATTAAATATCATTGATTTTACAAATATTCTCCCGCCTTTGAGAGTACGGCTAATGATTTTAAATTAAATGGGGATCTCTGTTGGATTAGATGGAATGAGATTTCTTTCATGCTGTTGGCGACAATATTGCTCTAATGGATGATAGAGTGTTCTTATTGCATTTTTCATCCTCCCCAAAGATTGGTCTTAAAAAGTATTTTTAGCCATTGAAGTATTCTGAATCGTTATCTACATGATTAACATATAACGTTTTATATTGTTCACATTATCCTTAAAATATCAGCATATTGTTTTCTATTATAAGAATGTTTGTAAACTTGCTGGCATATATATAAATAAATAAATAAATAAATATATATTTATAAATCTTCTCGGAAAATATGCATCTTCTTTATTACAGGGAAATACAGGGGAATCATAGGGATCTGACGGGGTGAACGTGGGGACTTAACAGGGCTAATTGCAGGGGTATAGTAGGGACGAAATTGGATAATTGAGGCGCAATCAGGGAATCTAGTATGGCCCCGAATAGATGTCCACTAAAGGGCCCGATTTCAAAAGCGGGACAATCCTATAAAGGTACCAGTCGGAATCCAAACCAGGCCCTGGATAAAATTGGGGACAATTAGTTGGGTCCTTTAGACATCCCGAAAAATATTTCCACACGGGTATGAAGTTTGAGCGGGATTCTGTGGATCAGAGTCATCATGAAGATAGCCATTCATTGCTAGAGGGCGGTTTCATAAGCAGCCAGCTAATACCCAATCTTTCTTAGACTACCTTGTTCGAGTCGTGATTCAGTAGTGATTCTCCGAATCAAGGTCAAGGCCTGCATCTGAACTTACCAAGTAGGAAAATGCATTAATTTCTTTCACGATACATCACAGCTGACAAAGCCGGTCATTTTGAACGACAAGCAAAACATCATACCGTTGCCAGATGCGCCGTTGCCCTATTTCGTAAAGGGCACATTCACCGCATTTGAAACTACATATAGCCGAAAAGAGGAGTCTAGTCTTCACGCGGCCCAGACGGAAATAATACCTGTCAGGATGTGCGGTCTGGACGACCCAAGCTATACCGAGGACAAACGTGAACCCATATTTTGTGGAACATATACCGACGGCTTAAAAATCAAAACGGTAAGTGGATCGGGATTATATTTAATCGACATTTCGAAAGTGAGCTACACATGACCTTGGCGTTTACACACAAGGTCAATTTGACGTTTCCACAATTTCCATATCTTCTGACCAAGCAACTCTCAAACATGTTTTACTTAAATTCGTACTTTCTGAGATATAAGATTTGAACACCTCCATAGCTTGCTTTATACGTTTTTCGTTGCAGGGTGATAGTGGAGGACCACTCACTTACGATGGCAAACTGGTAGGAATATCTTCGTGGACCCTTAAATTACGTCGTAAAACCGACTTTTACACGAACGTCTACAGTTACTTGCGCTTCATTAATAATATCAAGAAAATCGTGAGTCCTGACGACGATTCTGCGTAGGATAGACGAATGCTTTGTATTTGGCCATCTGATGGAGAATGGATTTTCAATTGGAATAAAATACCCGAAGAATCTGAAATCACGTGTCAAGTCGAAAAACATTTTTTACCACCTATTTATTAAGATAATCCTTTCGCTTTACCCTAGTCATACCACACTGATCATACTTGAGACTTGTACAGGGTGTCCAATGGGAAGTTGCTGAAACTAATCGACTGTCGTTTTAAAACACGTGCACAGAATCAGAAAAGCCAAATTGCTTTAAATAGAGGAAATTCTGCAGTTTTAAAGGCACATAAATAAAGGCCAGTCAAATATTTTTCATGTCAATTTATTACATCTTATAAAAATAACGAAAAAGTACAGTGATTAATGATAGATATTTTCGAAGTGCGAACCGTTAGATTGTGCACAAAAATCAATTCTCTTTTGAAAACTGTGTCCAACATATCGTTCGTAATGCCGCGAACCACTTCCTGGATGGCCGCGATCAGTTCTTCTACTGTGCTGGGGTTTTTAGCGTAACAATGATCTTTAATGTAACCCCACAAGAAAAAATCACAAGGGTTCAGGTCCGGTGAGTACGGAGGCCATTCTAGTCCGCCTTGAGCAAATTTGGGGTACCCCAGACCGATTACTCGAGTCCCATATACGCGATGGATAGCTTCAAACACCTCATGAGTCCGGTGCGGCGTCGCTCCATCTTGCATGAAGCAAACATTTTTAACCAGTCCCCTCTTTTTTGCATAAGGGAAGAATTTCGTTTCCAAAAGCTGTTTGTAACTCTCTCCTGTTACCGTAGATTCCAAGAATTGCAAATAAATGCCTTTTACTGAAATCGCTGCCCATGCCGTTACTTTCTGTGGATGAAGGGACTTCGCTAGCGATATGTTGGGATTTTCCGTTCCCCAAAACCGGCAATTTTGCTTGTTTACGTACCCATTCATCCAAAAATGTGCTTCATCGGAATAAATAATCAATTTCTCATTAAGTTCTTCGGCTCCGAACATTCCCGTAATAGTGTTACAAAATTCGATGCGTTTCGTCATGGCATGTTCAGTTAACAATCGATGAGTGCTCATTTTATACGGATGAAACTTTAAAAAATATTTCGAAATGTTGTGTAATGATGATTTGGTTATTTTTAATGCTTGAGCAGCTTTCCGAATCGAATCATTTGGATTTTGTTTGAAATAATTCTCAACTTCGTTGATCTTCTCTGGTGTAGTCACCGTAACAGATGGACCTGGCAACTCGTGTCTACGGTCCTGGAGTGTACCATACTTCACGAAGTTATCGATTATCCTACAAAAATTAACGTAAAATTACTTCAATGCAGTTTAATTGAATTGAAACACAAGTTGTGTGATAGATGAATATGAATAAATATTAAATTCTTACCTTTTCAGAGTGTTTTCGCTGGCAACTCTGTGAGTTCCAAACTTAGTACGAAACCCTCTATACGCATTACTATAAATTTTTCCCCTCGAGAAGAAGTACTGGATAAGATATACTTTTTCTTCCGTGGTGAGCTCACTCATTTTGACGCGCGCGTACTTGCTTCAACCACGGCTGGAATAAAACTGCGGGGCCACAGGTATTCGCCTTAGAAAAAGGGACCCCTATTGAATTCATGGAGGGAAGAGATACTTATTTAGTTTTAGCAACTTCCTATTGGTCACCCTGTACAATTAATATTCTTAACATAGGCAAGAGATTAAAATTTTCCATGTGTAAACTGTTGAATGAATGTTCCCATTTGATTAGAACAATGAAAAAAAAAATTGTTTTTCCAACGCTTCGCGCAGTATTTCTACGTTTGATAATTGGCAACATTGGATGTATCTCCGTCTCTTTTTACGCAACCGGGCGAGTTTAACCTCTATGATTTCCAATGTCGATCTGTCGAAACAATGTCAGGTGCGGGAAATATAAAGGATTGTATTCGGGCCACGCCTGGGAAAACGCGTGGAAAATTTGTGTTGCCGAAATATGTCGGTTGAGGGGAGACATACACCTAAGAGACGAAAAAAGGTTATTTTTGTGAATTTTTTCAAAGAAAACTATTTGAAATTTCGGGTTGGGGTTTTTATTATCTAAAAGTATACACATTCAAAAATATGTTTGATTTTCTCTATTTAAAAATATCAAAAATATACAAGGATATTGTGTGATCCTTGGAGCGTAGAAAAACAATCTGCGTTGACGGTACCCACTGGAGTTTCTTCAAAAATCATCTGAATAACAAAAACCAAAAAGATGACTAAATTACATTCTATAATCTAGTACTTGTCATAGCCGATTTTGAAAATATCGATTTATGACAAAATGGCGGACGTTTGAACATAAATAGTGATTTTTGGGCCAAAATCTAGTTATTATTTTGCCTATAAAACGAAAACTAAGTAACGGAAAAAAATCCTATGACAAGTACTAGATAATGGTGTATAGAATAACCGCAAAAAACCTCAAGGCAATCGGTTCATTGGTTTTCGAGAAATTTTGGGTACCGATTTGAAAAACGTGGTTGTGGGAAAAACGCGTTTGAAAATTTGGGTATGAATAAATCATGAAATTTGTCAACTTACATGGAATCATCGATACCAGGCCCATAGTGTAGGTCGTCTACGGTCGATGTTCATAGCTTCTAAATCCTCGACCCCGATCATCTAGGTGTATATCTCCCGTCAAAAATAAAAATATGTGTGGACATTCGAATGAGTGAGATGAGCTTAGGACTATAGTCAGCTGTTGCCTTGCTGTCACGTCTCTTTATCGTAGCAAGTGGTAATAAATCCAATACCGGAAGTTCAGACTAAGGGAGACTTTGTCCTTGGAGTGCCATATTTCAGGTGTTTACATTTTATTTTTTTTAAAGGAAACGAGTAAAGCTTTTTGAGTGCGGTTTTTTTCTTGCTTTTATTCACGATATACAGAACGTTAAAAAAAAAAAATTCTGAAAAAAAACCAAAATGGCGGCCGTTGCAGCTCCGCGAAAACCGGTCCTCAAATCGCGGGAGGTAAACGGCTGACATCACTGCCCCCTCTTTGTTTATCTGAAACACAAATTCAAAGCATATTATCAATCTGTGACCCTTTGGTCATGGAATGACGGATGGGTTTTTCGTTTAGTACAAATTTCGGAAAATGGCGGCAATTTTAAAAAAATACAATTTTCGCGTTTTTTTCGCATAAAAAGATAAATAATAAATGCAAAAATGTATCTAGATTTAAATGTATCTAGATTTTTCAAGATTAAAGTCAAGGTTTCTTCTCACATGTCGTACAGTCAGTGTTGAGTACCTACAAGCACCAAGAAGTAAGAACGTTCGCCCAGAACGCAGTCATACCAGTGCCGAATACCCAGGTATGATTATATATCAATTAGTGAAAAGTCATAGGCAACATCACAGTCAAGTTGAAATTGAAAAAATATGACTACTGAGGTTATCTTTTTCATCCGAGTTGGAAGAATGTACACTTATTTTCAAGACATGTGAAATCAGACCTAAGAGCTCGTAAATCATCATTGGCTTCCTTCTCGATCTTGGCATGTTCTCTGCCTTGAAATGAGTAATGGAGATTTTTTTCATTACATTAGTAATGTGAACAAATTCAACTGCTAATTACCTCATATTTTGTAATGTAAAAAAACTCCATTACTCATTACGTTACTCTTTGTAACGCAAAAAATTCGAATTAATCATTACATTACACTGTAATGTAAAAAATGTTCATTACCCATTACAATGTATTGTGTGATGACAAAAAATGTGATGTTGTGAAGTGATGTTTTTGTTTGGGTGATGTTGGTGTTTGGGTTTGGGTAATGACAAAAAATGTGATGTTGTGATGTGACAAAAATGTGATGACAAAAACAAAAAAATTATGTGGTTATCTTTTTCATCCGAGTTGGAAAAATGTACAATTATTTTCAAGACATGTGAAATCAGACCCAAGAGCTCGTAAATCATCGTTGGCTTCCTTCTTGAATTATGAGAATCAACGTCTCAACTCAGTTCTCGGCATGTTCTCTGCCTTGAAATGAGTAAAGGAGATTTTTTACATTACATTAGTAATGTGAACAAATTCCACTGCTAATTACTTTATATTTTGTAATGTAAAAAAATTCCATTACTCATTATATTACATTTTGTAACGTAAAAAATTCCCATTAATCATTACATTACACTGTAATGTAAAAAATGTTCATTACCCATTACAATGTAATGTGTAATGACAAAAAATGTGATGTTGTGATGTGATAAAAATGTGATGTTTTTGTTTGGGTGATGTTGTTGTGTGGGTTTGGGTGATGACAAAAAATGTGATGTTGTGATGTGACAAAAATGTGATGACAAAAACAAAAAAATGATGTGGTTATCTTTTTCATCCGAGTTGGAAGAATGTACACTTATTTTCAAGATATACGAAATCAGACCCAAGAGCTCGTAAATCATCGTTGGCTTCCTTCTCGAATTATGAGAAACAACGTCTCAACTCAGTTCTTGGCATGTTCTCTGCCGTGAAATGAGTAATGGAGATTTTTTTTATTACATTAGTAATGTAAATAAATTCCACTGCTAATTACCTTATATTTTGTAATGTAAAAAATTCCATTAATCATTACATTACACTGTAATGTAAAAAATGTTCATTACCCATTACAATGTAATGTGTGATGACAAAAAATGTGATGTGATGTGATAAAAATGTGATGTCTTTGTTTGGGTGATGTTGGTATTTGGGTTTGGGTGATGACAAAAAATGTGATGTTGTGATGTGACAAAAATGTGATGACAAAAACAAAAAAATGATGTGGTTATCTTTTTCATCCGAGTTGGAAGAATGTACACTTACTTTAAAGATATGTGAAATCAGACCCAACAGCTCGTAAATCATCGTTGGCTTCCTTCTCGAATTATGAGAATCAACGTCTCAACTCAGTTCTTGGCATGTTCTCTGCTTTGAAATGAGATTTTTTTCATTACATTAGTAATGTGAACAAATTCCACTGCTAATTACCTTATATTTTGTAATGTAAAAAAACTCCATTACTCATTACATTACATTTTGTAACGCAAAAAATTCCCATTAATCATTACATTAAACTGTAATGTAAAGAATGTTCATTACCCATTACAATGTAATGTGTGATGACAAAAAATGTGATGTTGTGATGTGATAAAAATGTGATGTTTTTGTTTGGGTGATGTTGTTGTTTGGGTTTGGGTGATGACAAAAAATGGGATGTTGTGATATGACAAAAATGTGATGACAAAAACAAAAAAATGATGTACTATCTCTAGCTGATAGATTGCATCGTTTTTTTGTTAATTTTAGCTAGAGAAATTACATCATTTTTTTGTTAATTTTTCAAAAAGATCGTAAAAAGATCGTCCATTCGAGCGGACGAACTATTTATAAGTACTCGACTTGAATTTGGCAGGCCGTGTTTCCGTCCTCATTGTTGATAATTCCTGGGCCGTGTTAGTCGTGACGAAAAAAGTCATCTGATAAAAAGCGCCCACGTGTCAGTTACCCGGTTCCATTGTACTTTGTGAAGGCTCGTCATCATGAGGATCAGCCTGTTGTTCGCTTGCCTCGCAATTGGCACAATCAATATGCCAATTTAACGGTAATAAGTGGTGCCGATCGAAGGGATATCGGAGGAACTACCCACGAGATTGCACTAGTTTTTTGTCACGAGGAATATACAACTAGAGACTTAGGTGAAGGGATAAACGACATAGGTGTGATAGTGGTAAGTGGCTGAAGCATATTCCGTAACCCATTGATCGCATGCTGAGACATTGATTTGAGGATTTAAATTGATGCATGAGTAGCAATTATATCCAAACAGAAAAGTATTGGGTAGTTGCACATCAAATCGTCCATTTTCGAGCAAACTAAAAGAGTGGTTCGGTAGTAAAACGACAAACTGAAACGAAGCTTGCCATCGTAGGGACAATCGAAATAGACAATCCTAAGGTTGTTGCACGGTTCAGCCGTCGGGGGTGAAGTACGAGGGGAGCCCCATTTGCATATGCACGAAGCAGATTGACTGCTACCAACTGTTAGCTTTTACATAATCGTCACATTAAGGAGGTACGGTGATGACCATGCCAGTAAACTTAGAGTCTATTTCACGCCGCAATTCCGCCACGTTTTAGATATATGTATATGGCCTATTTTTCGAGAAACATTTTTTAAGTATTGAATTTCGAGTTTCCTATCATTTTATAACATGGCAACAACCTTAATAATCTACTACTCGACTTCAGTAGTACGCCATTTCGTTGACGTTTAGCATCGTCGCATTTTCGGTGGCTGTCATCGGTTCCACGCGCTCGGCTTATTATTTTTTGTAGCCGGTTAACATGGAGAATGAAAATACCGTGGAAGTTTATCAAAAGAGTAACGGGATTGTACCTGAAGTCCAGTCTAGAGACAAATGTAGATTCTGACGGACAAGAATTAGAAAATGAAAAGATAATATTGCGATTGCAAATAAAAAACGTCGCGTTGAAGTTAACCTCAATGTCCAATGTCCAATCTGTCCAAAGTCAAAACATATTTCATCGATTGTTATGTTATTTTTCCCTTTTCCAATTTTCACAATATTCGCAGGTATAAAAAGAAACGTTAATTTTATATGACGGTTCTCCCATGCTGAATTTATATATAAATGCGTTGCATAGGTACATGTCGCCAGAAAAATTGAGATGCCTTTGCTGTACGTAAAAGAACTTCAAGTAAATATCGACGAAAGGCCCTTTATAATCCATAACAAAAAGTACGGCTTCGCACAATCATATTTTTAATTCGCGTTGAAAATATCCGATCGACGAATCAAATTTGCGCGGGTATCCGGCGTTGCCACACGCCGAGCAAGATGGCTGCCGTTACGTCACGAGAAGTCTCGCTCTCCGAAAACTTCGGTTTTTGCGACTTTATTTCCAAATTTATTGCTTATTTCTGCGGTGAGCTTTCCAATTCAAGGTGCCTTATCGATCACAAAGATTCAACGAACGCAACCAGCAGTTTTTTTTACGTGTTTCATGGCTCCAAGTAGCACAAAAAAATCGATATATGAGAGGACAGGCACATTTTGTCGTCTACGTGTGACTAATTCACCAACTTTAACAATTAATAACTCGGTAAGTGTACGGCAAATCTCGTGGAAACTCCGCATACGCATGGAAGAAGGTCTCGACAATGCTATAAAAAAAATCGGGCTTTTATCTTGAACTCGCTCCAATCACCGTACCTCCTTAAACGTTCGTTTCCGAACTTTTTTTCTGCATCTATTGGTAAAAATGTGCATTTTTGAACATTCCGTGATTACATTAAATGTAGTTATTACTTTGTATAACTATTTTCTATAACTTTTTCTCGCTCATTTAACGCGAAACGAATTGGCAACGTCGTAAATCGTGGTATATAATAATGCCCAGGTTGGCAGAAGTGTCGCGCAGAGACATATGCGCCCTGTTCGTAACCTCAATATCGGCCGAAGTAGCTGTCAAAAATGAATATTGGTCCGAGCAAAAAAAAATCAGCTGAAAGGAGAAGTGTGCACTAAAGCTGTCTACAATCTCGAAGACATCGAAAAATTTAATAATTTTCCGATAATCTAAAAAAAAATTGATGTACGAAAAAAAAATCCGCGTTATTTTGTCTTTGCCTAGAAATTCCTAGAAATGTAGAATTTCTGAACGTAGTTATAAAATTAATATTAAGGAATTATTACTAATTAAGAGAATAAGTACCAATAATATTCGGTGTTAATAATCCTGATCGTGTAGTTTGAGGCTTCCGGGCATAAAACGCGTTTAAAGTTTCTCTTTCAACGCTCTTTCAACGCGGATTCTTCTCTTTCATCGCTCATATCTCAGTCAATTTTGTTCGGATCGACTTGAAATTTTCAGGACATATTCTCAGATACGTATACTTCAAAAAAATGCAATAAAAAAGATCGATTTTTTCAAAATCGCAAGTGGGGGTACCCCCACTTGCGATGAAAAAATCGTGCTCTCGACATTCCGACCTTCTGCAGAACCCGTAAGGGGCCTTGTCACTTCATTTATTCAAGTCACTATTTATAGACGAAAATCGTAGTTAAAAAAATGTCACAACAAAATTGTAGGTCTGCGCTTTTGATGAAATCTCGGAGATGGATAATCCGAAACAAAAAAAAATCAAACGTTTTTAGTATCAGTATGTCAATGGCAGTAGGGCATATCATATGATTTTTGATATATGCAAAAAAACATAATGGCGGACGTTAAAAAAAAAACAATCTAAAAATGTTTTTTTTTCACCGTTTTTGGCAAAATAAATTGTAAATATCAAAATTTACGAAAATGCGTTATGTGCGCTATAGCTATAGTTGTAAAGAATATGTGGTTAAAAGTTCAAAAGGATCGGTTCAGTAGTTTCGAAGATTTTATCAACCAGCCGTTGAAAATCGTTGTTTCGAGAAAAACACGTTTAAAGTTGGTTGGGTTACATGAATACACAAAAAAAAATTCGATACATTTTGATAGGGTAACAACTTCTATATCAATATCTATAACATGAACCGATCACAAAAATGCATGAAAATGGCCAATTTCAGCGTCTAAAGCGAAAAGACCCCTTAAGGGTCCGTAAGAATAGAAGCATTTATCGGTCGTGCGACCGATAACTCGCTTCGATGAAAGGCCTGGACTACGTAACGTTCCATACATTCGAGGATCATTGTTCGGCCACCACTATCAGCCGAGGAAACAAAACATAAAGCGAATAGAGATGCAAGTGCATAATCAATGCAACGCTGCGTGTGCAAATTTGCCTGTGGACATTTTTCTCAAGATTAAAGTCAAGGCATTTGTTTCTTCTCACATCTCGTACAGTCAGTGTTGAGTACCTACAAGCACCAAGACGTTGGAACATTCGCCCAGAACGCAGTCATACCAGTGCCGAATACCCAGGTATGATTATATATAAATTAGTGAAAAGTCATAGGCAACATTACAGTCAAGCTGAAATTGAATAAATAACTAAATGAAAAGATGGAAGGGAACAATTCAAACCGAAAAACAGTACAATCAACGGTTCGTGCAAGTAAAACTTGGAAAGCGGTGAAAAAAAGTAGTAGAGTCGGAAAATGAATGCGCAGTCGAGGGACGACGCGTAATTTATTTGAAGGTTATGTCCAATAACATGCACTGAAGAATTTGTGAAGAATGATTCAAAATATTTAAATACTCTTTATGAAATCGCGGTAAGAAATTTATAGCAAGGGAGCAATAGTTTGTGCGGTTCAAATTTTGGCGCCTTTTCAAAATGGCCGACTTGACCGCAGCGTTGCCACGTGCCGTAGGGCTCTTTACCGTTTCACGCGAATCAGCTGAAATTTCGTGTTTCATTTAACGAATATCTAGATAACGAGACAGACAAAACGCTGTACTCTTCGATGAAATTATTCATAAAAATCGCAAGAATTTGTTCCGCCTATTTCAATAATTAATAGTGTAATAAGTAATAGTGTAAGTAGTGTAAGAGCCTAACTTCAATAATTAATTGCTCAACAATCACGCAGACGAACTACTTGAAATTTGACACGGAGTCGTGACACCTGGTCGCAAACATGCTCCATACATTTCAGCAAATTCTTACTATTTCGCGATAGCAGAGCAACATCCTTAACACGGTACGAGTAGCTAGTCAGAGCAGAGTTTCGCTGTGTAAAATTATTGAACAATTCCCATTTCATTGTTCAAAAAATATCAATGCGATGAAGCCGAATTTCAAATGTGCACCAAATCACTTTATTGTATGCGTCGTACAATCTGTGAACTATGAAGACTGGACCAAGTTTGATTTGCATTTATAGTCAGAATTTGACACTTGACCATAATCCATCAGATGCACTTAAGCGCAGGAAACTTGTGACTATTATTTCACGATCATCCATAAATTTCAAAGTGATGATTTATTCTGGCAAATATTTCGCAATTGTGTCGCCGTTTTCGGGTTGGGGTTTTCACAGTGATCAATATCAGCATAGCTAACGAACCAGATGTACCGCATTCTGGTACTATCTCCGTCTGAGACACTCGTTTCCTTAACTCAATGTGAAAGTCACCATTTCATATAAAATTATAAACTACTAAAATATCAGCCCTACCTAGTTCACTCGGGCTTTGACAAGTTTTCGACAAGAAATGAAATTTTCACAGAATTGTTGACAAATTTCACAAGTTTTGACAAGAAACGAAGTATCGTTAATGACCAATGTGAATGTGAAAAGTTCATTTCTCCAAATATTTAAATGAACCACGTACAATCGCCAGTGTCCAAAGAAAAGCTGATATGTTTGTATGAAAGAAGCCATCTGATAAAGAGCGCCCACGTGACAGTTGTCCGGTCCCAATGTACTTTGTTAAGGCTCGTCATCATGAGGATCACCCTGTTGTTCGCTTGTCTCGCAATTGGCGGTGAGTATAAAATGAAAGGATCGAAAAATCACCGGATTCTCACTCAAATGAGCTTTGGTCAACGACATTTTAGGTACAATTGCTGGCCGTCTAAGACGTTCGTGGGGTGGGCACCCTATCCCAATTCAACAAGCACCGCATTTCGTGTCAATACGATTGAATTCTGTACACGTGTGCGGTGGTTCGCTGATAACCGATATACTCGTTCTTACCGCGGCTCACTGCCTCGTGGATGACGATCACAATCAATATGCCAATTTAACGGTAATAAGTGGTACCGATCAAAGGGCTAGGGGAGGAACTCGCCACGAGATTGCACTAGTTTTTTGTCACGAGCGATATACAATTGGACACTTGAGTGAAGGGCAAAACGACATAGGTCTGGTAGTTGTAAGTGGCTGAAAAATAATTCGTAACCCATTTATGGCATACTGAGACATTGATGTGAGGGTTTTAATTGATGCATGAGTAGCAATTTTATCCAAACAGAAAAGTATTGGATAGTTGTACATGAAATCGTCCATTTTTTGAGAAAAATGAAAGATAGTGGTTGGGTAGTAAAACGACGAAGTGAAACGAAGCTTGCCATTGTAGGGACAATCCAAATGGATGAACTTAAGGTTGTTGTGACGTTTTGCCGTCAGGGATGAAGTCCGAGGGGAGCGCCCTATGCTTATTCACGAAGCAAATTGACTGCCACCAACTGTTAGCTTTCAAATAATCGTCATATTAAACGTGCGTTTTCAAACTATTTTTCTACCTCTATTTCCAAAAATATACATTTTTGAACATTCGGTGATTACACTTAGTGCTTTCATTACTTTGTATAATTATTTTCCATATTTTTTTCTCGCTCAATTAACGCGAAACGAATTGGCAACGTCGTAAATCGTGGTATAACATAACGCCCAGGTTAGCAAAAGTGTCGCGAAGTTAGAGACATATGCGCCTTGTTTGTAACCTCGATATCGGTCCAAGTTGCTGTCAAAAATGAATATCCGATTGAGCAAAAAAAAAAAATCCGCTGGAACGAAAAAGTTCACTACAAAAGTACACTAAAGCTGACTACAATCTCGTAGAAATCAAAAACTTTAATAATTTTACGATATTCTAAAAAAAAATTGATTAATCAAATAAAAATCCGCGTTTCTTTGTCTTTGCCTAGAAATGTATAATTTATGAACATAGTTAGCAAATTAACATTAAGTATTTAAGTATTATATAACATTAAGTATTTAAGTATGTAAGTAATTAACATTAAGTATTTGTCAAATTAACATTAAGTATTACTAACTGAGAGAAAAAGTACCAATAATATTCGTTGTTAATTATCCTCATTGAGAAGTTTGAGGTTCCCGGGCATCATTATCGAATACCGATAAGATAGGTAGCATTTGTGCCGTCTACGACGTTGCCATTTTCGCACAGTCTACTATTTTGTGTGCTTGATTTTCGCACAAATTCCTTATCAAGAACATCAATAATTTTATAAAGGTACTTTGAATCGTCATTTTCATGGCACCAAGGGTTAGTCCTATAATTAGTAGAACCCTACCAATTTAGATACCAACATGATATTAACAATGAACTGAAAAATAATCGGGAGTTTTCCATCCGCGTAATTTTCCCACGATATGCGTCGAGCTGCCGATTTTTTATGCTAAAAAACGGTACTGTGGATCGTAATCAAACTGCACGGGATGATCATCAATGAGATTACGGAGGTCCAGAAAAAATTGCAGCTCGGTGGTTACATGTTGACTCAAGGCACCACACCACGGTAAAAAAATGTCGTTTTTTTTTTAAATTTTCTGGAAGTTACATTTGTTAAGAATGCTCTCACCAATTTTTTAAAAGAAATTTGTACAATTGGCGGAGATACAGCATTTTATGTGAAACCGTTCGAAGCGCACGACCCCGCTGAGTGGCAGATGTGCGGCATTGAACGCGTTTTTCTCGAAACTACGTTTTTTCAACCTGGTTGACAACATATTAAAAAAACTCTTCATTCGATTTGCATGCGCCAAATCGTGAACTGTTCGAAAATCCAGGCTCTATGGCACTACGTAGGGATGTTTTTTCAAAAGGGCCCCCTTCTTTTTTTTCCGACCGATGATAATTTTCCATGAAAGTCGGAAATTAAATTCGCTGGTACGCCATTTTCGTTTAGATATCAAAGATCCCCTACGTGAAGCTGTAAACCTTTATGTCTAGTTACGAAAATATTTTTATTTTACTTTTCAAATAAACCCTATGGCTTAATCGCTGTCAACCGCCAAGCAGCAATTTAGTCGGAGTGTCCTCTTGGAAGCGGCGTACACCGCAAACTATACTTTAGATTCGAGAACAAAAATTTGTATACAGTCTTCTATACGTATATATTGACTATGAGTATTGATTAAAAAAAAATTCCATCCATCGTTTGCTTGAAAATAATTACGAAAAATACACCCTCGTACCGCGCACGAACAGTGGTGTGGTGCCTCAACCCCATAACAACCTTGACGCGTCGCACGAATGTCACCTATGAAGTTTTAGCGGGACTCTGTGGACCCGTGTCATCATGAAGATAGCCATTCATTGCCAGCGGACGATTTCATATGCAGCCAGCTAATATACAGGGTGCGCCAGAGAAACTTACTTATTTGAAAAAATTCCCGCGCGGTGAGTTGGGCGGGTAGAGGAACGAGAGGGGGCGCATCTGGAGGGGGAAGTTCCCAAGTTTGTTTCTCCCTCCAGTCAGTTGCCATCATGCTATGGTCTAGAGAGCAGCGGGCCTTCGCAGTCGAGAGCTTCTTTTCTAACGGTCGCTCACTTGTTGCTACGCAACGTGCCTTCCGCGCTCGCTTTGAAATTCCTCCTCACAGACTCGTTCCTGGCCGTAATTCGATTCTGTCGTCGGTTAACTCATTTCGGGAGTGTGGAAGTGTCGCTAAACCCAGAAATGGACTTCAACGGACCATCAGAACTCCGGAAAATGTCGAAAGAGTGAGGCAGTCAGTTGTGCGTTCTCCCCGGCGTTCGGCTCGCAAACACGCAGCTGCTATGGGAATTTCTGACACCACTGTTCGACGAATTCTCCATGAAGACCTTCAATTTCATTCCTATAAATTGGCTGTTGTGCAAGAATTAACTGAACGCGATTTTGTTGCCCGTCAAAATGCATGTGAAATGCTGGTTGACAACCTGCCTGAAGACGCGGTCGTTTTTTTCAGTGACGAGGCTCACTTCCACATTTCCGGCTGCGTCAACAAGCAAAACATGCGTTATTGGTGTGGTGTAAATCCACGTGAGCTTCACCAGAAGCCACTTAATTGTGAGCGAGTTACTGTCTGGTGTGCGATGTCGGTAATGGGAATAATTGGTCCTTATTTTTTTGAAGAAAACGAACGCGCAGTTACCGTGAATGGAGCTCGTTACAGGAACATGATCGAGGAATATTTTCTTCCAAGACTCGAAGAAATGAACGTTAGGAACGTGTGGTTTCAGCATGATGGAGCCACAGCACACACAGCACGAGACTCAATGAATTTGTTGCGACAACATTTCCCCGACCGCCTCATCTCTCTCAGAGGCGATCTCCAATGGCCGGCACGCTCTCCAGATTTGACTCCATGCGATTTCTTTTTATGGGGTTATTTGAAATCTCTGGTTTATGTCGATCGACCACGGACCATAGCACACCTCAAGAACAACATTCGCGACGCCATTGCCAACATACCGATTGATATGCTGCAAAGAGTGGATACGAATTTCAAAAATCGACTTCATCAGTGTATGCGCAATGGGGGTCGCCATTTATCCGATGTCATTTTCGAGACTGCATGAAAAAAAAATTGGGATATTGTATTCTCAAATAAAAAAAAATTTAAAACAATAATTGAAGTACTTTTGTTTTTATTGACCTTTCAAATAAGTAAGTTTCTCTGGCGCACCCTGTACTATCTTTCCTAGACTACGTTGATCGAGTCGTGATTTAATTATGACTCTCCAAATCAAGGTCAAGGCCTGCATCTGAACTTACCAAGTAGGAAAACGCATTAATTTCTTTCACAATACATCACAGCTGTCATCACAGCACAGTCATTGACTTTTCCTATCACATTGGCTTTCAACAAGAACACGATCTCAGGCGAATATTCCACGAAAAGCCGCAGCTGAAAAAAATCAAACAGGCACTCGCTCCAAAAACTTTACGCTAGCCATCCGCATAGGGACAAAGAGAAGTCTGCATGATTCGACCCGGTAACCAGAGCGGGGTATGAAAACATCCGGGCTGTCCGAATCAAACGGTCGCCGCGATATCGCGAACGACTTAGCGCGAATTTCGACCACACACCTCATGCACGTTCCGTTAACAAAGCGAAATTTCCCCTTCCATCAGCGCCATTATTTCTAAGAAGAGAAACCGAAGATTGTCTCCCACTCGCTCGAAAAATTCGCATGCGAACCAAGAAGGGTCAGTGTGCAAAAGGTCGAAGCAGTCGCCCGTCAACTACCATCGACTCAAGTTCTTCTACCAAGTCTAAATCTCAGTCTCCCAACAATCTTCATCAAATTCAATCTTAGTCTTCCGTCAACCAACATCGAATCAACTTCTTCTATCAAGTCTTAATCCAGAAGCCTAACGAATATCTCCGATTATCCTCCATACGAACCGTGTTCATTTTTCGAGTCACAAAAGTTTTATTTACACTTGTATAATTTCTATCATTGGTCCGTGAATATCAATCTCAATTCATCGACCTTGCGCGCCGTTCGTATTTCTATCTACGCGTAGTGCCGTCGTAGTAAACACGTCGAGTATACACACGACCATCCTAAAATCCTGCGAGCGTCTTATCAGCAATTGTACCAGCGAGCGCACCGGGCCAAGAGCGAAGGCCCTTGAAACGCGAGCGAAAACAAACATCCACGCGAGCGAGCGCGCGAGCGAACGACCGAGTGTCAAACACAACGAATGTAAGCTAACTTTACCTTTTCTTTTTGTATCATTCATCGTAAACCTGATCGCTTCAAACCGTCTAGTAATCGTACAATAAACAACATAGTGTCAATCGTACACCAAGTCTGTCGAATTATCCCTCAATTTCGAAACATCGTGTCAATTCCTTAATTCTGCTCTTTCCCACGCACTACCCCTTTTTACCCTCATCCCGTGCTATTGCGCTAGGCGTAGGCAACAAAGAGGGAAACGAAAATATTATGCTCTCATCCCTTCCGGATGTGACATCATTCTTTTAAAATATGAAAAAAAAAAATAATTTGTACTAACTGAAATTTTCCATGTGTAAACTGTTAAATGAATGTTGTCATTTAATTAGAAAGATGACAAAAATAGTTTTTCCAACGCTTCGCGCAGTATTTCTACGATTGATAAATGGCAACATTGGTTCTATCCCCGTCTCTTTTTACTCAACCTGGCGAGTTTAACCTTCATGCTTTTCAACGTCGATCTGTCAAAACAATGTCAGGTGCGGGAAACATTAAGTATTCGGGCCACGACTGGTAAAGAAGCGTGGAAAATTTTTGTCGGTGAAATATGTCGGTTAAAAATCAAATATGTGTGGAAATTTGAATGAGTGAGATGAGGTTGGGACCACAGTTAGCTGTTGCCTTGCTGTCACGTCTCTGTATCGTAGCAACCCGTGTGAAAATATTTTCCGGGATGTCTAAAGGACCCAACTAATTGTCCCCAATTTTATGCAGGGCCTGGTTTGGATTCCGACTGGTACCTTTATAGGATTGTCCCGCTTTTGAAATCGGGCCCTTTAGTGGACATCTATTCGGGGCCATACTAGATTCCCTGATTGCGCCTGAACTATCCAATTTCGTCCCTACTATACCCCTGCAATTAGCCCTGTTAAGTCCCCACGTTCACCCCGTCAGATCCCTATGATTCCCCTGTATTTCCCTGTAATAAAGAAGATGCATATTTTCCGAGAAGATTTATAAATATATATTTATTTATTTATTTATTTATATATATGCCAGAAAGTTTACAAACATTCTTATAATAGAAAACAATATGCTGACATTTTAAGGATAATGTGAACAATATAAAACGTTATATGTTAATCATGTAGATAACGATTCAGAATACTTCAATGGCTAAAAATACTTTTTAAGACCAATCTTTGGGGAGGATGAAAAATGCAATAAGAACACTCAATTATCCATTAGAGCAATATTATCGCCAACAGCATGAAAGAAATCTCATTCCATCTAATCCAACAGAGATCCCCATTCAATTTAAAATCATTAGCCGTACTCTCAAAGACGGGACAATATTTGTAAAATCAATGATATTTAATTCCTCTGTTTTCATCACAATATGTACGCCGAACAATGTTGTACTTTTGAGCGATGGTTGTATAATGGAGATAAAAAAAATTTATGGCGAAAATGAATCCCAAGAATCTCTCTACATCGAGGGGAAAATTTCGAAAAAAAAAGTTGACTTGTACAATTATCCACGTAAATCATCCAGTATTGGAGCATGGAGAATCCCAGAACAAACTTTAAACGATGCAGTTTACACATTGGCCAGCATCAAGAGAAAATTGGTAACATTGCGATTGTCCCTAGAACCAAACGGAAAACTCAATACTTATGCCCTGACATTGCTTCATGTATAAGTGATTACTTAAATAAAAATGTATATATTTTTAAGTTGTAACGTTTTCTTCTTTTCTTTCAAATTCATTGAAAATGATAAGCGAATTGTTAAGTGAGTGAGATATTTGCACGAGGCAGTTATAAAACACTGATAAATTACTATTAATTTTTGTCGCTTATTAATATTATAACTTTAATTGATCTTTGTGATGATCCCTGACTATATCTGACCAGGCTTTTTACTGGTGAACCAAATGAAACCGTAATTTATTTTATGATGGAAATTGTGACTGAACCCACATTAGTCTGCCTAGTCAAGACCCGATTAAACTCATTGTAAAAATTAGCCAGTGCCCTGGCAGCACCTGGTCGGGGCCTCCATTGGTACATCCATCGTACCCCTGTTATTTTGTATCATGGAAACTAATGAGTACCTTTCTAGGACCGTTTGTGGCAGTATTCTGGAAATCCCTGTCAGGGATTCCACTTCGAAGCCGTAACGGGACCTGTATATTCCTAATAACCTGTATAAGTGGTAATAAATCCAATGCCGAACGTTCAGATTAAACTCAATATTCCATAAAACTAATGTCATTAAGCGTAATTGTTTCTAAATAAAATGTTACACGAAAAACAGATCGATATTCAATATATTTTTCTGATGACAGTGGTAGGATGACAAGGCCGGGATTTTACACACGATTAATACATAGTCTAGCCATCTTTGGGTTTCTTAAATTGACAAATATTGATAAACAATGCAGTTATTAATATTTACGCAAAATTCTGAGGTTGCTGCATGGCTTATCGGAGTAGGAACTTCTGAAAATCAGAGTAATCTGAAACGAAAAATTGAAATATGTACTTTCAATATAATAATAAAACTGCCGTATGGCTGGATACCTTGTTGAAATTACACAACAAAAAAACGGGAATCTGCAGAACGGAAAAATTCCTTTTCGACCAAAAAAAGAACAAGATATATTATTTGTTATTAACAAATGGACACAGCCATAAAAAAAATCATCGGGTCGTACAATATGATATGTTAAACACTATGCTCTGTTGGAATTTGCAGTGAATCGGACGATGAGATTTTCAGATGCGACTTACTCGGTTTTATGAAATATAGTTTCATCGGGCACTTTTCTCGGGCAATTTTTGGGATTTTTATCGAAACTATGTTGAAAATTGAAGTTGAGACCTGAGGCTATAAGAGTATGTAACGAAAAAATCGTGTTCTCGATCCTTACCAGTCTCTGCAGAACCCTTAAGGGGCCTTCTCACTTTAGACGCTAAAAAAAGCCTTTTACATGAACTTTTTTGATAGGTTTATATTATAGATATTGATATAAAAGTTGTTACACTTACTGAATACACTTTCGAAATACATTTAAAAAATTATTTATTCACGTCACTGTTTATAGACGAAAATGGTAGTTAAAAAAATCTCCTAACAAAATTGTAGGTCTGCGCTCTTGATGAAAAGGATGGATCATCCGAAACCAAAAAGAACCCATCGGTTTTAGATTCAGTATGTTAATGGGTATAGCGCATCTCATGCGATTTTTTATATATGCAAAAACAACAAAATGACGGACTTTTTTCGAAAACAACAAACAAAAAAGAGTTTTTTTTCACCATTTTTGGCAAAAAACATGAAAAATTCGAAAAATTCTTGATATGCGCTATAGCTATAGTTGTATAGAATATGTGGTCAACATTTCACAAGGACCGGTTCAGTAGTTTCGGAGATTCTATCAACCCGCCGTCGAAAATCGTTGTTCCGAGAAAAACGTTTTTAAAGTTTGTTTGGGTTACATGAAAACATGAATTTTTTTTCAAATGTATTTCGAAAGTGGATTTATTGAGTGTAAGATCTTTTATATCAATATCTATAATATAAACCTGTCGAAAAAAATCATGAAAATAGCCTTTTTCAGCGTCCAAAGTGAGAAGACCCCTTAAGCGTCCGTGAGAATAGAAGCCTTTATCGGTCGTGCGACTGACAAATCGCTTCGATGGAAGGCCTGGACTACGTGACGTTTCATACATTCGTGGATCATTGTTCGGCCACCAGTATCAGCCGAGGAAACAAAACATAAAGCGAATAGAGACGCAAGTGCATAATCAATGCAACGTTACGTGTGCAAATTTGCCTGTGGACATTTTTCTCAAGATTGAAGTCAAGGCATTTGTTTCTTCTCACATCTCGTACAGTCAGTGTTGAGTACCTACAAGCACCAAGACGTTGAAACATTCGCCCAGAACGCAGTCATACCAGTGCCGAATACCCAGGTATGATTACATATAAATTAGTGAAAAGTCAAAGGCAACATTACAGTCCAGCTGAAATTGAAAAAATAACACTACTGCGGTTATCTTTTTCATCTGATTTGGAAGAATGTACAGTTATTTTCAAGATATGTGAAATCAAACCGAAGAGCTCGTAAGTCATCATTGGCTTCCTTCTCGAATAATGAGAATAAACGTCTCAACTCAGTTCTCGGCATGTCTCACTCATTGCCTTTGAGGAGGCTGTTCAGGGTCTTTGCGGGGCAGGTGGCAAGAGGGGAATGCATATGCTTAAACACGGGCGCCTGCAACGGCTGCCAACCTCGAATAATCAAATTTTCGGTTACCTAAAACAAATACATTTCAGCTAATAACTATCGGAAACGCATATAAATGACTGTTTAGAAATGTTGTCAATCTTTTTTGTTTATTAACATCGCGAATAAGTTGAAATGTGAACCAAGTTGAAATGTGGCAAACGCGTAATTTAGTTCTCAGTAACTGGTAGCACTGAGCTCAGATACAAACGCCACATCGTAAGCGCGTAGCTGTCAAACATCCATCGCGAATTCCGTTTTTTCGTTCGGCAAAAATGAAAAGATGAAAGGGAAAAATGCAAACCGAGAAACAGTACAATCGAAGGTTGGTGCAAGTACAACCTGGAAAGCGGCCAGTTTCAAAATTGGCAAATTTCGATGAACTATCACGGCCGTTTATTGGTTTTAACAGATGAGCCCGGATAGGTTTTAGTAATGGGCTGATATTGTGCCAGTTCTTAATTTATAACGGAACAATAATGGGCCAATGTAATTGGCAGTACTTCAGCATCACCAGTTTAAAAATTGGCAAATATTGTTTACCTATCATGACTGTTTAATGAGTTTAAAAGATGGGCCATGATAGGTTTTAACTATGGGCCGATATTGTGTCGGTTTTCGATTTAGAACGAGACAATAATGAGCCAATGTAATAGCCAGTATTTTAGGATTGCCAGCTTCAGGATTGGCAAATTTAGTTTAACTATCACAGCTGTTTATTGGTTTTGAAAGATGGGCCAGGATAATCTTTAGTAATGAGCCGATATTGTGCCGATTCTCAATTTATACCGGGACAATAATGGGCCGATGGAATTGTCAGTATTTTAGTATCCCCAGTTTTTAAAATTGGCAAATTTAGTTTGACTATCACGGCTGTTTATTAGTTTTTAACGATGGGCCAGGACAGGCTTTAGGGATGGGCCGATATTGTGCCAGTTTTCAGTTTAGAGCGGAACAGTAATGGGCCAATATTATTTCTCTTTTGTTGACTTATACGATGGTCCCAATATTGGCCTGATCGTAACATTGGCCAACTCATGGCAACCTCTACGTAGGTAGCTCGCTTCGAAGAATCGCTTAGACCATGTGACATTCCAGACATTCGTGGATCATTGTTCGACCACCAGTATCAGACGAGGAAACAAAGCACAATGCTAATAGAGACGCAAGTGTATAATCAATGCATGGTCACCTGTACACTGCCACTCAAAAGTTTGGATACACCAGTCGATATTTCTTGTCGCACTAAAAGTTACATAGCTTCGTCAAAAAAAAAGATAAACAAATTTACCGAGCGTCGTTTCGAAGGGAACAAATTTAGCTTTGTTTTGCTTTATTTAAATATTTTTTATGATTTTTTTTCGACCCGGTACGCACTTTTGTACGTGACTGTTAGTAACATATTAACATTATTAGAAGTTAACCATGTTACTGAGGTATAATAGAGCCTCTGTATAAAAAATGTGGTCCAACCACAGAATCGATAACTCGTCAATGGCTGATGTGAAAAATAAAAATTCCTTTTTCTTATAATCTATATAAATATGGTTCTCGTAGCACGCAGCTATTCTAAAAAACAAAACAAAAAATTCGCGATATGGCGTGGGTTAAAAAAAAGTCTAATTGGGACGAAATTTTCATTTATATTCCGGGGCTTAAAAAATACGAATTAAAAAAAGGGTGTGTAAAACGATAGCTACGACAATTGAGGAAATTTGGGTTTTATTAAATCGAATATAGAACAATTGTAGCTAGAGTTATGTTTACAGCACGGTCGAGAAAAATGGTTTCGAGATAAAGGCGATTGAAAGTATTAGTATACCCTACCGTCCGAATGTTTGGAAACACTCGCCCCGGTCCCGACCCACACAAGAAGTTTCATCGTTCTTTTAAAATCGACGATATCTTAATTTACCAAGCCGCGTTTCAAAAGGGACATATTTAGCTACTTTTAGCTTTCGTCGAAAAAAATTACGTTTTTTCTAAAACCCGTTACTCACTTTTAAAGATAGTCGTTTTTTGGATTTTTTTGGGGGTTGAAAATTTAGCGCACGACTCGTGAAAAAAAATTTATCCGTTTTCCCCGTGAAGGACGTAAAGCGGCAAGTACAAGCATCAATTCCGTTTTTTGAAAAGTTTCGTGGGATTTTTTTCCGCATAAATATTCAACTTTTTGCAAAAAACGACCATATTTATAAAATGTAGCCTAACTCTGAAACTAGTGGATTTTCGTAAAACTACTAAGAGGGTAAAAAGTTACATATAATCATTTTGGATTTACCAACACTTTTTCAGAGTTAAAAAAAATCAAAAATTCGAAAAAAAAATTCTCAATGTTTTCTTAGGTCAACGAAATATTTCTTTATCTTCAAAAATTGGGTCTCTTACCTCATCTACACGGCTTTTCAATCTAAAAAGCCGCCTTTCAGTCCGATCACAGCTTTCACAAGACGTGGCATCCGCTCGATCAATTTGTCGATTTGACCCCGCTAAAGACTGGCCCAAGCTTCTTGCAACTTTTTCCACAAATCCCCGGGAGATGTGGGACATATTTTTATTTTTTCAAATTTGTGAATTTTTTTTTTGTAAATCCAAAATTATCGTATGTAACTTTTTACCCTCTTAGTAGTTTTACGAAAACCCATTAGTTTCAGAGTTAGGCTACATTTTATACATATAGTCGTTTTTTGCAAAAAGTTGAATATTTATGCGAAAAAAAATCGTACGAAACTTTTTGAAAAACGAAATTGAAGCTTGTACTCACCGCTTTAAGTTTTTCACGGGCAAAACGCTTGATTTTTTTTTCCACGACTCGCTCGCTAACATTCCAACCCCTAACAAACGACCATCTTTCTAAGTGTGTACCGGGGTAAAAAAAAATCGTAATTTTTTTTTTGAAAAAGCTAAATGAAGCTAAATATGTCTCTTTTGAAACGCCGCTTGATAAATTAAAATATCGTCATTTTTAAAAGAGCGATGAAACTTCTTGTGTAGCTCGGAACGGGGTCGAGTGTTTCCAAACTTTTGGACGGTAGTGTACGTATATGCATACTCCGAGAACAAGCGAAAAAAAAATTATTTTTGTACCCGCCACAGTGGTGTCCCGCTCAAAACGACAACGAAAGGTACTTGAGAAGAAGAAACTATGGCGGTACCTTGACATTGATAGAAAAGACTTCTTGGTGGAAATTCTCTTTACGGATTATCGGTTGTATCCTTAGACTGACTGACCTCCCATCCGACTATGTCCCGATTGACGAAACCGAGACCACGCGGCAATAGGATTGGATCCATGACGGGATTTCTGTACGCGTGCATTCGTGGATCTTTTGCTGCTGCTACACTGTTAACGAAGATTTGTCGAAATCAACTGAGTGCATGTAAAAAATTATTATTATTTTAATTAAAAAAATGTTCGTCGAATCGAAGCTTTTGTAAAATTTGATTCCTACTATTCCGGAAATTTATTTCAAATGTATTTATTTATTTAAATAAAAATGTATTTGAGCGCTGATGCCTATTTGTAAAAGTCGAAAAAGCACTTTTACCAAAACCAATATTCTTCGACAGTATATCATGTTATAAATGTTTTATATGTGGCGAGAGTTTGTGTTTAAAAAAAATTCAAGCTCGCGCCAACCGCTTAATGGATCACAAGTACACATTTCGTACTGTTTTTTTTATCCCATCGTTGATGTTCTCGAAAACGTACATGCGACAGTAGGATTTGTGGACGAAAAAGCTTTTAGGGGCTACATCTAGAGGCCCGAAAAAAATGTATAAATTCTGATTTTTATTCCTGGGAAACGGTTGGTGAAAAAAACGCATTTTTTAAAACACAAAGATACATATATCGAGAGCCTTAAAAAAATCACCAAAAAATACAGAAAAACAACTGAAACATGGTCGCCAGCAGATGATGAAACTTTTTCTCGACGTTTGGCGGTGGACATTGTCCAGCTTAAACGGTCCATCCGAGATCTAAAAACTAAACGGGCAATTCAAGTTAACAACAAATACTAGTCGTTTACGATCGTCGATTTCGAAAATGATTTTTTTTGACAACGTGGCGACGATCTGAAACTCGAGATTACAAAATTCATGAAAAAAGTCGACATTTTTACGTTATTAATAAAAAATGAAGATCGATTTCGAAAAAGTGAGATCGTCAACGACCTTTAAATGTTTTTCGTCGTATCTCCTGTAAATCTGGAAACGCCCCATCGAGTCGTTCTCGAGATATCATGTCCACCAACTTTAAACACAGTGTTTCGTGAAAAACGCATTGGAAGTTTCAAGTATTCAAGTTCAACATAAAACATACCATTTTCAGGAAATATAGTCAAAAGGTGATACGATCGAATATAATTTTTTTTTTTTTGAAAAATCCAATTTTTTGACAGATCAGAAAAGGATTTTTGACAGATTGAGGAAGATCGCTCAGGTGATAATTTCGAGGTTGAATTTGCGAACTCCACGAAGGGGAGGACAACCGACAAAATATGAGAGGTGACAAAACGCACTGAAAAAAAAAAAAATGGTTTCCGGTCGATTCAGCGGTGAGCACCGTGCGAATACCAAGGATAAGGACTCGTACCTCGGCCCTTCCTCGATCTCGCGAGGGATGATGGTCCAAGAAAAAGACACGGTTGAGCAGGGGCGGGAAAGAGCGGGGCAAATTTATCTGGCCTATAAATACGAAATCTCGTGTCCACGTGCGAGACGTAACTCACAAACGTACAAAAGTAATGTATCACCCGGAAACGGGAGTAAGGGAAACGTGCAGGAGAGTTGAGGTGCATACAGGGTGGGCCTTCTAAGATGGCGAGGCTGCAAAAGCTTAGGGCCCAAAAAAAGCTCCATTTTCTCCAGACAATGGACTCCAGACTCGGAAATTCACCAATGAAAAAAATCATTTGAACTTTCAAGCTCGCGAAGATCCCTTCAATGGAATAAAATGCGTCCCTCCTCTTACTACAGTTCCGCCACCTTTATGCCATGGCAGCGTTAGTTTTCGAGCCAGCGGTTTTTCCATTTCTCCCCAAACTTATCTTCAATTCTACTGAACAAAAATCAAAAAAAAATCCAACCTTGCCTTTCAAAAACTAAATGTGACCTTTGTTTGACCTTGACGCCTGCACCCTCAATACTGGCACCACTACCATCGTATTTGCTTCTCGTAACCCTGTAGGCTTTGTTGAAAAAGTTTTTCCGCAGGAAGCACCGTTGCCGTGATATTTCACGGTTACACTTCAATCGGGACACCCTGTATATTGACCAATTTTTATTGCTATATGTGCTGAACCGAAGTTCGCGAGGAGATGGCATCGCGCGGCGCTATTGCGCGAGGTAAACGCCGAGAGGGAACCTCCACGAGGACATGGTCCGCGGGATGGACAAAAGAAAATGGTGGATGCAAAAAAAGGGTTGCGCACTGGATATATCGTACGCGAGGTACGTACCGCGAAGGAGGAAAAACTGGATGCGATACGGAGAAACGGAATGAGGGACGAGTATAACGAATGAATTTTCGAGATCCGATATTCCCGCGTTATATATTCCTAGCTCGGTTTTTCTTCGTTCGATATACGTGAGTCAGGAAAAAATGCAATTTCGGGCAATGCTATCAGGACCAACGTTGCTGCACGGGATTTTAATTATTTTTTTCATCTAGATCGTCAAACAAGTAGGAGTGTGACTCTCACCATTTCGGAAATATCATTTATAAAACGGAGTACGTCGTATTTCAAAATCTACTCGTCCGACTTGAACCGGATTCAACTGGATTTAAATTGGATTCAACCGAATTTGCTGACTAAACTGAATTTGGATTGTATTGGACTGGAACTGAATTCGATTTTACTGTAGTTGGATTGGATTGAACGGGCTTTGAAGTGGTCTGAACTGGATTTTATGTAGACGTAACTGAATTTAAATTTAATATAGCTGGATTCGAATTTGGTTTAACTGGATTTGATGTACATTGAAATGTAGTAGTAAGAAGTTCTATTTGCATCGCCATTTCGGCTTCTTACAAAGCTGTTACACCGTACATTGAAATGTATTTGAAGCGGATAAAACTGGTTATGAAGTGGATTAAACTGGATTTAAAGTGGATTTACCTCGATTTTATACGGATTCAACTGGATTTGATGGAGATGATGCGTTCAAATTTGATTAAGCTGAATCTGAATTGGATTTAACTGGATCTTGATTGGATTTAACCGGATTTAGATTGGATTAAACTGGATTCTATATATATTTAACTGAATTAGAATCGAATTCAGCTGGATTTGAATTTTATTCAACTGGATTTATAGTGCAATCATTGGATTTGATGCGGATTAGACTGATTTCGGAGTGGATTTAACTGGATTTAACTGGATTTAACCGGATTCAACTGGATTTAAAGCGGATTTAACTAGATCTGAAGTGGATTTAACTGGATTCAAATTGGATTCAACTAGATTTGAAGGGGATTGAACTGTATTAAAAGTGCATTTAACTGGATTTAAAGTGGATTGAACTGGATTTAATGTAGATTCAACTAGATGGGAATTGGATCTCTTTGGATTTAACTGGATTTCAAGTGGATTTAACTCGATTTTAATTTTATTGAACTAGATTTGAATGGAATATGACTAGATTTGATGTGGGTTTACTTGAGCTTGCATTGAATTGAACCGGATTTCCATTGAGTTGAATTCGGATTATATTTAACCGAATTTGAATGGAATCCAAAACGTTTTAAAAAAGTACACCATCGCTTCCTCACTGCCCTTTCGATCCTGTTCCTTCCCTCTATTCTCTTCACTAGACATAATTTATCCATTCTCGTACGCATACAAAGCCTTTATAATCTCTCGCGGGCTCATACGAACGAAAAATCGCACAATTGCCCAAAGCTACAAGGATGGCAGGATTCTGCCTTTCGTTCTCCCTTCGAATCTCAATCGTCCTGTTACATCAAACGGCAAAATTTTCCCCCATATTCGCGCGCTGCTTGGCCTGAGTTCAAAGCCGACTCTGTCGAGCTTGCACGACGCGTATATGCCTATTCCCAGTATATTTTCTCAATATACCGTTGTACGAAACAAGCTTTTTACGTGCACGTCACGCATAAAGCGTGACGCATATTTATCGGAGAAATAAAATTTGTGCGACTTCCGGTAAGCCATTTTATCTCCTTCCGCTTCTCGCTCCTGTCTGATCTTTTCGCTCTTTCGCTACTGCTGCGTAACTATATGCATGCATACTTTTTCATACTCTTTCGCATTTTTCGCCCGTTTGTGGCGTGCGTGTGTCATGCAGAAAAAATCCGGGCGCATGGGGACAAGTAACGTATTACCGCAATGTCACTCGTAAGTAACTCGGCGAGACCGAGTGTCAGGCAGGAAAGAAAATGCCAAGCCTGCCAGAGCTTTCGTCTCGGTCTGTCACAGCCCTCTGATCCCTCACAGCCTACACTACGCGATCTCTCTTCACCAGCCTCTATAGAGACATTTCTACAATTTCAAAAAAAAATTTAATTTAAATGGGATGTATTTAAATAAAATGGGTTTTTCCATGGTTCACTGCCTACTACGATTTTATTCGTTTCAAAGATATTTTTATTTGTTTCAGCTGTTCGTTTTAAATGTTGAATATATTAAAATTGAATAAATAAAGATGCGATTCAACTAAATCTCTATTTGCTAACAATGTACACTGTAAATCTAAGTGTACTGTATACATAAAATATTTCATAAATCCAAAATAAAATGAAATACTTAATTGTGAGTTTTACGACAATGATTTTGTATCGTAATTCGTCATTCCCCGGCCTTTTCAGAAGATTTCTATCGATTTGTATCATCTTAGTCGCAGATATGACTAAGAAACCAAATTAATTTCTATAATTACTTGCTGTATCACATAAACTATATCAATTAGTTAATATCATTGTGATAATTAGAGAGTTTTGAAGAATAACATGCTATATATTTTTCTAACATACCATATATATATATATAATTCCTCTCTCTCCACCCTCTCTACCCCCAAACCTCGTTGATATGTGTGTTGCAATAAAGACCATTCAATCGAATAGAAAAATCGTTGACTTTACGAAAATTCGATTTAAATTAAATTTTAGAAAATCAAACAGATCCATTTAGTGGATTCAACCACATTTTTTTCAAGCAGATGAAACCGTATCACAGATTTATTACGAGTACATAAAATATTTCGTCATTGGACGATATTTCATATATTTTGATTTGAATAAATAAATATATTTAAAGTAAATAATTTTAATAATGGGATGCAATAGGAAACAATCCATTCCACAAAAAATCTAGTAAGGCCTTAGGCCACTCTAGAGGCCGAAAAATAGGCTTTTTGGGGATTTTTTTTTTCAGAAAAACTACAAAATAAATTGAGATAACAAAACGGGTGTTTATCATACATATCAGTGACTGTATACAATAATTTTTTTTTAACGATTCATTTCAAAATGGCGGCTGTGCAGTGTTTTTGCGATGACATCTCCGTTTTCCAGTCCACGGCCGGACAAAAACAGCTCCTGTAATTTTTTAATTATAATGAGCCAATGAATTTTTTTCGATTATATATAATAACTGCTATAGAAGTACGTAGGATTTTTTTCTCGATATATTGATTTTTGGCCAAATAGTGCACTTCTAAAGCGGAAAGTGAAAAATTTGCCAAAAAAATCGTCAGATAATTGTTAATAACAAATTAACTATGCAATATAAAAAAAATCCTACGTACTTCCATAGACAATGTATTTTTCAAGATATATTCAATATTTCAAGTGAATCGGTTGAAAATTGTCTGAGTTACGTTTTTTGCCAACTTAAAAAATGCAATTTTCAGATAAACGCGTTTGAAGTTTTAAGTAGGTCGCTGCGGACCAGGCGGCCTTGTACTAAAATTCGAAAACCGAGTACTTGGAGATTTTTCCCGGCCATAATATTTTGGGACATCATTTTTGAGGTCCTAAGAGACGATAAAAAAAAATTCGATTTTTCGAAAATCCTAGAGTGGCCTAACCCCTTAATCCAAATAAACAAAAATCAAATAGACGCGATAACCCATGTAGAGGTTGCCATGAGTTGCCCAATGTTACGATCAGGCCAATATTGGGTCCATCGTATAAGCCAACAAAAGAGACATAATATTGGCCCATTACTGTTCCGCTCTAAACTGAAAACTGGCACAATATCGGCCCATCTCTAAAGCCTGTCCTGGCCCATCTTTAAAAACTAATAAACAGCCGTGATGGTTAAACTAAATTTGCCAATTTAAAAGGTGGGGATACTAAAATACTGACAATTCTATTGGCCCAATATTGTTCCGTTATAAATTGAAAACCGGCACAATATCGGCCCATCACTAAAGCTTATCCTGGCCCATCGTTTAAAACCAATAAATAGCCGTGATGTTTGAACTATATTTGCCAATTTAAAAAATGGTAATGCTAAAATACAAGCAATGACATTGGCCCATTATTGTCCCGTTATAACTTGAGAACCGGCACAATATCTGCCCATTACTAAAGATTATCCTGGCCCATATTTCAAAACCAATAAATAGCAGTGATAGTTAAACTAAATTTTCCAATCCTAAAGCTGGAAATCCTAAAATACTGGCTATTACATTGGCTCATTATTGTCTCGTTCTAAATTGAAAACCGACACAATATCGGCATATAGTTAAAACCTATCATGGCCCATCTTTTAAATTCATTAAACAGTCATATAGATAGTCAGATAGATAAACAATATTTGCCAATTTTTAAACTGGTGATGCTGAAGTACTGCCAATTTCATTGGCCCATTATTGTTCCGTTACTAAAACCTATCCGGGCCCATCTATTAAAGCCTATAAACAGCCGTGATAGTTAATCGAAATTTGCCAATTTTAAAACTAGCAATGCTCAAATTCTCGAAATTACATTTAATTAATCTAAGCCCTTTATTGACTAAGTGGGTCAGACCATACCTGCTTTTATTTTATTTAAGCCTTGGGTCATTCATTATCTGTATATTGTGCCAAAATAGGCAAATAACTAGCACGTCATATATTAATCGTCTATATTTTGTAGTTCTGTTTTTGTAATCAAGTCTTGGCCTATTATTGGCATTTGTAAATAATCACCATAAGTAAGTAAAATATGCCAATTTTGAAACCCGACATATACGCAAATCACAATTTATTTCAAGGTTATTCCATGAAATATGTATCCATAAGTACCAATCTCGGGCCCATCTTGGCCCGATACAGGTTGAATATTTATCACGCACCCAAACAAACTCACGGCCCAACATTCTAGAAAGGCTAACTGTGAAGGCCCGTCCCAGGCCCAACGGTCAATTTCTACATGGGAAGTTCATACCAATAGAATTTTTCTGTCAGTGTATGCCTGATTACATATGAATCCACCCATTTTTTAGCCACGGAAAAGATAGTGCTTTGGTAGCCGACCGAGGAACTGATCAGTTCGAAGTATTGCCCTTCGGAAGAGACAAGCTTGGCCCATGTTTCGGCCAAAAATTGGATTCCACGCAGGGAGAATTCGGCCTCTTCGGCGACAATCCAGTGATCTAGCCATTTTTTGACTCCTTTGTACGATGGGAAGTGCCGAGCCGCAAGCGCTGACTGCATCGATAGGAACAAATGGTAATCGGAGGCAGCGATGTCTGGGGAATATGGCGGCTGGGCTAGGATTTCCCAGTTCACTCCTTCCAAGTACTTCTCAGCCGGTTGAGCTGCATGCAGCCTGACGTTGTCGCGCTGCTAAATCAACTTGTCATGGCAATTCTCCCATTCCGACGTCTTCTCGTGCAGAGCTAGCTTCGAACGCATCGGTTGTAGTCGATAACGATCCCCAGTGATGCTTTTCGACGCTTTCGGCATTTCGCGATACACGACAACCCTCTTTTGGGTGATTTCCCGCGCTTCTTGTTGTCCATAGAGAAATCACGACTTTGGAAGCGACGAAAGCACTCTTTGCCCGTTGTGCCCGATGGAGCTTCTTCGGTATATACCGTAAAAAGGGGCACTTTGAACAGGTTTTGGGAGTTTGTTTGTAGGTTACTTTTTTTAACATCCTAGATACCAACTTTTCTTGCTCGAATAGAACAGTATCCCATGTAGAGATTGACCGTTGGGCCTGGGACGGGCCTTCAGAGTTAGCCTTTTTAGAATATTGGGCTGTGAGTATTTACCAATGAGGTGCCTTTGTAGAAATGATAATAACGGCCCGATATCGGCCAACAAAGCCAACAATTATTGGGCCACTGATTTAATTCCTTGTAGAGCCAATGTTGGTGATTGCACTTGGCCCTATGTGGGCCCTCTTAAAGGGCCTATGTAGAAATTGACCACTGGCTCTATGATGGGCCTTCCAGTTGGCCTATCTAGAAGTTAGTCTATCTAGAATATTGGGCCGTGGGTTTGTTTGGGTGCGTAATAAATATTCAACCTATATCGGGCCAAGATTGGCCCGAGATTGGTCCTTATGGATACTTATTTCATGGAATAACCTTGAAATAAATGGTGATTTGCGTATATGACAGGTTTTAAAATTGGCATATTTTACTTACTTATGTTGGTTATTTACAAATGCCAATAATAGGCCAAGACTTGATTACAAAAACTGAACTACAAAATGCAGACGATTAATATATGACGTGCCAGTTATTTGCTTATTGTGGCACAATCTACAGATAATGAATAACCCAAGGCTTAAATAAAAGAAAAGCAGGTATGGTCTGACCCACTTAGTTAATAAAGGGCTTAGATTAATTAAATGTAATTTCCAGTATTTTAGCATTGCTAGTTATAAAATTGGCAAATTTCGATGAACTATCACCGCTGTTTATTGGTTTTAACAGATGGGCCCGGATAGGTTTTAGTAATGGGCTGATATTGTGCCAGTTCTCAATTTGTAACGGAACAATAATGGGCCAATGTAATTGGCAGTACTTCAGCATCACCAGTTTAAAAATTGGCAAATATTGTGTATCTATCATGACTGTTTAATGAATTTAAAAGATGGGCCATGATAGGTTTTAACTATATGCCGATATTGTGTCGGTTTTCAATTTAGAACGCGCCAATAATGAGCCAATGTAAAAGCCAGTATTTTAGGATTGCCAGCTTTAGGATTGTCAAATTTTGTTTAACTATTACTGCTTTTTATTGGTTTTCAAAGATGGGCCAGGATAATCTTTAGTAATGGACCGATATTGTGCCGGTTCTTAATTTATAACGGGACAATAATGGGCCTATGTAATTGCTTGTATTTTAAATTGGCAAATATAGTTCAACCATCACGGCTATTTATTGGTTTTAAACTATGGGCCGATATTGTGCCGGTTTTCAATTTATAACGGAACAATATTGGGCCAATGAAATTGTCAGTATTTTGGTATCCCCAGTTTTTAAATTGGCAAATTTAGTTTATCTATTACGGCTGTTTATTAGTTTTTAAAGATGGGCCAGGACAGGCTTTAGGGATGGGCCGATGTTGTACCAGTTTTCAGTTTAGAGCGGAACATTAATGGGCCAATATTATTTCTCTTTTGTTGGCTTATACGATGGTCCCAATATTGGCCTGATCGTAACATTGGGCAACTCATGGCAACCTCTACATGGGATGTCCTTTTGGCTATCAAATGTATCAAGAAAGTCAAGCTCCACCACTCCCTCACAATTTGATATATACATTTGTTAAGTGTCAAAGTAGCCCCGAGTGCGTGGCTTCTTTGACAGGGCATTGAAATGCAACTTATGCCAAAGATTAAGGGTTACTTGGGAATCATTTTGACAAAAAATGTAGTATTTTATGCATTATACATGGAATTAAATGAAAAACGACGATTTTTTATAACCAAATTGTCGTCGTTATTGATGGAGCAGAACTCAAACAATTTTCGTCCAATCGATTTGAAATTTCAACTGTAGCTTCTTAGCTTGCTTTAAGGCCTTAGGGCACTCTGGTGGTCGAAAAAAGGCTTTTTGGGGATTTTTTTCATCAGAAAAACTACAAAATAAATCGCCATTACAAAAAAGGGTGTTTATCATACGTTCCAGTGACTGTATACAATAATTTTTCTTCAAGCGCGATTGATTTCAAAATAGCAGCTGCGCAGCGTATATTTCAAAACTGCATTTTTTAAGTTGGCCTTAAACAAAACTGAGAAAATTTTCAACCGATTCACTTGAAATGTTGAAGGTATGTTGAAAAATACATTGTCTATGGAAGTACGTAGGATTTTTTTTTATATTGCATAGTTCATTTGTTATTAACAATTATCTGACGATTTTTTAGGCAATTTTTTGAAAGTGAAAAATGTCGTCAGATAATTGTTAATAACAAATGAACTATGCAATATAAAAAAAATCCTACGTACTACTATAAACGATGTATTTTTCACGATATATTCAACATTTCAAGTGAATCGGTTGAAAATTGTCTGAGTTCTGTTTCCGGCCAACTTAAAAAATACAGTTTTGAGATAAACGCTGCATAGCCGTCATTTTGAAATTAATCGCTTCAAAAAAATTATTGTACACAGTCACTGATTTGTATGATAAACACCCTTTTTGTAATCTCGATTTATTTTGTAGTTTTTCTGAAAAAAAAAATCGCCAAAAAGCCTATTTTTTCGGCCTTTAGAGTGGCCTAAGGCCTTAAGGCGGGAGCCTGAATTAGGAGTTCCAAGAAAAGCGTTTTTTCGGGAATTTTTTTGGATGGGAAAGATACAAGTAAGCCCAGTAAACATTGAGGTATGTTTTCACATATATTTGAAATGTATGTTAAAAAATGTTTTAACATGAAACAATAAATGACTGCAGATTTATCAGCCTATTCCATGTGCGTCTTGCCACTGCAGTCCCCAACCGGCGGGAAAGATGCAGCTCGTAATTCTTAACTGAACCAAATAAACCAATAAAACTTTCAATTATCATATATTTTTCTTCTGGGTAAACTAACAAGGAACATCACTTTGGTGTCCTCCGATTTTATTGAAACTTTTTTTAGTGGGAGAGTATCAAAAACTAAGAGACACGTATTTTTTTTTATCGTCGGAAAAACGGTTTTAAGGGGTGAAACGCAACCTCAAAAATCGAGATGTTTTTCGTCGATCACATTCTAACGGTACGGGATATTAATAAATTTCCAATTGCAACAATGTTTATTTTTTTGTGCACTATACATTGGAGATGAGAACGATAACTTTATTGACGAAAAACGAAAAACACCCCTATTTTCGAGGGTGCGTTCCACCCCTTCAAACCGTTTTTCCGCCGATAAAAAAAAATACGTGTCTCTTAGTTCTTGATACTCTTACACATAAAAAATTTTCAACAATATCGGAGGAAGGCACCAAAGTGATGTTCCTCGTTAGTATAATCTCGCGATGACCTTGAGATACGTGAAGAAAAATGGAAAATTGCCCGTGGCATGTAACGAACGTAGTATTTGTCGGAAAAAATGGTATTGCTTTTGGTTTTTTTGCACGTTGGTAATCAAATAACGTGCTCCGACCGTCTCCCTTCAACGGCATTTTATTTTTTTGCCACGATTTCTAGATGGCGAGTCCGCCTTTTTTTCAACATCTTGCGTTTTCGATTTTCTAATTTGTAGTGACTCACCTTTGATATATATATACACCAAGTGTCCCTTTTCAATCTTACACTCAAAAAATACTGCTCCGATCAGTTATTGAGTATAATTAAACGTTTAGGATTCGAAGAGGAACGACGAAAAAAAAAATTTGGTCCAAAATTGAAAATAGTGACGTTAAGGTGGGCACTTCCGTTAGCAAACAAACTCACCCACACGCACACTTACACTAGCGATGTTAAAGACTTCACCTCCTCATGGTACATTCCGGGTAGCGCTAAATCTTACTAAACTTTTTAAGAAATACTAAATTTTTAAACTTAAAAAAAAAATTCAATCAAAAATAATTTTTTTCCATTAAATTCAGCACAAGTTAAAAATAAACCGTTTCAGGCCTGTCAAGGCCGAATTGGAAATCACAAAATCATTAATCGCATTATTGGACATTAAAATGATAAAAATCCGCTAAAAAATATTAATTCGGCAAAAAAATAGAAAAAATAATGGGCCCACGATGAGACTAGTCTTAAAAATCATATAATGGGTCAATCCATTTTAGAGAATTTTTTGAAAAAAATTAAAAATGTTAATCATCTTGAAAAACAATAGTTTTCAATTTAGAAGCGAAAAAAACGTTGACATTGATAAATGATAATTTTTTTCATATTTTTTAACGAAAGTATGCTTCAAAATGAAAGAAAGTTGTATAGTGACATTTGCCGATTTCTCAAATAGTTCAGGAGTTATCAGCGTTTGAACGTTTCCAGAACTTGCGAAATCGACATTTTTTGGAAAATGATCACTCCTAAAAGAGAAGAGATCGAAGTATAAAAATTGGTGTGGGTATTTCTTTTATGGGGTACAATTTTACAAAAAAAAATCAAGAATACCAAAAATGGTCGGGGTCACGGGCTAGGTGAAATGGCGTGGAATTTCCCTCAATACACACACACAGACACACACACACACACACACGAATATATATATATATATATATATATATATATATATATATATATATATATATATATATATATATATATGTATGTATATATATGTATATATGTGTGTGTGTGTATATATACACATATATACATATATATACATACATATGCGTGTAAGTTCAATCTTTTCTAGTCTTACCACCCCTTGTGCTTCGCACCGGCTGAAGTTCTCCATCCCCCGACACGACTGCTACCCCGAAATTTCGCATTCCGTACGCGACACGCTTTGCTCTCGTGCGCCCACGCTTCGCCAAGTTTCCCGGCGAACCTTCTCGCGGTCTTTCTCGATTTTCCTCCCCTTCTCTCTCTCTCTCTCTCTCTCTCTCTCTCTCTCTCTCTCTCTCTCTCTCTCATTCTTGCCTGTTTTCTATGCGTTATCTAGTGTGCCGTCTCGTGCGCTCTCACTCCTTTTCTCTCCCTGGGTGGCCGATCACTGCAACGGTCTCTCGTGCCAGTGAGTACACCAACTTCCATGTGCGCCTCGACACTACTGCCCGGCGGGGTGAACTGTATTCAATTTTAAAAAATTGAAAAATTCGTTTTCTCGAAATTTTTAAACCCACGTAACCCCTTAACACTCATACGCAGAATATGAACCAAGAAAGAGTGAGAAAAGTTGAAAATCGATTAAATGGTACGATATCAAACAAAAAGATTTAATTTTCCGAAAAACATGGCTACATTTTGTAATAAAAACACACTTCTTTTTCAATTTTCGAAAACATTCAAGGCCATGTTTTAGACAATAAGGTTACAAAGATTTTTACCAAATTTCATCACAATCGGTCGATTTCTTTGTCAGCTCACGCCAGTTTTGAAAATTCAGTTTAAAAAAAATACCATTTTCTAAGATTAATAAAAAAAAATACCACGTAGCACCCTTAAAGTAGTAATAAAACAGACCTCAAGTCTCGAAAGCAGTGAAGATATTTTTCCTTAAAAAAAAAAAAAATTATGAAAATCAAATTTCTAGGCGAGGCAAATTTTTGCCTCGCCTAGAGGCATCAACCCCATTAAAAAAGCGCGTTGGTCGCAATTACACACCCTGTATGCTGATACCGGGCACCCCAACAGTTGTGAATCACCCTGTGTACACATATATATACGTATGGTTGCCCTAAGTCTGCATTGAAATCTTGGCGCGTGACGCAAATGGAACAAAAGTGTCAGCTCGAAAGGGGAAGAGGCGGCCGCGCTGCGCGGAAGGTGGAGCCGAAGGTGCGAAGGGCGACAAGACTGTACCAGGAAGGGAAACACGCCGGAAGAAAAAAATCGGTGCGGCTCAAGCTCGAAAGGGTGCAAGGCCAGTCATTGGCAGCTCAAGACTCCACAACAGTGAATTGTCCCTTGTTAAAGCTTTTTTTTCTTTTGTTTACCTCGTCACGCCGGCGAAAAGCTCCTTTTTCCCCACCCAGTGCCCATTCTTTATCCGCGATCCCGATAAAAATGCGTGTACGTATTTTTTCTCTCGCCATTCACAGAAGTTTTGGGCACATCCGTAATAGCCGGGTCCAGCCGTATGCTCCGAGGCAGAATGGCGAGGCATGCTCAACGGAGGCAACGAGCGCCCGAGGCAACCTGAGCCACGTCCACACCGACCGAGGCATTGCCTCGCGAGGCTGCCTCGACGAGGCATGCTTGACCGAGCCAACGTGCGCCTGAGGCAACCTCAGCCACGTCCATACCGGCCGAGGCATCGCCTCGCGAGACTGCCTCGCGAGGCTGCCTCGCGAGGCAAGCTCGAGAGTAAGTTTTTTTTTCTCATATAGAAGCAGAAAATTATGAGAAAAATATAGTCAATTGTGATTTGAGTCGTATCCGAAAAAAAAATTCAGCGTATTTCCGTGATGAGTAGTATTTGCAAAAAAAATAGAAGATTGTAGGGAAAAAATCAAAATATTTTGAGTACTTTTTTTTTGTTCACCCGAAACAGATGCATTTTAAAACGGATGACTGGAATTCAATACCATGAAAAAAAAAGGTTTTTTTTGGTGCTTCGCATTTGGAACTCAATTATCTTCATTCTGTTGAACTCAAAAGGGAATTTTTTTTCCGGAATGCTCAATTTTTTCTGCCAAATTATGCTCGGCTCAAAAGTGTACGAAATTTTTTTTTGGAAAGGCCTTAAGGCTTCATATACTTTTGGGTGGTTGTGAAACAAGGGTTGTTTAGGATTTTTTTTTCACTCGAACGATGCAATCAACATGAGTTTTGCTGGAAAAGTACACAAGATTATAAAAAAATATTGATTTTTTCGAAATTGGCACAATTCTGAAAAAAGTCGCATTGTCGACAAAAAAAATTTACCTTTATCTGTCTACAAAAACCGTAATTGTTAATAGATCGTTAAAATCTTGTGTACTCCGCTAGAAAATCTACCTAAAAGGCTAAAGTTGGAATTTCAAGTCTATCGGTTGAAAATTGTACGAGTCCGCCCGATTTTGGAAAAATGGTTTCAAGAAAAAAGACGTGTAAATTTGTTAAACCATTTTTCTCCGAAACATATTCTCGGGATGTTCAAACATATCAAGCATTTCATTTTTAGGATGTTTACCCATCATTTAAGCCAATAAAAAAACGATGACTTTTTTTCTCCAAGGGTATATAAGGCCTTAAGGGCCCACACCTACCTAGATGCCCGAAAGAAATGGCAATATTCCGATTTAAAAAAATAGTAAACGGTTGGTGAAAAACAAACGCGTTGTTTTTAAACACGAAGCTACATTGATTTTTTAAATCTTTGATAAAGCCTTTATTCTTTAAAAATACGCCTTTAAAAAAATGTTTAAAAAAGCTTTTTAAAAAATAACCAAAAGCATGTCCGCTGGCAGATGGTATTGTTTTTAAAGTCGGTGGACATGATATCTCGAGAACCACGTGACGGATTATTTCCAAATTTACATGAGATACAAAGAGAAACATACACAAGTCGTTGACGATCTCACTTTTCGAAGATCGATTTTCATTTTTCAATAGTTACGCAAAAATGATGACTTTTTTCATATATTTTGTATGCTCGAGTTTCAATTCGTTGCCCCTTTATTTAAAAAAAATTATTTAAAAAATTAACGATCGTCAACGATTCGTGTTTATTGTTACCTTGAATAACTCATTCGGTTTTTTAATTTCGAATAGACCGTTCAAGGTCGAGAGTGTCCACCGCAAAATGTCGCGAAACAAATTTCATCATCTGCCGGCGGCCATGTTTTTGCTGTTTCTCTGTATTTTCTGGTGATTTTGTTTTAAGGCTTTCACAATATGTATCTTTGCGTTTGAAAATGCGTTTCTTTTCCACAAACCGATTTCCAGAAGAAAAAAAATCGAAATTTCGCCATTTTTTTCGGGATGCTAGGTAGATGTAGTCCCTTAAAATCATCGTATATCATATTTTTCTCGGTCGTAGAATCTCCCCACCAGACCCTTAAAAATAACATGGCCACCTTATAATTGTCACTATATATATATATATATATATATATATATATATATATATATATATATATATATATATATATATACGCGATCTCAATTACTTTATGGTAAATTACGAGTGCTCGCTAGGTCGCGGGCATTCTTGTGTATGAAGAATTTTCTTTATGATACGAGTGAAAGGAAAAGTTTCTTCGGATGAAGAAGCGGCTTCCCTTGCAGAGCTGGCAGAATGCCTGACGTAGATGCATGCACTTATTGCTCATTCTACCTACGGTGCGCTTTGTCGCGAGGACATTCTTCGATCGAGAGAGCAGCAACGAAGAATCGTCGGAATTCTAACAGCGACGTACTAATTGCTCTTAATTATTTAAAAAAATGCTTTTTCGCTCGCGCTGTTATATATTTATATATACAATGCATTCATATTATTATTATTATTATTATTATTATTATTAGATTAACTTCAGACATAACGGGTGCCCTACTTGAATATGGATCAATAATATATTTACATATGGAAATATCTGTTATTTTGCTCATTCCCTTTTGATTACCATTGTAAATTGTTTCCATCAGGAGGAGGGGAAATAAAAGTAATTATCGCCCACCCCTGGTGAGCGGTAATTCTGCGGTGCCTCAACAAGAGGGAACGCTCTGACAGCGAAGTCCAGAGGATGGCTCCTTATTTTTTATTTCTTTTGTATCGAGTCCAATCCCTTGAGATTTTTTCTTGCCCCTCCCACGTTCTCTTGTACGAGAAGCAGAGGGAAACTTTTGTCAACTATGTTTAAAAGTAAAGGCGGCAACCACAATTGCATTTTTCACACACCTTAATTCATGTGTATCGATTTTTTAATAATAAAAAGTGTATCTTTTTTATTTAAAAAAAATGTATGAGAATTTCATAAAAATATATAGATATATAATTTGTATGAAATATGTATTGGAAACTTCAAATATATATTTACATTTTAGAAAAGATACATTTTTTAATTAACAAGTAATGTATGTATGTATATATATATATATATATATATATAATATATATATATATATATATATATGTATATATATATATACATACATTACTTGTTAATTGAAAAATGTATCTTTTCTAAAATGTAAATATATATTTGACGTACAAAACTTTCGGGCCAACCTTTTTCTCAGTTATCGATAAAATATTTAATGCCTGAACCTTTAACATATATATACATACATAAATTACTTGTTAATTAAAAAATGTATCTATTCTAAAATGTAAATATATGTTTGAAGTTTCCATACATATTTTATACAAACTATATATCTATATATCTTTATAAAAAAAGGTTGGCCCCAAAGTTTTGTATATATACACACACATATATATATATATATATATATATATATATATATATATATATATATATATATATATATATATATATATATATATATATATATATATATATATATATATATATATATATATATATAGTGACGTACAAAACTTTCGGGCCAACCTTTTTTTCTCAGTTATTCGATAAAATATTTAATGCCTGAACCTCTCCATCATTTCAAATATTTGAGGGAGCTATGATATGCACAACAGCATGGCATATTATTTTGTTTGTATAGTGTAGGGTTTGTGTACAGCGTCGAACGCGTTCGGTCAGTGTGCAAAAATATTGGGCCGCTGTCTCACCTTCTCCAGCCGCACGGTTTGTTTACGTTTTCTTTCGCGCTTTCTTTCGCGTTAGTTCGAAACATAAAGAACCACGAAAAAATCAGTTCTATTTCTGCCGCAACGGCAAAGCACACAAAAACTGAGTTCCGCGAAGTTGTGTTAAAACTATTTGAAAAAGCA
>OY723387.1:1204624-1232124 GCA_963210295.1 Ophion ellenae
GGTACATGTATTGAGAGCTTTCAAAAAAATCACCAAGAATGACAGAAAAACAACAAAAACGTGTCCGCCGGCAGATGAAATTTGTTTCGCGTCGTTTGGCGGTGGACACTCTCCGGCTTAAACGGTCCATCCGAAACCTTAAAACCAAACGGGTTATTCAAGTTAACAATAAATACGAGTCGTTGACGATCGTCGATTTTCAAAATCGTTCTTTTTAACAACGTGGCGACGAGTTGAAACTCGAGCATGCAGAATCTATGAAAAAAGTCGCCATTTTTACGTAACTATTGCAACATGAAGATCGATTTTGAAAAAGTAAGATCGTCAACGACCTTCAAATGTTTCTCGTCCTATGTCCTGTAAATTTGGAATTAATCCGTCGAGTGGTTCTCGAGAGATCACGTCCACCGACTTTGATAGCAGTGTTTCGAGAAAAACGCGGTTGAAGTTTGAAGTATGGTGCTCACCGCTTGCCCAACCGACTGTGGGAAACTGTAGATCGTTCAATTTTAGGAATATTTCAATAGGAATATAGCTGAAAGGTTATACTATCGAATAAAAGTATTTTTGGAAAATGCAATTTTTCGACCCACCTAGGTGACTCGATGAAAAAATCGTATTTGCAAAATTTCATATAGTCAAATACAGTGAACCGATATACGTAACATACATCCCCATTTGGGCGTACTTCCCTCGTATTCCCTTCGCCCACTCGAAGCAACGAGATGCGAGGCTCCCGTTTTCTCGAGGTCCTTATTCCATTTGGTGGATTGGCTCGCTTGGATTATCGTATTCGAAGGATTTCAATTTACCCACTCCACCTCCTGACGACCGCCCTTTGCCGTGTTCCCTTCCTGACCAGCTTCATCACTTTGGTGTCCTCCGATTTTGTTGAGACTTTTTTATATGGAAGAGTATCAAAAACTAAGGCACGTATTTTTTTTTCATTGGCGGAAAAACGATTTTAAGGGATGAAACGCACTCTCAAAAATGGGGATGTTTTTCGTCGATAACGCTTTAACGGTACGAGATATTAAAAAAATGCAAAATGCAACAATGTTTATTTTTTTTATGTACTATACATTAGAGATGAGAACGATAACGTTATCGACGAAAAACGATAAACACCCCTATTTTCGAGGGTGCGTTTCATCCCTTAAAACCGTTTTTCCGCTGATAAAAAAAATACGTGTTTCTCAGTTTTTGATAATCTTACACGTAAAAAAGTTTCAACAAAATCGGAGGAGGACATCAAAGGCATGTTCCTTGTGAGTCCTGTCAGTGTTAAATTCGAGTGAAGTTCGTCGCATTGTGCAAAGGGCGAGTTGTCGTCGTGGATATGTTGAGACCTAGAGCACGTGTGTGTGTGTACAAATGTACATTTAAGGCAGTAGTCTGCTTTAGAAGCCGAAAAAAGGCGTTTTTTCAGCAATTTTTTTGAAAGGGAAGTAAATGATTGCGGTAAACGAAATTTTGAGACGATAGTGTATTATATTCAAGCTTTAAAAAACAATTTTTATTATTAAAAAATATTGAAATTTTTCAAAGTTGTAACGATTTTTCTGGGGCGCCTGGAGTCTGCACTTGTAAATCGGTGCCGGTGATGGAGGTCGTGCGATGCATCTGAAACAGTCGAACCAATTTTTTTTTTAGTTTTTATAAGTTCCTTTTCTATATGAACTAAAAAAATACCGAAGAAATGATGAAATTCCAAATTTTTTCGAAGTTTGAAAAAAAAATTCACTTTTTTGAAGAAAAAAAATTCACTTTAAGTTGCAAAACAAGTAATTTAAATAGTACTTTTGTCCAACTTTTTAGTTCAAATAGAAGATAATTTACTACTGAAGCTAGATCACTTTGATTTTTTTCGATCGGACATATATTGTTTTTGCTATCGCCGGCACCGTTTTCTAAAACTTGTGAAAATGAAAACTCGAGAAAACGGGCTTTAAAGTTTTCGGTCCAAAAAAATATAAGTTTTTGGATACTTACTGTAATTAGATGTTAATCAGCTATCCCATACAATAATCCTTCCTCTTCTTCAAATCGATTTTTTGAAGCCTGTAAAGAAGACTACTGCCTTAAGTGATTTTTAGTGATTTTGCAAATTTTTGGATAATTGGCGAGAATTTGACAGGGTTAATATTCGCCGGAGATAAAAAGGGCCACGTCCTTTTGATTGAGGCTTTGAAATGCCTTTTTCCTTAACTGGAACGTTTCTGATGCACATGCTTTCAATAATTTAATATTATTATATCATCGACAATAAAATATTATATCATAATATACCATATTATATTAATATTACATTAATATACTATTATATTAATGCAAGAATATAATATCTTAATAATACAATAGAAAATGATAATAATATTATTATAATATATCATTGTAATTATATATCATATATTTATTGAAGCACTAGGTGCGAGGCTCCCGTTTCCTCGAGGCCCCTATTCCATTTGGCGGATTGGCCCATTTTGAATAATTCTTTTCATAATATAATATTTCGTATAATTATAATAACTGTTATTATTATATAAAGGATATAATGCAATTTGAATTATATCATATCTTTATATTTTAACAATAATAAGTATATTATATGTATTTTTTTTGTCACATTATAATATAATACAGTTATTGTGTTGCATTGTACTTAATTATATCAATGTAAATATATAATATCGTAATAATACAATTTACAATGACAATAATAATATTTTTACAATTTAAACCATAATTGTTATTATGATTTATATTATTACAATATTTTTATTATCGTAGATAGTTACGTATGTATATTACTACGATATATTAATGCATTAATATAATATCATACAATGCAACACAATAACTATATTATATTTTGATATTATGACACTGATAACATATATGATGTACTTATTATTGCGATAATGGCCAAATTTAACATAATTATAATGATATTATATTTTTTATATAATATTATATCATTATATTATTTTCAATCGTAGATTCATTTGTACGGGATCCTTCCCCTTATTATTATCGTATAATATAATATAAAATAATAATATAATGTATGCGCGCGAATGTTAGTTAATCATGAATTCGGTCGACTAAATTCCGGCGGAGGAAACTACCGGTGAAATTAAAACGCCATTTAAAAATCGTCGGCTTTCGTTTTCCCTGACTTAGGGGTTAATTAGGCAGCGCTGATTCATTCGCCGGAACTTTCTCTTCCGTATTTCGAGAATTAACCAGTTTTTGTTAAAACTCTGTCTGAACTTTCGTTTTTTTCAAATGTGCATTTTTATTACTATGTTTATCGCTGTGCAGTATTTTTATCGTCTATTTTGACTGGTCGGAATTTAAGGATGTTCGGTACGGGCGATGCAGCGTTGCCATACTAAACCACATTAAAAACAAGAGAAATTTCAAAAAGTTCAGAATTTTATCAAATTTGGTGAACATATTCTTTAGTGCCAAATTCGACAATACAAATTTTTTCAGATTTTTCTTCTGCACAGTTATCGAGTAAGTTAACACTAAAGTTCACGTGTATAAGCATAGCGTTTCATTACTCGATAACTAAGTAGAAGAACATTTTGAAAAAATTGTGTTTTCGCACTTAATGTTGAAGAACATTATCACCAAATTTGTTCAATTTCTTAACATTTTGACTTTGGTACCGAAACTCCTTCCTCACGAAATTAATTTGTTATCGCATTTTTTCAAACATTTATCACCCTGTCAAAACTTTTCGTCGAAATATATTATATATGATATATAATATAATATAGAAATATTTGAAAATTGATAAACGGTAGTCGCAATATATAATATATAATATATAATATATTATATTATATATTATATATTATATAATATATTAAGTAATATATTATATATTATATATTGCTACTACCGTTCGTCAATTTTCAAACATGTCTCGTCACCCAGTACTCGATACTTCTTCGCACATTTCCAGTGCATCGTATTTCCCATCGAGAGGTTGGTGGTAATCCAATAATTATATTTAATTCGATTGCCGATAGCAATTGAATTCTTTTCATTGAGAAAGCACCACAGAACTTTCTCTCACGTTAACCACCCTCCAAATTACACGATCGGATTTTCATTTTTTCTTCCACGAGCGTTCTCCCTCTACGGATAATCGATTTTATTATTATTACAAGCGAATTTCAATGTGACGATCGTAAAATATTGTCATAAATATTTTACAATGATGAGATAGTTCTATTACCATGTAGCGAGGAAAATGACGTTATTCAACGTTATATAATAATATAAACTCACGAAACAATGAAATATCCCTACCTGGAGCAATTCGAATATTATTATTGGTATTATTGTTATTACTTTTATTGTCATGCTTGTTAAATTTTATCACAACATTAATATTATATTATCGTGATTATTTATAATGATGTTACGCATTTTTATAATATATTCAACTATAATTATTCAATTGATGATGTAATCATTATATTTTATATACCATAATTGTATTCTAATTATATTTTATTAAATATTGTGCATTATAATTACATTTGTTTTATTATATTATTATTATACGAGTAATATTATTATAATATAATCGATTGACAGGAAAAGTGCGATCAATTATATGATCACATGCCACAGGATAATTTAGATCGCAATTCAATTATCGATGATAATAACAATGGTACCACTATAATAAAAGTATTACCCATGCTCTATTTCTTGCGTTGCTCGATTTCTCTACGAGCTGACTCATCCCTGTGTCTGTGCGTTCAAGTACTTTCTCTACTTGCGCGAACGAACTCGAAAACGCGAGCTTTCGAATACCGTAAGGGGGCGACCGAAGGGGCTGGTTTGGGAGGGTGGAAGGCAAGAGGGTTGCATCGAGAAGAGGGTTGCTGCAATCTTCTATCCTAGCTCTCGAAAGCTCTTGCCCGACTGTGTGTGCGCGCTTGGGTTCGTGAAAATCACGTAGAATTTTCAAAGATGCAACGCTTACTGGCTCGGATTCGAGTGTTGTACAGATAGTTCTCCCAGCTCCAGACACAAGCTTAAGAGATGCGTTTCGTTAAATGTGTTTTCGAACTCGAAATACGTTTTACCTTCGTGAAAAAAATTTCACAATGCTCATCCCATAATTATGTAGGGACGTCGAGAATTTAAAAAAATAATGCTTCGATCTTATCAAACTTGCTTTAAATCGATGAGTATAATAAAAAGAAACTGATATATATATATACATTTTTTTCAGATTTTCATTAGCTTGCTAACTCGGCTAACTCGGAGATGAGATTTTGCACGTCATAAAATTTCAAATGATCGTATCGTAGTGACCTTCTCGTCGTACGAAAAAATGCCCTCTACAAAAAAGATGCGATTTTCTATAAACTATTTTGAAAAAAAAATTCAAAATTGTCAAAGTACTACAACACTAAAAAAAAAAGAAAAATCTTTCATTTAAAAATTTTTTAACCCCAATGACTAAGTTTATCCTGCTGAAATTTACACTGAATTTTCTTTTATTAGTGTAAAACAACATGTGTAAGTTTCATTCTGGGCTGAGTTTGCGTTCAGTTAATATCGCCGTTTTGAATTTAATGGAAAATTGTTTTTGTCGAATAACTCGGCGATTTACAATTTTGAAGTAAAAATGGCAATGACTAAACTTGTAGGAAATCGAGAGCTTCACAACTTTGGTCATTACAGTTTTTTGTCTACCATCAATATTTTTCGAATTAAACCTGAAAAAAGCGAATATAGCATCATCTCGTTAATTTTTAACTATAGGGCATAAACGAACATGAACAAACTTGTGGAGAATGAAATTCTCGACAATTTTGGTCTCTACCTTTTAATCAATATTTAAGGTCGAACATATCTAACCTAGGTTACCTTAGTCCAAAGTCTACGGATTTCGAGTTATCATGGTAAGTATGATTTTTGGAAAATTTCCAAAGATTGGGTACTAACTCGTTTACCTCTTATGTTAATGCTATTCTTTTTAAATTAGCATTAACATAAGAGGTAGTGGTTTTTCGACAAGTTTTCTATTATTCAACACGTCCCATTTAGTCATTTGTGAGGATACAGATGATTGTATTGGTGTTTGTCGATGAATCCACATTAAGCTATGATGCAAATAAGTTTTTAGTTACAAATTATTGTCTGTTTGAACATTATGAAAGAGTTCGTACCTAATTTTGGGAAATTTTCCAAAAATCATACTTACCATGTTAACTCGAAAACCTTAGACGTTGGACTAAGGTAACTTAGGTTAGATATGGTCCTAACGAGGTGACCTATCACCCCCTCAAGGCTTTGCATCGACCTTTCCAACACCCTGTGTATATATATATATATATATATATATATATATATATATATATATATATATATATATATATATATGCACTACCGGACAAAAGTTTACAGATACTTCAGATAATAGCAAAACTTTCGATCACTGGGTAATAGCCAAATAATGTTAGAATAACATAGTTCATTTAATTTATTATTGTACGACGATATTATATAGCTCTGTATAATTAATTATATTATTTTTATATAATTTTGCAATAATCCAAAGTGATGGAAAATTTTGCTATCATCTAAAGTGTCCGGAAACTTTTGGCCGTTAGTGTATATATTTAAAACTTCAGTCTAAATAAAAAGAATATTTTTATATAAATTAACTAAGTAAAAAAACAATATTAATATACTATTCATATAAATTATATACGTGCTTCGTAAAAATAAACATTTATTCAATCGGTGTCATATATAAGTATATCATTTTCTTTTTTAAAGCATCTATAATCTGTCTGAAACTGAATAAATATATATAAATATTAACAAAACACTATAATCTTGAAAAAAAATGTTTTCTATAAACGAACCAACTATAATAAATGTATGTATGAATTTAAATAAATAACTAAATCAATATATATATATATATATATATATATATATATATATATATATTGATTTAGTTATTTATATCAAAATATCTATAATTTGTCCGAAAATGAATGAATGAGCCTATATCATTGTTTTCCCCCAAAATCGAAGCATATGTAATCCAAAACTTTCGACCGATCTAATAATTTTTTTTTTTACTCTTTGGGTGTGCTTACCTCGTTGAAAAAAAGGTTCTGCTAAGTGAAGATTCACATCGAAGATAATCATAATTGGCTTGGATATATATGGCGCGAGAGTGCTTCGAGTGTGAGCCAACAAGTGTGTTCAACAGTGAAAAAAAAAAAATCGTGCACGTGATCTCGCTTGTACTTTTGTGAGGGAAGAAACGAGCAATCAGCGGGACGTCGACTTTGGTGGGTGAACCCCGATCTACAACGAAGGACTTTAAACGTGAGATTTTTTCTTCTCTTTTTATCGTTTTCCACTTTATTATCGTACGTTAAATTAGGAAAATTAGAAGTCGAGGATTTTCAAAATTGGTGCTTTTTAATTATTTTTTTGTGCAAATGAATTTTGGTTATCAATGAAGAAGGAACTCCCGGCGAAAATTCTTAGCACAGAGAGCACTGGATTTGCTGTGATCTTAGCTTGCGGAGCTCGCGAGAGAGGAAGACAAAAAGTTTTTTGGGCATTTGCAGGGTTATAATTATACGATGGCCGTGGGGTTTCTTGAAGGTCTGCCACCGAGAAAAATATGAAATTCAACGCTTTTTCAAGTCCTCTTAAGGCGGGAAACCAGTTTAGGAATATTTTTATGAGATTTTTTTTACAAGCAGTGAATGAATAGAATTTATTCAAACTTTGGGATTATTTTATACATATTTTGAAACAAATGTTTAAATTTTTTCGAAGCATTTCCTCTGAAAATATGGAACATGTAACCTGCCGCCCATTGAAGGTCTCCATGAGACTTTGCTATTTGTGTACACTCTTGAGGCCTCAGTTTTCATCGGAAATCAATACGGTTTGAGGATTATTTTAAGAACATGTTTTGCTTCTATATGAACCTAACTATGACCGAAAAAATTGAAAATTGCATTTTTTAGGGGCGTTTAAACGAAAGGGTAACATTTTTGCCATTTTCTATAACCTTTATGCTATAAAAAATATACTTTAAACAATGATATCACCCAAAATTTAGGTTCATATAGAGCGTAATTATATGAAGAAATTAACCATCACTTGATAAAATTATAGGTTAGAAACTTTTTGAGCTAGAGTGTACACAAATTGAAAAAAGCCGTTTCGAGAAAAACGCGTTTGGAAAAAAATTACCGATAGCAAAAACTTCAAGGCAGTCACGAATTATTTATACTACTTTGGAAACATATTCTTGAATAGTTTTACTAAAAATTTATGGAATCTAAAAAAAATCTATTTTTTCAGTCATCTAAGAGGAAAAACTTGCTGATTTTCATGATTTTTTCTCACCATTCCTTCACTTTTTTTGAGACTTAGGATATGTTTTATTACTGTTTTCGGATGTTAAATGGTACTTTTTAGAATTAATCTTAAAAAATAGCGGAAGAATGGCGCGTTCTTTTGTCAGTTGGCAGACGGCGTGACACGTAGCGTCGTCGGAATTAATCTGAAAAAAAAGCCATTGAAGACTTTTCCTTTATTAACACTCATATGCAGAATATGAACCAAGAAAAATTGAGAAATGTTAAAAATCGATGAAATGGTACGCTTTGAAACAAAAAGATTGAATTTTCCGAAAAAATGGCTGCAATTTGCAATAAAAAAAAATTTTATTTTTATTTTCAGAAACATTTAGGTTCATGTTCTAGACAATGTGTTGAGAAAGATTTATACCAAATTCCATTAGAATCGGTCGATTAGTTTTCTAGCCATACGTCACGCCAGTTTCGAGAATGCAATTTGGAAAACTGTGACATACCTCCGCCAATTTTAAAGATGAATAAAAAAAATACCATTTAGCAGCCAAAAGTAGTAATGAAACATACCCTAATTCTCGAAAATGGCGAAGAAATCTTTCTGTAACGAAAAAATCATGAAATTACGTTTTTTTTTTCGGTTTTCACCCCCGCCTAAGGGTGGCTTCCGGAACGCGAAAATCGTCCAAATTTTGTTAGGCTACTTTTCAGAGCTCGATAACGCGAATATCGAAAAAGTAAATGTGTGATAAACGTACGTCGATGGATACAATTTATTCTATGTTTCACCCCCTTGTAAGGGTGGGTTCCGAAACTGGAAAATCGTCAAATTTTTTAAAATCTACTTTCTGACGCTCCCTGACATAAATATCGAAAAAGAAAATATGTGATAGACATAGATCAGTAGATACAATTTTTCGATTTTCCACCCCCTTCTGAGGGTGGGTCCGGAACTCGAAAATCGTCAAATTTTTTTTTGCTACTTTTTGGAGCTCTCCGATGTAAATATTAAAAAAGAAAATGTGTGATAGACGTTGATCAGTCGATACAATTTTTTTGATTCTTCACCCCTTCCTAAGGGTGAGTTCCGGGACTCGTACATGGTCGATACACGTTTTTAGTAGGCCAAACGCATAAAGCAATCACTTCATTGTAAAATATCGAGAATTGAAGGAAAAAAATTGCAAAACTTTTTCGCAGGCCAAACACGAAAAGCAACCAGTTCAATTAAAAAAATCGAGAACTTGAAAAAAAATGGAAAACTGAAAATCATGAAATTATGGTAGATTGGCAGTCTGTTCCGTGGCAAGAAAAACGCTCGCGCGGTGTACGCACGTGTCGGGCCGGGTGGAATTAGCTCGAGGGGGTGAAGCGCCCAGGATGTTGTGCGGTGATGGCGCTGCGTCATTTACGAGGATCCCAAGCCACTTTATGGCCGCTTAACCGACCAATCGGACTCTTATTTGCCGGAAAGGTAACATCGGTAGCGGGCGAGCACTAAACCGACGAGGATCGAATATTCATTCCTAACGAGAGCGTAGTTTGTATCGATATACCGCAGGTGCAACATCTCTATATTCGTATGTACAGGGTGGTCCAAAAAGTGACGTTCGAAAGGAAAATTTTTATGCCCATCCGAATCACCCCTATCTAGGATCTTTTTTTACTTTTCGAGAAAAACAAAACTTTTTTTCTTTATTTTTTCGGTTTTTTGTATGTACTTCCCTTGCGATTTATTTTTCACTCGTGTTTATCGACACGACGTGCACGATTGAGCAATAAATGCCCAACTGAACACAAACGTAGTGCCGATGATTTTAATCAACAGTGACAAAAAAAAGTTGAAGTTTTGCGTAGTAGGAAACAGAAATTCTCCTCTTTTTTTTTATTTAATTATTTTTGTTAATATCTAGAATCTTTTTTTGACGAAAAAATATATACTTTTTAAACCTGTTTTGTGAACTGTTCACTAAAGCTCATCTTGTGCTTCTGACGTTTACTCTTTTTTTTGTGAAACTTCTATTTTTGGGTGATTGTTCGACAATTTGGAAGTCAGTAGGACACTTTTCTTTGTCTAGATATACATCGTGCCCGAATTGAATTTAATCTGAAACTATATTTTGGAAGTTTTTTTTCCCTTGACTCTTCTGACTTCCAAGCTGTCGAATAATTATCCCCGAAATCGGAATTTCACAAAAAAGTTAGTAAGTATCGGAAGCACAAGTTGAGCTTTGGTTAAAAAAGGACCGAACAGGTCTCAAATGTATCTAAATTTTTTCAGCATTTAATTTTATTTATTTTTATCAATATCTAGAAACTTTTTTGGCAGATTTAGCTTATCTATTCCTAATATCCTGGATCCTGGAAAACTTTTCAGTAATTTTCATAGACTGCATGAGCCGGAAAAAACTGGGCATTACAAACAAAACAAAAATGTTGCATTCCAACGACTAGAGCATCATTGCGGGGATCGGTCACTAAAGTTCAGATGGTAAAAAAAAATACTTATACTAGTCCAAACGACTCCTAATTGTTTTCAAAATCTTCCAAGAGGATAGTACTTACACAAAAGAGAAAAAAAATTAAAACCTATACTAAAGGAAAGTTCGAAAAAAAGCTTTTTTTCTCGAAAAGTAAAAAAGATCGTAGCAGTTAGATGGGGGATGATTCGACTGGAAAGGTCGCGAGGTCGAACTCTCCGATTTCGATTAAATTTGGCATGTTTGTAGAGTGGGTAAAAATAGGCGACACGTATTTTTTCATATCCGTGGAACCCGATTTTTAAGGGGTGAAACGCACCCTCGAAAATAGGGGGTGTTTTTCGTTTTGAAATTTGTTCTTATCTGTATCGTTCTCATCTCCAATCTATAGTCCACGGAAAAATAAACGTTGTTGCAATCCGAATTTTTTTCATATCTCGCACCGTTAAAACGTTATCGACGAAAAACGAAAACCACCCCTATTTTCGAGGGAGCATTTCACCGCTTAAAAATCGAATTCCGGAGATATAAAAAAATACGTGTCGCCTATTTTTACCCATTCTACAAACATGCCAAATTTCGTAAAAATCCGGAGAATTCGAGCTTGCGACCTTTCCTTTAGGTGTCCGAGGCAACGAGATTTTCCTTTTGGACGTCACTTTTCCGGTCGCCCTGTATAGGCACCAGTGTTTATACATAAAACCGTACCCCCTCCCATCGTACGGGCCAATATACATCTAAACTGTGTGCACAAGCTATCTACGTATATTCGATATCCTCTTTCGTGCCCACCCACTCGGTGTGGTCTGCATACGAGATGACCGGCGTCAACTTCGCTCGTTTCCCACATAAATATATAAACTGAGTGCGGGGGAGGGTGGGAGGAGCTCTGACTACTGGAGCGCCTCAAAAACAGATTCCAAATGACTTGTTAACCACTTTTCCGGAGGATCGATTTCGCCCGCGCGCCTTGCCTCGGCTTGTGTGTACACGAGGCAAATTGCTTGACGGATATTGCTCGTGGCGCGGATAATTCATTTGTCGCGGAATACGCGTGGAACGGACTTTATTTATAGTCCACTGCGGGATCTACATCCATTTATATGTACAACCGACACTGGTGGAAAATGGTCTGGGTTCTGCTCTGGCTGTGCTTCGAGTTAAGCGGGCTCTGAAGATACCTTTAGGCGACGAAAAAATAGCTGATGCTCATGATTTTTTTTTTTTAAGAAAATATTTCTTCAGCATTTTTTAGACTTGGGGCATGTTTCGTTACTACTTTTGGTTGCCACATGGTATTTTTTTATTTTATTTATCTTTGAAAATGGCGGTGGTATGACACAGTCTTCTAAAAGCGTCGCGGTGGATGTTGTCAGACGGCGTGACACGTAGCGTCGGCGGGATTTATCTGAATAAATCAAATGAAATTTTTTTCTTCTGTTAATACCCATACACAGAATATGAACCAATAAAAAGTGAGAAATGTTGAAAATCGATGAAATGGCACGCTTTGAAACAGAAAGATTGAATTTTCCGGAAAAAATGGCTACATTTTGCAATAAAAAAGTACTTTTTTGTTTATTTTGTAAAGATTTAGGTTCATATTTCAGACAATGAGGTTAGAGAGATTTATAGCAAATTTCATCCGAATCGCTTGATTGGTTTTTGAGCTATATGTCACGCCAGTTGTGAAAATGCAGTTTAGAAGACTGTGTACATATATATCCAGGTTGAGTAACAGAAATAATTTTACCGTAACAGAAATAACGAGAAAAAAAACTCTTACACGTTGAATGATTATTTATTCAGTATTTCTGCGTTGAAGGTCATCTGAAGGTTATTTGAAGGTCATTTAAAGGTCATACAATGTTACATGGTTGAATTCGTTCGCATGCCGGCCACATTGTGCAAGGGGAAAAATATGCCATCCCATTTGAAAAAACTTTGATGACCTTGAAAAATCCGAAAAACAATGGAAGCAAAAAAAATATTATGATTGCCATGTTCGTGCTTCCAAACCATTTAAATTCCGATATGTCCATACTTGGTATTTTTAAATCCAACAGAGATACTCAGGTGCTTTGTTTCATGCGACTCATCCTGTATATATATGTACACAGTCTTGTAAACTGCATTTTCACAACTGGCGTGACGTATAGCTAAAAAACCAATCGAGCGATTTTGATCAAATTTGGTATAAATCTTGGTAACCTCATTTTCTGAAATACGAACCTAAATGTTTTGAAAATAAACAAAAAACAACTTTTTTATTGCAAAATGTATATAATTTTATTGTAATATATATTTCTTTAATAAATTAAATATATATATATATATATATATATATATATATATATATATATATATATATATATTTACCCGAATATTTATTAAATTTTCTTTAATTTTCTTAAACAAATATTTACTCGAAAAGAGTTTTCGTCAATGGCAGAGGAGAGAAAAAAAGCTGTTAGGAGGATAAGTTACGAGTGTACGACTGTGTGTGTTTTCATCTGTGAGGTAGAGATTAAGCCCTGGGAAAAAGCGAGCATCGCAGAACGAGCAGCTAACTCTTCACATATTATATGTATATACAGGGTGTCTCGGATTAAGTGTTACGAGCTTATATCTCAGAAAGTACGGATTATATTTTTTTTTATGTTTCGAATCGTTCCAAGAGGGGAAAAAGATTTGAACGTCAATGTGACGTTGGGTGTAACAATCAAGCTCGTGTAAAGGTCAACGTACCTTGAGAGCTTTTCGATACATTGGGGATAAGTATTCTGTTGGTGGCTCAAGGCAGAATCGATTAAAAAATACCTGTTGGATTAAAGATTTGGCTTCCTTAAAACAAAAAATGAGGGTGACCTTCACACGACCTTCGCAATTACGCTCAGGGTCAAACGAAGAACGCCTTTCCTTTCTTTGGTCGGACGCAAATAACACTTGTTTGAAAAATCTTCCATTACGAAGCTTTCTGAGGTGGCAGTTTGTAAAACAGGATACCCTGTATAAATTTGTATATATTTTAGAGAAAAATATTTATGATTTATTGTATTTTATCAAAAAATTGTCAATATTTTATAAAACCTTTTGGAAATATCGACTTTTGTTACTCGACGGATTTTCAAAATGTAACATTTCAGAATTTTTTTTTGGAAATTTGCATTTTTTATGTTGGCCGGAAACATAACTCAGACAATTTTCAACCGATTCGAAATCAGAAATTTCTCACTTTCCAAAAATTTGCCTAAAAATCGTCAGATAATTGTTAATAACAAATGAACTATGCAATATAAAAAAAAATCCTAAGTACTTCCATAGACAATGTATTTTTCAAGATATATTCAACATTTCAAGTGAATCGGTTGAAAATTGTCTGAGTTATGTTTCCGGCCAACTTAAAAAATGCTGTTTTGAGATAAACGCTGCACAGCCGCCATTTTGAAATTAATCGCTTTAAAAAAATTATTGTATACAGTCACTGATATGTATGATAAACACCCTTTTTTGTAATCTCGATTTATTTTGTAATTTTTCTGAAACAAAATCCCCAAAAAGCCTATTTTTCGGCCTTCAGAGTGGCCTAAGGCCTCAATGTAAACAAAATAAAATTGAAAACCTGCACACGACTTCCCAGACAGAAATTCACGAAAATTCCTCTTTTTGCGGCCACGAGCCGGAATTTTTATTTTTTCCCGAAATGCTTAATTTTTCAACCCAAATACTACTCATCACAAAAATACGCTGTATTTTTTTCCGAAGAGGAGTCAAAAAAGCCTCGAAGATCATATTTTTTTGGTCGCAAAATCTTTGCGCGAGGTCCATGAAAAAACACATTATAATTTTCACCCTGTATATTTGTAATGCACGGACCAGTTAGCGTTGTTCTCTCCCTTTTGGCCCGGTCTGCTTCTCAACGTTTCAACAATGGTCTTGTTTTTACGAGCCACGCTCCACACCCCGTCGCTTCTCATGTGTTCCACACATCAACCCCCCCCATCCTGGTGGTGCTGGGGGGGGGGGGGGGGGCAGCCCCACCGGGGTGGACTCACCGGCTCCCATTTCGTATTCCTCTTCCACCAGGGGCAACGCTAACCAGCAGAGAGCGACCCCTTTTTTCCAAGGTACACCATAATGCGGAGCGAATTAATAAACGTATCGAATCCGTAAGCCCCCTACGTCCTCACTCTCACTCGCCCTCTTATTCTCACCCTCTTGCCAGCAACATTTTTTTTGTGCCGTTTTTCGGGCGTACGCACAATGTCCGATATCCGGTCGCGGTTTTTTGTCCACCGGGACAACGGTGAATACGATAGGAGAGAATCTCAATGGGATTCGCACTTTCCCACAATGGCGGCGGGACCATTTATGGTGACAGGGAAAAATAAAACAAATACACAAAAAAAAAGGAAATGAGTAAATTGGAAACTTCCATGTTGCCTCCTCGTTTCTTCGCGATCAAGGGTAAACTATGGGATATTCTTTATTTCCTGACAATTTTTACAAGCGGTTGAATTATGGGAAAATTCTTTTGGCAGGAAAGAGTTTTTCAGTCTTTGGTGTACATTGTGGGGGTTTTTCGAAACTTATTGCAGCAAAGAATTTCTTGGGATTAACCTAAAGCTTATCACAATGTGATGTCAGCAGGCTGCCAGAACCGGAAGTGACGGACTTCCGAAAAGTCGTAACCTGGAAATGTTACCGCATGGAAAATTGGGCCCGTTGACAGCTAGACAGATTTTGGTATTGAGAGATGACACTTATAACATCTATCAATAAAATGAAAAACGTCATCCGCCAGATGTCCATAGATTTAAATGGATAGGGTGTTTTTTGACGATTTAAAAACCTATTTGTCAATGTAACAATAGTGACATTGACAATGTAGGAAGAGCAACGTGTTACATTGACAAATAAGTTAGTAATCATTGCAAAAACACTCCGTGGATTGAAATCTATGGATATTTGGCTGATGACATTTTTTGTCAAACTGGAAGACATTCCGTCGAAATTTTACCGTTTAGTCACGTTTCTGGAATATAACATTTCTAGGTTAAGACTTGATCGACTCCAGTAAACATTTCAAGCCCTTTAAAAAACTGATCCATGTATTTATTTGAAATATATTCAACGTTGAAATTCACTGGCAAGCACTCGTGTTCTTGGGGTAAATTCCTTGGCTACGGATGAGAACCTGTTCTGCCTCTCACCACTTCAGTCAACCACGGTTGGAGGCTTTTGACGCCACACCAACGGGAGTGATTTATAGACTCGATCAACAACGATTATTTATCAGTCATTTCGAATTTTCATCTCGAACCTAAAATCTAAAACCTAAATCTCGAATGCAAGATCTAAGATCAATAGCTGAGATCTATACCCTAAATCTAAAATGTGACACAACCATCACCATAAGGAACATTTTTTCACGGGATTCATGTTGGAGCCAGCCCTTCATTTGAAGTCATTCGCAAATTCTGGCCGGTTGGCAAAAACCGCGTTAACACGGAACTTGGGAGGACTGTGCCTGTCGACCATAACGAAATTCCTCAAGCTAGCCGTTTGATGCTTCGCGCACCAAAAGCTACCTGCACCGATCCAAAACATCTGCCTCGGTGTGTAAGGCAATCCAGGCAATTTTGCTGGATTGCCTGCTACGTCATGCCAATTAAAGACAGCAGTCTTTGTGGCAATTGATGACGACAGTATTTCCCGGTAATTGAAGAAAGCAGTACTTCATGGCAATTCAAGATAGCAAGCACTTCATGGCAGTTGAAGATGGCAGCATTTCATGGCCATAGAAGACAGCAGCATTTCATGGCAACAAAAGGCAGCAGCGTTTCATAGCAATTGAAGACAGCAGCATTCCATGGCCATTGAAAACACCAGCACTTCATGGGCATTGAAAACAGCAGCATTTCATGGTAATTGAAGGCAGCAGCGTTTCATAGCAATTAAAGTCAGCTGCGTTGCATGGCAATTGAATACAGCATCATTTCAGTCAATTGGAAATTGTTACCAGCGTCAGGTAATCACAAAGGTGACAAGCATAAATTCTCAAAAATTTCCTCAGTTGACTGAAGATGACGACTCTACATGCATTTAGGATCTGGTGTCACTCAATGGTTCGGGGTTAGCAAGTGAATGTAGATTTAGGGACACCAAAATCTAGCAAACTATTAGCATGATTGAGATTAGGATTCGATCAAGCAGGCCTGATAAAGAAATTACCTTTAGGCTAACTTCTTCAACCGTGTAGTTCCCATATTGCTCAACTATGCATTGGACTCGTTCGTCGAACTTCTTCTTTGTCTCCGATGGTCACTATGCGCGTAACATGATGTTTCGGTCCCGATCTATGCCTTCGGAATCCAGTGAATGGCTGATTTCGTGACTGATGGGCCACCCGAGTGTGGCGTAATTCATGTATTTCGGTCTATCGACGTGATAGAAATTCTTCATGGTGAACAAATGAGCTAAAATCGCAAAAACGGACATCAAACAAATTTTGCTTGTTGAAGTATTGGGTGGAGTGATGATGGTGCAATTGAGACTCACTATAATGATTGTACGAGAGTAGATATGATCCGTCAAACTTCATAAAATTCCCAAATTTGGTCAAATCATCCCTGTCGATTGGCCTTCGCAGGCCTCCCCAGAAAGTGTTGTTCCCGAACGTGGTTATATTTTTCAAAGTAAGTTCATAATCGCGTTCAACCAAATCCAGGTTTTTGTAGAAGTGTTCGAGTTTTTGATCGGTCAAATATTCCTCGCGATAGAAAACCTCACCCCACATGTTGTCAATTTTCTTGAGGGCTTCTTGTCTCGAAACTTCGTCCAACCATTTGGCCAAAAAGTTTCACGGATCAAGTGAGTGAAAGGTGAATCCCAGTGGTGGTCAAAATCGGTTGGGTGGTTTGTCTGTTTCAAAAAACGGAACGGACCTGTTGCACTATTTCATAAAATTGTCGCTTAACGTTATTGGTCATCTGGGTGATGTCGTTTACGATATTTTGGCTTATGTACTTCCTCTGGTACAAAGCACTCAGACTCAAACTAAATTTGGATCGAACCGTCTCGAGGCACCGTTTCCACTTGACCGGTGTTGTCACAGTCCCCAATCGCCTGCTTTCGAAGTACTGCGATCTTTTGAGGAGCAGTGGGAATAGCTTTTCCGTCATGGACATCACATGTCTCCACGTCATCAAATTAACCACCACCCTTTTCGACGTTCGAGGCAAAACTTCTTCCAGTCTGCCAATTTTGCCCTGCACCACTACAACGTCGTTGTCATTGAGATTATAGGAAGGTGGTATCGCTGAGTACATGAGTTCCCGGAGATTAAGTTTCGGATACTTCCTCACAAACTGACCAACGGTCATGCGATCCAAAGTACGTCCGAGTATCCATCGGTCTGCCTCGGCAACTCCATCCTACGCGAGTCACATTAGGCATTGAATTCGGATAAATGATTTTCCAAATCGATGACAATCGAGATACCTACAAGAGCCAGTTTGATTTCCAAAAGTAAGGCCTGGTTGAGCTCGTACTTTGCTCGCGCTTTGCCAGCACCCAACATCACAGCTGTGCCCACCATGAAGCTGGATATCGTTAGTATGCCCTAACGATGTCATTCGTGGGACCCATTCGCAGGATTTCAGGATCAAGTCCCGGATGTGACAGGCTCATCTGAAACACGTCATGTCCTCGTTAGATCACCAATTCTGGTTCCGAAAAGCAACAACCCCACGTTTATCAAGAACTTTCACATACCCAGGGAACCTGTCGTGTGGAATTGTTCGGATCGATAGAAAAGTTGACATCCAAGAACTCTCGGGCGATGTGACTGCTATCGACAGTCTTATCGTTCCATTTATCGTCGGCGAGTACCGGCCAACCATCAGGGGCGCGGAACATGTTGTACCAGACATTGTAGCTCGCGCTTGTGAAGGTGTATTCGCCTGGATGTTCGAATGCCATTTGTACTTGATGCCTAGCTATCTCATTCGGCTTGATGCCAAATCACAATTTCACATCAGCAGATTTCTCTCGTGCAGACTGTGATACGATCCCATACGTTCCACTCGTACATCAGTCCACATCACTATTTCCGGTTCTCCAGCGAATCCGCAGAATAATTAGTAAAATCAAACACTCACCGGCAGTCATACAATTGTCGTACAGAGTCCTGGCCAGTCTGAAGTGCTTGGGTGCCGTTCTCTTGTCGATGCCTTCCACGATACTTTTCAGACGTGCGTCCAAGACCTTCGTCGCCATATAGGACACATCCATGGCATACCCGTTGTCAGATGTGCTAGCCGATCTCATAAAATTGCCACAAGCAAACTCGTAAAAGTCGTCGCACGGATCCCCATTGGTGTCCATGTTTCCCAAGATCCAAGATGCTAAAAGAATCATGCCATCATTTACTTCAACAACTCAAGTGTTTCCATTTTGATCACGAGAACAGTGTATTCGACATTTTCGGCAGTTCGACAATTTAAACTTCACCTACCCGCATGAACGCACTCCGGTGTCTCGCACTTGCCACATCCATCTTTTGATTCCGCCGTTTGCCTACCTGTCAATCAATCCGAAACTAGCACACATGCCATTTTTTTCGAATGGCAGTTTTCCGGAGTTCCGATGGTGAAGACAACTGAAACTCAGTGAATATTCAGCTACTTGGCATCGACAGAGGTTTTTCACAGATTCCCTGTGCCCTCGTGTTGGCAAATGGGGCATTGGGAAATTAGTGGCTGTTCGCAATACTCGGGGGACTTTTTTTCAGGAGTTGAAAATAGTGGACTGACAATTCTTAACGTCATTAGAGGGAAACAGAGGTAGACGAAATTAAAAATGAAACTAATCTATCTACAAACTTCGACATGATGTTGGTTGTTGATAAAATATTGTTCATTGTTCCTCACCATCGCTTGCGGTAGCAGCTGCGAAACTCGTCCAAACTGCGCAAATCACTATGATATTTCGCCTCCATATGGTGTCTCTTAGTACATGTCGCGAACAGGTCTGGGACTGCTGCTCTTAATTGAACGCTAGACGAAGGTACGGCGTTACCATTTTGTTCGTTTATCAAATATCATGACGCAACGCTCAATTTTGCCTCGCGTTAAGTTTCCTCAAAACATCGATCAAAGCGCGTATGAACAAACACATGTGATCCGCAAACGGAAATTTATATTTCGTCTACATTTCGCTTACATTTCGTCATTCGTTTTGGAGGATCATTCGATGCATAGTTATTGATTGTTCTCTCCAATCAACACGAAGCTTCGATCCAAAATCCGACCAGTTTTTTTCGAAATTGTCCGTTCAACAAATATTCTCTATTAAAAACCCAACGTACTTAAATGTTTACTAAACAGCATTCAGGCATAGTATAAAAATTATAAAAATACTATCATACATTGTTTTCAAATTTGGCATTATTTTCAATTTTTTTTTAATTCGGAGAAAAAAATATATATCGTAAATACATCGGAAACAATGAATGGATTCGTTTCGTATGAGGAAAAATAAAGATTTATAAATATTCTATTATCCTTTGCTATGCTTTCCATCTTCACTATACTCGTTTTTTTTCTTCAGATTTCAATCGTTGATTTGGTTAAATAAAAACATATTAATATTCAATTAAATTTGAAAATTATGGTGAGAAAATTAGAAAGTTGCGAAACACGTTAATCTGTATCAATAATTGGATCAAAAGGTTAACGACAAATTATTTTTTAAATAAAACTCTTCGATCCGTAAGCTCGAGTTGATACCAGAGGGGATTCTTTGTATTCTGCCAAGGACAGGGACGAATTCGTTGTCGTTAAGAATTCCGTCCGTGCCACCAGGCAGGACGTCCTCATTGCCGAAAGTGTCTTCCGCAAAGATACGAAGTATAACGTCGTCGTCGACGACGAGGACGACGTCCTGCCATGTCCTTCTTATACGTGTACAGGAGCAAGTAAGAAAGCAGCCACGCTCTTTCTACACACGTTCTCTCGCATATCGTGACCTCTTTTTCCATATATATCCTTCTCTCTCGGAGATGCAACGTCGTGCCAGGGTTCAGACAGGAGGAATAAGTTATCCTGTCTCCATGCCTGTTCTCCTATATTTCTCTCTCTCTGTCTCTCTCTCTCTCTCTCTCTCTCTCTCTCTCTCTCCCCTCTCTCTTTCCGTCTCCCCACCAACGGAATTTTGTTCATTTTATCATCTCGATTTTCGCGAGACTGCCACACGATTTACGTACTCGTTCGTATGCGTCGAGGGGCTTATCTTCGGCCTTATGTATTTTTATATATTTTTTTCTGCATGCGATGTAATTATAAATAAATATGTATTGAAATATATTCCCGACATATAGATGAATCCAATATTCGATATGCAGGCGAGCGAAGCAGTGGACAAAAACTGAAATTCCATACAAGGTGTTAGGAAGGTCGATGCAAAGCCTTAAGGGGTGATAGGTCACCTCGTAAGAAACATATCTAACCCAGGTTACCTTAGTCCGAAGTATAAGGATTTCGAGTTATCATGGTGAGTATGATTTTTGAAAAATTTCCCAAAATTAAGTACCAACTCGTTCATAACGTTCAAACAGACAATAATCGGTAACTAAAAACTTATTTGCATCTTCGCTCGATGTGCATTCTATCGACATACACCAATACAATCATCTGTTTTTAGTTTCAAGGCTTTCACGGCTCTTTGTGTGATGAGAAGAGTATGTGGCTTCCGGATGGAGGCCGTGATGAGGATCAGCGTTGTGCCGACGTTTCGCAAACGTTACAGTCTGCATCATCAGGGCTGAGAGCTCCGATACTGAAGCTCTCGTGTCTCAGGCATCCCTTATATAGTTGCAGTCATCGTTCCAGATCGCTGTACCAGCCAATCAGATGTTTCGATTGATCAGCTGGTCAATTAAAAAGCCGGGAGGACGGTGTGGCAAATAGGATTGACGCGATATCCTCCATCTCTGTTTAGATTGTCCTGATGTTTTCGGATTTCCAAGCCTTCTCGGTGTTTCCTGGAAAAACAGCTGTTTGATGGGGCCAGACTTTGGGCTTTGTCGAACTGGATGGCATGACCAGTCTCCATCCAATGTTCGGCCAGCGCTGATTGTGTAATATGGCCATATTTGATGCACCGTTGGTGTTCTTTGATCCGTGTACTGATCTTCCTTCCGGTTTCTCCTGTGTACACTTTACCGCATGAGCAGGGTATCTTGTATACTACTGGTGCACTTAATGGTGGTCTTTGGTCTTTTGCACTCGGAATCACTTGTGCTAGTTTCTTCTGAGGTTTGAAGATGACTCGCACGTTATGTTTTCCAAGGGCCCTGCCTATGCGATCGGTTGTGCCCTGAAGGTATGGAAGGGAAGTTGTTGCGGTTATTTGTCCTTCATTCTCCCCATCAGGTGCTGTAACCGCTTTCCGATCAGCTATTTTTCTTTTTAGATTTTTCATCGTTCTTTCGATGTTGCCTGGCTTGTAGGCATTGTCTCCTAAAACTTTTCGTAGGTGTTCTAGTTCAACCTCCAGGGAGTCTGGTTCAGAGATTGCTAGAGCTCTGTAGACCAGAGAGCTTATGACCGACTGTTTTTGGGAAGGGTGGTGATGGGACGTAGCGTGGAGGTATCTATCCGTATGCGTTGGCTTCCGGTAAACTTTATGGCCCAAAGTGCCATCGCTTTTCCGTTGAACCAGTACATCCAGAAAAGGGATTTGATTTTCCTGTTCTATCTCCATGGTGAATTGAATACTGGGGTGCTGGGAGTTGAGGAAGGTTAAGAAATTTTTAATTGACCAGCTGATCAATTAAAACATCTGATTGGCTGGTGCAGCAATCTGGAACGATGACTGCAACTATATAAGGGATGCCTGAGATACGAGAGCTTCAGTATCGGAGCTCTCAGCCCTGATGATGCAGACTGTAACGTTTGCGAAACGTCGGCACAACGCTGATCCTCAACACGGCCTCTATCCGGAAGCCACATACTCTTCTTATTACATAAAGAGCCGGGAAAGCCTTAAAACTAGAATATTGGTTACCGATTTATGGAGTCTCTAATTCGTTGAATATTCAAAATATTTCGGAAAATTCGAGGCGAAAGGAAAACAAAACTTTCAGACAACAGTTACCTAGTTTATTACGCGGAAAGTCGTTCTGGCATAAAAAATATCGGTCCCCATATGAAAAACTATAGTTGACCTTAAAATAACCTTGAGAATGGCCTGAAAACAAAAAATAATAAAACATGGTCCGAAAAAAATGTCCACATTTAGCAATCAAATTTTTTTATAATTTTCGAAAACATTTAGGGTCATGGTTCAGACAATTAGGTTAGAAAGATTTATACCCAATTTCATCAGAATCGGTCTATTAGTTTTTTAGCTATACGTCACGTCAGTTCTGAAAATGCAGTTTGGAGGACCGTGCCACACCTCCGTCATAGTTAAAATTTGAAAAAAAAACCATGTAACAGCCACAAGTAATAGTAAAACGTACTCTGAGACTCAAAAATAGTGAAATAATATTTCCTTGAAAAGAAAAAAAAACATATAAATCAGAAAATGTTTTCCTCGCCTAAAAGTATCCCTCTCCGTAAAAAAAAAATGCGGAAAGAAAAACGTCGGCTGTCTTCTCGGTTGCAAGCCTGCAACGACTTTGTCATTGTCGCAGTCGAATTACCACCTCTCTCTCTCTCTCTCTCTCTCTCTCTCTCTCTCTCCCTCTCTCGATCTAACATCATACAATACGTTCCTCTTTTCTCTTATGCGCTTATATATACCGGCTTTCCGGTATCCAGCGCCGGGCGAAATGAGATCCAACCGGATAACGCGATATCTCGAGACTTCAGCGCGACGTCTCGCGCGGTCTTACTTCCGGCTCTGATCGGTCCGCCGTGACGCCCACGACGCCCTCAATACACACTGTATATACGGCGCATTTTTATTTCTACTTCGTTTTTTTCCCTTCCTTTTTACATCCCTATTATTTTGAATCCACGCGCCCCCTTTTTATTATAAGGGTGACGTTTCTGCCTGTGGGTACGTACGTACACACACACATTTACAGATTTAGAGTATAAACATTTAAGTAAATCTGTAAATGTGCAATAATGATATCCCCAATATCTTAATAATTTAGTATTTTTTGTTTTCGGCGGAAAAACGTTTTTAAGGGGGACCACCCCTTAAAAAATGGAGTTTCGAGAGGTGATTGTGCAGTTTCACCCACAAGCGATCCCCGAATGCAACAAAAACCAAAATTGCGCCAATGTGAAACGATGAAAAATTTACTACAGAGGCATTGAGACGGAAAATAAATTGAGTAGTGACACGCCTTCCTCTAAGGGGTGTTTTCTCCCCTTAAAAATGTTTTGAAGTACGTAGGATTTTTTTTTTATATTGCATAGTTCATTTGTTATTAACAATTATCTGACGAGTTTTTAGGCAAATTTTTGGAAAGTGCAAAAATTCGTTGTCAGAAATGGTTCTTTTCGGCGCTAAATAGCGATAAAAATATAATTTTGTTCTGGCGGCCAGCCTATCTAACCGCACGTCAAACTACATGCATTAAACTATTTTTTACCTCTGGTGTTTTGCGGTGAAAAAAATCCAAAAAATTCGTGAACACTCAATATAGTCCAGGCAATGACATATATTTTTTAGGAATTTAATGTTCGATTGTGGCTGACGCCCCAACGTCCCTGAGTAACGTTCTTTTTTAGTCCCATAGAGACACACTACCGTTCGTCATGCACCACTGTAACTCTTATCTCACCACGCTTTCCACCATCATCTATTCCATCACCCGCCCACAATTATCCATATTTACAAGTTGGATCGATCGGGATAAAAAATTCCATTTGATCCCCCCCCCACCCCCCCCCCCCCCGAGATCCGGACCACCCCATGCCGGTCGCGAAACCACTGCATCCATTTATTCGCATAGTTGAAAAATCGTCGCGCTAAATGCGCCACTTCCTGCCGAGCAGCTTCAAGTTATGGGGACCAAAAAAGGACCTCGAATGCCGACGAACAAGAAAACGAAGAAGAAGAAGAAGAACCAGTCAAAGTATTCGAGGAAGAGTACGAAGAAGAAGAAAAAGTGCGATTCAGCTGCGAGAGAAAAATCCAAGCAGCGTCGAGCGAGCCAAACGCGCGCCCAATGAACGCGGAAAAACTTTCTTATCCGCTCAAAAGTGTATGAGCTCAGCCGCGTGGGAGCACGATGAGCCCACCAACGGCGGGTTATGCTGATGGTCTTTTGCCTATGGCGCTCGTCGTCTTCCTATCGCATTCCAACGTAGCATATATATATATATATATATATATATATATATATATATATATATATATATATATATATATATATATATATATATATATTGTAATCCCCCGAAAAAACTCCAAGAGAACTATCCGAGAAAAAATGCGGCGCGCCTCTGGGCAAGGATTCGAACCCGGGACCTTTCGATTGACGGTCGACTGTCCCGACCACTGAGCTACGCCAGCCCACTTACCCCATCTTTCTCGGATGGTATGGAAATTCGTAACGCAACGTTACAATACACACACACACACACACACACACACACACACACACACACACACACACACACGCGCGCGCGCGCGCGCACACACACACACACACACACACACACACACACACACACACACACACACACACACACACATATATATACATACAGGGTGAAGCACTAACTGTTGCCACCTTGAATATCTCTGTAATTATCGACGTCACAAAAAAATGTTCGAAACAAAAGTTGTACCGTACGAAATAGGTCATCAAATGCGACTATTTTTTTTTTATCTCAGTGGAGGCGCTGTCGCACAGTAAAGGTCACCTCCACTTTTATAAATGGGATGGTACATTTTTTTTCAACTATCTTGTAGAGCATCGAAAACTGCATAAAAAACATGTAGGGTCAAAGTCGTTCAAGGTCATTTAAGATCAAAAAGTGACATGAACTTTATTTTTATGTGAAATTACCTTTATTCACAGTAGATGTTCAAAGTGATCGCCATTGGAATCAGTGCAGTATTGCAATCTCCTCATCGCGGATTGTGTAAAATTTCTTATCACTTCGCCACTTGTCGAATCACAGGCTCGAAGAATTCTCTCACGCATATCATCCGGCGTAGTTGGACGTTCTTTATAAACAAGATCTTCCGAGTATCCCCACAAGGAAAAGTCCAGAGGCGTCAAGTCTGGCGAGCAAGCCGGCCACGATACAGCTCCTCCGCGTCCAATCCGACGATTTGGAAATCTCTTTTGCAATTCATTTCTAGCTATCAGCGAAAAATGTGCCGGGCACCCATCGTGTTGATACCACATTCTGTTTCTCGTTTCTAAAGGTATTTCTTCCAATAACGGACCTAATGTTTCTTGAAGGAATGTGGTGTACTTCCTACCATTAAGATCACCTTCGATGAAATAAGGGCCCACGATTCTATCTCCAATAATCCCCCACCATACATTAACCGACCACGGTCTTTGGTGTGCAACTTGCCGCAGCCAATGTGGATTTTCAGTTGACCACAAACGCATGTTATGCAAGTTAATATTTCCATGATTCGTAAATGTTGCCTCATCAGTAAATAAAATCCGATTAATAAATGAGTCGTCTCTCTGAATCTGGCGTTGAGCCCATCGGCAGAATTCAGTGCGATTCATGAAATGCGTACCAGTTAATTCCTGGTGGGGACTGATGTGGTAAGGATGATATTTATGACGATGTAGAACGCGTAGAATACTTCTTTGGCTTACGCCAGATTCCCTCGCAATTTGACGAGAACTCTCACAAGGGTCTCGATGAACGGCGGCAAGAACACCAATTTCCGTTTCTTCGTTAGTAACTCGCTTTTGTCGGTTACTTTCCCGACGGGTTGAGGATCCAGTTGTCCTCGGTTTAGTGTACAAAATTTGAAATGTACGGCGTGTAGGATGAGAACGTTCAGGAAATCTTTCAGCGTATAAGTCTCTAGCTCTCACTGCATTTTTCTGACATTCTCCGCAAATTAGAAGCATATCATTCCGCTCTTCAAAAGAATACATCATTTACATTCGCTTGATTCATTGATACTAGTCTCACCATTCTTACTATCGTTATCTTGGGTTTGTTTGGGCGAAACATTGTACAATGTTCCGTGTACATTGTAGGTTTGGTGCCGTTGTTTACATACAAGACAATGGCAAGACTTCGCCGATAAGTGCCGAAGTGATGAGAAATTCGTGATCAGGAGATTCCAATACTGCATTGATTTCAATGGCAATCACTTTGAACATCTACTGCGAATAAAGGTAATTTCACATAAAAATAAAGTTCATGACACTTTTTGATCTTAAATGACATTGAACGACGTTGACCCCTAAATGTTTTTCATGCAGTTTTCGATGCTCTACAAGATAGTTGAAAAAAAAGGTAACGTCCCGTTTAAAAAAGTGGAGGTGACCTTTACTGTGCGACAGCGCCTCCACTGAGATTTAAAAAAAATGGTCGCATTTGATGACCCCTTTCGTACGGTACAACTTTTGTTTCAAATATTTTTTTGTGACGTCGATAATTACAGAGATATTCAAGGT
>OY723387.1:1237124-1262124 GCA_963210295.1 Ophion ellenae
CATCACGATGCGGGAAAGACGGCTGCTATTTCACTTTTACGAATAAAACGACCTATAATTTTGCTTACGGACAAGAGCTTTGACGAATTATTTTATAAGAACAAAGATTACAATTCGCGGGTTAGAAGTGTGAGGTGAATTTGAAAAATCTGTTTCTAAAGAAGAAAAGGATTGTTTTCAAAATTTCACAAAGCATCGAATTTATGAGCGAGAGGGGTAAAAAAAATTGGCGAAAACTGGAAATTTCGAAGCTCTTGAGCGACCGCTGAATATTCATTGGCCGGCAACAGCTTTCGCGAGGTTAATTTACAAATTATTAAGCGTAAGACTCACGGGCGAGAAATGGACGAAAAAAAATCGATTTTTTAATGAAAATTCGAATTTTTGGGAGGCTTGAGCGTGTGATGGAAAAAAATCAGTAGATGATATATTTTGCACCTCTTAATATGTATAATCAATGTACCCAAGTCCAGATTTTTTAATTAATATTATGAGACTAATGAATATTTTAGTGCAGGCATTAAAAAAATGCATGTATTTTTGAAAATTAAACTGCTCGGTGGCACGTGTTCTCCTTCCCAGCGCGTCCAAATTTTACACAGATTTTTTTTTCTTCATATTTTGATTAGTTTTTTTGCTAGACGTTAAATTTTTTTTACCGAAGCCAAAATAACGGCCACCCTAATATATATATATACACACACACACACACATATATATATATATATATATATATATATATATATATATATATATATATATATATGTATATATATATATGAGTATGCAGACTCATATTGATGCTTCTCTCTATATGTAAGTATAGTCTATGGACATAGGTAGAGATATTTATAGGAGACAGCACGCCAATGGCATACCGGATGTCACACGCTTCAATTTGTTATCTACACTGTGAAGCCTCGTGGGTACGTGAGTCCATTTATATGTATAGATATACATATAGATATGACTCCGAGGTACACGCAGTTGTCCGCGTCATGTAACGCGCATACGTCCGAACGCTCGTTATGTCGCACTATCTGCAAAGCGTCCCCCGCCATACACGCAACACGCGTGTGTATTACCCGAGCCACGTATACCCTCATTATTTCCTTCTTTCACACGAACGCCGCCCACACGTGTCGCTCTTCGTTCTTGCGCAATTGGCGATCGAAAAGCACAACCGAAGAATATATTTTTTCATCCGGAATGATCATTTGCACCGTCATCCGGTATGACAAACGAGAAAAAACGAGAATTATTTTTTTCAATTTTTCACACGTGTCAGCAATTTTCCGCAACGTGACGCACATTTCCGGGCGGAAAGATACGGGGAGGGGCAGGGGGGGGGGGGTGATATCAAGTGAGGATGTTTTTCGATTGGATAAAAAAAGCGGATCGGGCAGCAAGCTCTTGCGTGGTGCATTGGAGATTCACTTTCTGGCGTGGAAATGACAGGAAAATAGATGTCATTTTCAATGATGGGAAAATAGTAAGTAAAATTGAGTGGAAATTGCACGAAGATATCGTTGTGATACGAGTTTTTGTAATAATTATTCGAAAAATCGTGAAGTGAGCTAGGTTGATTCTACGAAATTTATATGAGGCATTTCACGTCACTTCAGGCAGTGAAAAAAAATCCAGAAATTATTTTGAAAAATCGAGTTACTTTATTGAAAAATATTCACCGAGTGTCGAAATTTTTCGAAAAATTCTGACGTTTTTTCTCGTTGATAACCATTTTTTAACATTTTTCCATTCAAATCGCCGTATCTTTGGCAGGATTTGACGTATTTACATTCGTAAAAAACGAAAATGTGCGTCTTTTTATAGCTTTCCAGAAAGGAATTAATTTAGATTTTATTGAGCAAGTCGAACGCCCGTTTTAGGGCAAAATATGCAAAAATATTTTTTTTCTCAAGGAAAGACACTTCTTATTTTATTTTTCAAAATTTCCCCGAATAGTGAATACAAAAAACGGATTTTTGGTATTTTTTATATTGTGGGATTTCTAAACACTGTGAAGTGACAGCTATTTTTATTAAATTTTTTTTTAAATTAATATTCGATTGACGAGTGTGGAGCACTCCAAGGCTCCAATACATATGACATATATGTCATATGTATTGGATTTTGGTATTATTTTATTAATATTCAATCGAATATTAATACAATAATTTAAAAAATAAAAATAGCCGTTACTTCACGGTGTTGAGGAATCCCATAATATAAAAAATACCAAAAATCCGTTTTTCGTATTCGCAATTCGAGGAAATTCTTGAAAATAAAATAACGAGTGTCTTTCCTTGAGAAAAAAAATATTTTTGCATATTTCGCCCTGAAACGGACGTTCGACTTGCTCAATAAAATCTAAGTTAATTTTTTTCTGGAAGGCTAGAAAAAGACGCACATTTTCGTTTTTTACGAATGTAAATACGTCAAATCCTGCCAAAGATACAGCCATTTGAATGGAAAAATATTAAAAAATGGTAATCAACGAGAAAAAGCGTCAGAAATTTTTAAAAAATGTCGACACTCGGTGAATATTTTTCCATAAAGTAACTCGATTTTACAAAATTATTTGTGGATTTATTTGTTTACTGGCTGAAGTGACGTGGAATGCCTCATATGTAAAAAGAATATCAAAAAGCCTCTATTTAATGCACCAAAAAGTGGAAAATAATATTTTTTTGTCGGCTATTTAGAACTATAAATAAAAGTTTTCGGGGGCTCAACTATTGAAATGTTTAATACATTCGATCAAATCAATTTCATCAACCGTATTTAATTTGGCACAATAGTAATTAGAGAAATTATTATCACACGTTTATACTTAATTTCAGGATTTTTATTTTTTTAAACTAAGGTTGTTTTACGGTAAATTGAATACAGTTGAAATGTTAACGCATTTATGTAAATTAAGGATTATATGTCTAAATTTTGAGCACCCCAAGCTTTCATTTATAGAGATATATTCTTTTTAAGTTGAATCATGCATTATCGCATTTTAGATACATGTTTAAAAAATTTCGGATCTCTAAGTGGTCGGGAAGTGGGTGAAACATTGATTTTCCGTTTTGAATCTCACAGAAAATCTCATGTTAAAAAAAGCTTGTCAAAGTAGTCGTGAGCTAAAATGGATAGAATTCGGTGGAGAAGGAGAGCCTGAGGGAGAGGGAGATGTGTATTGATATTTTATAGCGTGCGATTAAACTACCCGAGCAGCACGCTTTTTTGAAAATGAACTTCGCACTATGTGCAAATAAATCATGTGAAATAAATACCTAATACCTCGGAGTGAACTCAGCGGGCCTGCTTGGGCTGCAAAAAAGGTCGACATTTAATATTTTTTTTCGACGAGAATATAGGGATTACGTGGTCGGGAATTTACAGACAATTCATAGTCCTGCCAAGTTCGAGGTTTTTTTTTAATTAAAAAATATAGTTGAACAATGAAATAGTTATTATTTGAATTTTTACTACATTTTTTTTTAATTTAAATAAATTATTATTTAAATTTAATAACCAAGGGCTGGTGACGCTGCATGGCCAATCGGTTTAGGTACTTTTGGCGACTAGGCCCTTTTGAAAAGCTCTTTTTTAAATGGACTTTCAGTATAATAGTGAAACTTTTGTATGGTCGGATACTTTACTTGCCATTTTGAAAATTACGAAAACGGCAAGCTGTAGAAAAAAAAATGATTTTTGACAAGGAAGAAAAGAATTTTAATAATTTGTTATTAACGAATGGATAAACGTATCAAAAAAATCAGCTGATTGTATTATACAATACGATGAAGTGGATCGGACAAATAGAATTTCAGATACGACTCACGTTTCATAAAACATAGTTTCGAGAAAGAGGCAAAAGAAAAAAGGGTACTCAGTTAGCAATCTGACTCTTCACAAAAATCGTGATAACTCGGTCGATTTTTGGAATTCTCACAAAATCTTTGCTACAAATTAAAGTCAAGACCTTAGGCTATCAACCTATATATTTCCGAGTTCCTTTAATATCTTTAAGCAAATTTTTGTCTACAAAAGTCCCTCGACCGATTTTTTAAAGGTACTTATTTACCCATCCACAATAAAACCCGAAAAAAAACGATTTTGTACGAGAATCAAAATATGAGGGGAAAAAAATGTAAAAAAATCTTTCGTCGCATTTTAACGATGCAAACTACAATACCATATTCTTAATACGCGCTCTCTTCCTCTCTCTCTCTGTCTCTATCTCTCTCACCAGCACTTTATTCCATGACAGGCTCAAAGATCGACTGCGCGATACTTATGCACCCGATGCATCATGATAATTCATTCCGCGATATTTTATTACGTGAGCTCGCGGGTTCTCGTGTTTCATAAATAAAACGTTTTCTCTGTGAAAAAGGCTATAAGCCGCGGAACATCCCTCGCGCGTTAATAGACACACATGCGCGCACACACCAACTCACACGCATACTCCCCCCCCCCCCCCCCAGAGCCACACACACCCCCACACAAACGCCCTCATCCCCAGACTCACACACACCTACCCCCAGACCCACATAGACCTACACACAAGCACATCCACCCCCCAGCCCCCCACATACCCACACACAAGTACACCCACCCCCCAGACACACACACACACCCATACACAAGCACACCCACCCCCCAGGCTCACACACAAACACACCCACCCCCAGACACACACACACCCATACACAAGCACACCCACCCCCCAGGCTCACACACAAACACACCCACCCCCAGCTCACACACACCTAAACACAAGCACCCCCCCCCCCCCTCCGACCCTCACACACCACCACACAAGCACATCCACCCCCCCAGCCCCCCACATACCCACACACAAGTACACCCACCCCCCCCCCCCGACACACACACACGCATACACAAGCATACCCACCCCCCAGGCTCACACACAAACACACCCACCCCCAGACACACACACACCCATACACAAGCACACCCACCCCCCAGGCTCACACACAAACACACCCACCCCCAGCTCACACACACCTAAACACAAGCACCCCCCCCCTCCGACCCTCACACACCACCACACAAACACCCTCACCCCCAGACTCACACACCCCCACCCCCAGACCCACATAGACCTACAAGCACATCCACCCCCCAGCCCCGCACATACCCACACACAAGTACACCCACCCCCAGACACACACACATCCATATACAAGCACATCCACCCCCCAGGCTCACACACAAACACAACCACCCCCAACTCACACACACCTACACGCAAGCACATCCACCCCCCAGCCCCCCACATACCCACCCACAAGTACACCCACCCCCCAGACACACACACACCCATACACAAGCACACCCACCCCCCAGGCTCACACACAAACACACCCACCCCCAGCTCACACACACCTATACACAAGCACCCCCTCCCCGTAGACCCACATACACTCACCCCCTAGACCCACACCCAAACCCCACATGCACACACATCTACGCACACGCACACACACGCGCACGCGCGCGCATGCTCGCCCACCCCCGAACCCACAGTTACACACAAGCACACCCACCCCCAGGCCCACACCTCCTACACACGCCCTAATACACAGATACACGCATACATCTACGAACCCGCACACACGCCTACCCACACGCGCGCACACACTCACAGATACGGGCGGTGGGTGGTGGGCGGGGGGGGGGGGGCACTCGTGTGTGTTGGTGCAGCGACTATGTTGCGGAGTCGTTGGGAGACGAACGATTATATAAAATAATACATAGTTGGCACGCAACGGCTCTAAACAGTTGCGACGATAAATTCAACAGTCATTTGCGCGGCTGCCTTTGCAAAGCTTCCATTCACGGGCTGAAAATCTGTCGCAATCCGCACTGTTTTAAGCTTCCGTAAATGTAGAAATGAAACGGGAAATTGTTGTCTCTTTTCGCGATTTGAAAGCCGCAAGCGACGGAGCACGACGCATGGAGGATAATTCAGAATGGTAGCGAGGAAGTTGCGTTTATAAATAATAAATAAATTTAGTAATCGGTAATAAATAAATGATTGTAGCGATCCTCTCCGTTATAAATATGCAACAGAGCGATGTGAAAAATCAATTTGTCATTTTCTCGTACCCACAACGAACTCAAACGAACCCAAACACATTCTTGACAGCAGCCCTCGTCCTACATTTCAATTTAAGGCCTTAGGTCACAGTAATGGGTATAAAATCATGTGCGAATTTAATAATTTTTTTTTCGCATGAAAAAGTGATTCACTCATAACATTAATTACACATCTATTTAGTACGAATATCAAGATGTTGGAATTTTTTTTTTTCGATTTTCAAAATGGCCGACTACTCGAAACTTCTCGAAACTGTTTTCACTCGATTTACTTCAAATTTAAAAGTTATGTTCCTAATTGCATTTCGCAGTGAAGTACGTACGGAATTGCTGATTAATCGAAAACTTTTAATTTTATGAGCAGTCATAACGAAATTTTCCACTGAAAATTCATTTCTTAAGTTCAAATACCTGGAGGAACACGTCTTAAGAAAGGTCTAAGGAATAATAAAATGAAGAAAAATCGATTTTGTCAAATTTCTAGAGCAGACTACTGCCTTAATAGGGACGTTCTTATTCATCACAAATAATGAAGCAAGTATGCATTTTTCATCCAACCCTTTATACGTCGTATTTGTGTGGCCATACATATATATGAGCGCGAAATTTATTGGCCAACAGGGGGACGAAATTGTACGATAATATCTTCGGCCCTTAAAATGTTGTCGTCACGAATACGCTTTTCTACTATAGCTACGGGCTGAGAAGTGTGTATATATGTATATTGGAGTGGCACAAATTTGGGCTCTTTTTTTCTTTTTCTCACCATCCAATTATCTTCTGTAAAGAAAAAAAATTGATGCAAAAGCTGCGGTCAAAAATATTTAGAGGTCGCTCAAGCCTCCCAAAAATTCACATTTTGATTAAAAAATCGATTTTTTTTTCGTCCATCTCTCACCCATGAATTTCACGCTTAATAATTTGTAAATTAACCTCGCGAAAGCTGTAGCCGGCCAATGAATATTTAGCGGTCGCTCAAGAGCTTCGAAATTTCCAGTTTTCGCCAATTTTTTTTACTCCTCTCGCTCATAAATTTGATGCTTTGTAAAATTTTGAAAACAATCCTTTTTTTTCTTTCGAAACTGATTTTTCAAATTCACCTCACACTTCTAACCCGCGAATCGTGATCTTTGTTCTTATAAAATAATTCTTCAAAGCTCTTGTCCGTAAACAAAATTATAGGTCGTTTTATCCGTAAAACTAAAATAGCAGCTGTCTTCCCCGCATCGTAATGCGTCCCACAGTTGGTCTCGTTAGTCAAATTGCGGACCAATCGTAGCTGTACTCCGTGACGAGCGACGCCATAGTACAACAATACACGATAACACCTAATTACACATATCGTCTAATTGGTGTTTGTTACAAATTACTATAATAAATTATTCAGAAAATGTAACACTTCGCTGTTTATTTTGTTTTTATGCTACGAGGAATTATAGCGCATGCGCGATTTATTTTTTGGCGGAAATTGTAAATTTCGAAAATCTTGAGCGACCAGTAAATATTCATTGGCCGGCTAGAGTTTTCGCGAGGTTAATTAAAAAATTATACAGCGTGAAATTCATGGGTGAGAAGGGGACGAAGAAAAAATCGATTTTTCAATGAAAATTTGAATTTTTGGGAGGCTCGCGTGACCTCTAGATATTTTTTGATTGCTCGCAGCTTCGGCGACAATTTTTTTTCTTCAAAGAAGATAATTGGATGTTGAGAGAAAGGAAAAAAAATAGAGCTCAAATTTGCGCTACCCTAATATATATATATATATATGTATATATATATATATATATATATATATATATATATTATACAGCGTAAAATTCATGGGTGAGAAGGGGACGAAGAAAAAATCGATTATTCAATGAAAATTTGAATTTTTGGGAAGCTCGCGTGACCTCTAGATATTTTGCAAAGATATCTAGCTAGATATCTAGATATGCTAGATATCTAGCAAATTTGAGCTCTATTTTTTTTTCCTTTCTCTTAACATCCAATTATAATCTTTGAAGAAAAATAATTGTCGCCGAAGCTGCGAGCGATCAAAAAATATCTAGAGGTCACGCGAGCCTCCCAAAAATTCAAATTTTCATTGAAAAATCGATTTTTTCTTCGTCCCCTTCTCACCCATGAATTTTACGCTGTATAATATATATATATATATATATATATATATATATATATATATATTAGGGTAGCGCAAATTTGAGCTCTATTTTTTTTTTCCTTTTTCTCAACATCCAATTATCTTCTTTAAAGAAAAAAAAAATTGTCGCCGAAGCTGCGAGCGATCAAAAAATATCTCGAGGTCACGCGAGCCGCCCAAAAATTCAAATTTTCATTGAAAATTCGATTTTTTCTTCGGCCCCTTCTCACTCATGAATTTTACGCTGTATAATTTTTTAATTAACCTCGCGAAAACTCTAGCCGACCAATTTTCGAAATTTACAATTTCCGCCAAAAAATAAATCTCGCATGCACTATAATTCCTTGTATATATATATATATATATATATATATATATATATATATATATATATATATATATATATATATATATATATATATACATATATATATGCAGACATCAATCGTATGGCCCTCCATATGGATAAAGACCCTTAAGAGCTATATGTATGGTGGCTCTCTCTCTCTCTCTCTCTCGATCATAGGGTATTCCGCGCCTGCGAAAGTGCGCGAGCCTGCTCTCTCCTCCCGGCATACTGGCGTCGACGCATCGCGAGCGGCCGCCGCGAGATTACCCTATTATACCCGTTAGACAATGGAAACCGCTCATGTGCCGGTAAATGGCCGCGTCTACCACCCTGTATATTCACTCTCTCTCTCTCTCTCTCTCCCTCTCTCTCTCCTCTCTTCTTCTCCCCTATCCCTTAACCTACCCCTTTAATGCCACGGCCCTTTCTCCGTGGCTACCGACCGCTTCCTTGGACTGCTACTGCTTGATGTGAACAGCTCGCATTCCACGGCCATTTGACAAACGTATGTATATATATATATATATATATATATATATATATATATATATATATATATATATATATATATATATAATGTTTCACTTTCCAAAAATTAGCCTAAAAAATCGTCAGATAATTGTTAATAACAAATAAACTATGCAATGTAAAAAAAAATCCTACGTACTTCCATAGACAATGTATTTCTAAAATATATTCAACATTTCAAGTGAATCGGTTGAAAATTGTCTGAGTGATGTTTCTGGCCAAGTTAAAAAATGCAGTTTTGAGATAAACGCTGCACAGCCGCCATTTTGAAATTAATGGCTTCGAAAAAAATTATCGTATACAGTCATTGATATGTATGATAAACACCCTTTTTTGTAATCACGATTTATTTTGTAGTTTTTCTAAAAAAGATAATCTCCAAAAAGCCTTTTTTTCGGCCTCTAGAGTGGCCTAAGGCCTTAATGAAAATTTGAATTTTTGGCAGGCTTGAGCGACCTCCAATATTTTTTGACCGCTCGCAGCTTTCGCGACACCTTTTTTATTTGTTTAAAGAAGATAATTCGATGATGAGAAATTTTATATATATATATATATTAGGGTCATTCGTTTCAGGGCAACTTTTTTTTTTGACCCATCGTGCCCGAAAACCTTTAGTTGGTACCCAAAAACAAACTTTCGTGAAAGGGGGGTGTTGTCAAAAAATATTTAGAGGTCGCGAATCAAAATTAAAGGGTTCCCATTTGATTAACAGTGAAAAAATGTTTTTCTCATTATCAGTGTTACCATTCCGCGAATTTTGATATCGCGATATTTTCCAAGTGGGTTCTCATAGGAAATATGATACTCCACAATAAAGTTCATTGAGCCATGGCCGTAAATTCAACCGTTTCAGCGGCATCATTATTTCAAGTGAATATTGTGCAAAATATCTATTCAAACGGCTGTAACGCCTAAGCTATTAGATATATCGAAAAAAATTCAGATGAGAACTTTGTAGAGAAAGTAATTTTCTACAATAAAGTCTTATAAGCCGAGCCCGAAAATTCAACTCTTTCTCAGCTATAGGTGGATGAAGTAAAATAAATAGATTTTTTTTTAAACGAAAAAAATCTATTTATTTTACTTCATCCACCTATAGCTGAGAAAGAGTTGAATTTACGGGCTCGGCTTATAAGACTTTTGTGTAGCAAATTACTTTCTCTACATAGTTGTCATTTGAATTTTTTTCGATATATCTAATAGCTTAGGCGTTACAGCCGTTTGAATAGATATTTTCATACAATATTCACTTGAAATAATGATACCGCTGAAACGGTTGAATTTACGGACATGGCTCAAGGAACTTTATTGCAAAGTATCATATTTCCTATGAGAATCCACTTGGAAAATATCGCGATATCAAAATTCGCGGAATGGTAACACTAATAATGAGAAAAACATTTTTCTCAATGTTAATCAAATGGGAAACCTTCAATTTTGATTCGCGACCTCTAAATATTTTCTGACAACACCCCCCTTTCACGAAACTTCGTTTTTGGGTACCGACTAAAGGTTTTCGGGCACGATGGGTCAGAAAAAAAAGTTACCCTGAAATGAATCACCCTAATATATATATATATATATATATATATATATATATATATATATATATATATATATATATATATATACACACACATGCACAGCAGCAGAGTTCGATTCACCCTGACGTGTTTTACTACTGTTCGGGGCTCGAGGGACTTCCTCCGAGAGCCAGGTACCTACCGATCTCGCTAACGGCGAGCGGCCTCTCCCCCGGTGTCTTCGCGAATGCACAGTAGTGCAGACCCATAAAGTACCACCGTCGTGCCGCGTCGTCCCCTGCCGTATCCGAACGTACGATCGCACCAAAGGTGTGAATGTTTCACGCGGAGAATCTTCTCACCTCGTTCTCGCGCGTCTCGAACTTCCGCATACGACGATTCGCGGCTGCGGTCCACTCGAGACTGGGATATACACAATAGGTGATGGTGACTTTTTTTTTCTCTTCTCATACGATATTCCGGCATACACGAAAGCGAGAAGTTTTCACGTGGAAATTCGACAAAGCGAGCAGACCATTTTTAGCCTCTGAGAGTTGGCTCGTTGCAGAAAATAATAAATTTATCATTTAGTAAAATCTTGCCATGTGGTAACGAGGGACAAACAAAAATATCGAAGTTTTTATTTACTTAAAAAATTGTATGACGTTGAAATTACACTAATTTGAATTAATATGATAATTTACATTTGAATGCATTTAGCCCTGCGTTGACATTCAATCGCTGTGATGACGATGAACAAAAAATCGATTCTTCGGCATTAGCTCGGATTTTTGGTTACGTTAAAATTTCGTTAAGTGGAATTGATATAATACAATAACAATAATAATATAACATATCAATTGAATTGACATTACCATAATATTTTTTCGCTGTGGCAACGAAGAAAAAACATCGAATTTTTGCACAATCCTTATATATATATATATATATATATATATATATATATGCGTATTTTATTATCATCGTATCTTGTATTTCTTTTTATTCCTCTCCACAGCTATGGCTAAATCGTAGATGAAGAGAAATCTTCCCGCGGGAGCTGGTCCGTGTAGCTGCGAAATAAAAAATTGGTGTAATCATTTTCAGATCAATTCTCAATCTTTGTTAAAAATCGAGATTTTCTCAATATTTTATATTATTAAATGACAGTTATAAAATTTGTTCAAAAATATTCCCTATCCAATATTACTTTCACTCGGTATGAAAAAATACTTAATTGATTTGAGACGTGAAAAAAAAAACATTTTTAGGAAGGATGTGGAAAATTGTATAACTTGCTAAAATTCAAACGTACAGGGCTCACGTTTCGTGAGATTATTTTTGTACACTAATATATTCGCTATGGCCACGAAGGAAATATCGACATTTTTATGATTTACATCATTATATATATACATTTATTATACATTATATATATATATATATATATATATATATATATATATATATACACATATATATATATATATATATATACACACATACATATATATGTATATATTTAATTATGTAAAATTGACTCTGCTCGCCGGACCTCTTGTCTCGCCTAGTTGGAGAACTCTTGGGGTTATATGTATAATAAATACCGGGGTAGTTCTCGAGACACTTCGGTATTTGTTCGATCCAATAAGACTCGGGACCGTTAGTCAAGTCGTCCAAGTCCACAGAGACAATGCGGAAGAGAATGGACGATGTATGTCTGTTCTCTCTCTCTCTCTCCCTTTCTCTCTCTTTCTTTTCTCGATTTGACGTTTGATTTTCGAAGGAAATTGCATTTACTTGTTCATTTTTCATTCTCATATCATCTTTGATCCAATATGTGTGAATTTTTATTGACATTATTTTCTTCCCTTATTATTTTTATTTAAGTTTATTACGCCAATCTCAGGTTCATAATTTTATTTCTATTCATGTTGAGTTTTACGTTGTTTTTATATTTGCCGTTTCATTTTATTTTTAGGTTCAATCCCGATTAAAAATGAATATATATAAACATATATAATTGTATATTAATTGATCATATACAATTGTATACAAAAATTGGCCCGATAGAATTTTATATATTTGTATATAAACGTATTCAATTGTATATACTAATATACCGTTATGTACGATAGTATATGAATATATAGAAAATTTTATCGGGCCAATTTTCCTATGCAATTATATATGATCAATTAATATGGAATTTTATATAGAACATACTTTATATATAATGATATACGATTGTATATTATTATCATTTATAGGATTTTATATTTGTTATGCATATAGATAAATCTCTATATAATATGGTAGACATTAAAATCACATGAACAAAATAGTGAATTCTATAGTTGGTGCATGTTTTTATTGAACATTTTTCCAATGTACAAAGTTTCACATATTCGACAAATATCTCAATACAAATGTCACTTTGTAATTAGTATAGTAATAATGACTACAGATAATATTTAAACTGTAATATTAAAACTTTTTTTCAATATTACATATAAAAGCTTTTTTATAAATTATATAAAAGAAATAAAACATGTCAGATTTTCTTATAGTGACTTTTTTTAAATATTATCTTAGTGACTCTTTCATAGAAGTTATAACTATGAAGTTATAAATATATTGCATCAATACATAATTTGTTAACTTTTAATAAACAATCTTTCGATTTACCTGCTTCCATACGCGAATAAAACCAAAGAAAACGTTTTCTATATCTAATCATATATGAAGCCATATATAGATATATACAATTATATGTCTTTCAAGGGGGATTGTCTTTTTTTTTCGCAAAATTTACCGCTTTTTGGGAATTTTTTTGTGAAGAAAGTATACAACGGAAAACTTGTGAAACTTGGCATATAGTTTTATTGATCTGTTTACTACATACAAAAAATTTTTTAAACAATTTCATAAAAAAATCCGCCTCCCACCCCCCTCGACGCGCGATGGTCCTTTTTTGATGGTGTGCACGATTACAGCCTTCACGTTCATCCTGCAACAAAAACCCAAAAAGCATTTTACTTTAGACACATATAGCTATCGTTCGATGAAGGGGAAAAAAAAATTGACGATTTGGTGACGTTTTGAACTTGAAGTATCGATTTTTCAAAAAAAAATTGATCGATTTTTTGTTATAAATAAAAAACTATTAAACGTATTGCTTTTTTGCTTCATCAAACGATAAAAGGATGTCAGCTGAGCATTCTGTCCAAATTTGAAGGCAATCGGTTGAATAGTTTTTGAGAAATCGTGCACACCATCAAAAAAGGACCATCGCGCGTCGAGGGGGGTGGGAGGCGGATTTTGTGATGAAATTGTTTAAACATTTTTTTGTATGTAGTAAACAGATCAATAAAACTATATGCCAAGTTTCACAAGTTTTCCGTTGTATACTTTCTTCACAAAAAATTCCCAAAAAGCGGTAAATTTTGCGAAAAAAAAGACAATCCCCCCTTAAGGAAAACAAAAGTACTCATATACAGTCATATACAATTTTATATACCGTAAATAAAATTTTCACGTATGTATATATATATATATATATATATATATATATATATATATATATATATATATATATATATATATATATATATATATATATATATATATATATATATATATATATATATATATATATATATATATATATATATATATGTATATATATAATTATATACAACACGATATTGAATTATACAGGGTGTTCAATAGGAAGTTGCTGAAACTAATCAACTGTCATTTTAAAACACGTGCACAGAATCAGAAAAGCCAAATTGCTTTAAATAGAGGAAACTCTGCAGTTTTAAACCCACATAAATCAAACCCAGTCAAATATTTTTCATGTCAATTTATCACATCTTATAAAAATAACGAAAAACTACAGTGATTAATGATAGATATTTTCGAAGTGCGAACCGTTAGATTGTGCACAAAAATCAATTCTCTTTTGAAAACTGTGAAAAAAACTGTGTCCAACATATCGTTCGTAATGCCGCGAACCACTTCCCGGATGGCCGCGATCAGTTCTTCCACTGTGCTGGGCTTTTTAGCGTAACAATGATCTTTAATGTGACCCCACAAGAAAAAATCACAAGGATTCAGGTCCGGTGAGTACGGAGGCCATTCTCGTCCGCCTTGAGCAAATTTAGGGTACCCCAGACCGATTACTCGAGTCCCATATACGCGATGAATAGCTTCAAACACCTCATGAGTCCGGTGCGGCGTCGCTCCATCCTGCATGAAGCAAACATTTTTAACCAGTCCCCTCTTTTTTGCATAAGGGAAGAATTTCGTTTGCAAAAGCTGTTTGTAACTCTCTCCCGTTACCGTAGATTCCAAGAATTGCAAAGAAATTCCTTTTACCGAAATCGCTGCCCATGCCGTTACTTTCTGTGGATGAAGGGACTTCGCTAGCGATATGTTGGGATTTTCCGTTCCCCAAAACCGGCAATTTTGCTTGTTTACGTACCCATTCATCCAAAAATGTGCTTCATCGGAATAAATAATCAATTTCTCATTGAGTTCTTCGGCTTCGAACATTCCCGTAACAGTGTTACAAAATTCGATGCGTTTCGTCATGGCATGTTCAGTTAACAATTGATGAGTGCTTATTTTATACGGATGAAACTTTTAAAAATATTTCAAAATGTTGCGTAATGATGATTTGGTTATTTTTAATGCTTGAGCAGCTTTCCGAATCGAATCATTTGGATTTTGTTTGAAATAATTGTCAACTTTGGTGATCTTCTCTGGTTTAGTCACCGTAACGAGATGGACCTGGCAACTCGTGTCTACGGTCCCGGAGTGTACCATACTTCACGAAGTTATCGATTATCCTACAAAAATTAACGTAAAATTACTTCAATGCAGTTTAATTGAATTGAAACACAAGTTGTGTGATAGATGAATATGAATAAATATTCAATTCTTACCTTTTCAGAGTGTTTCCGCTGGCAACTCTATGAGTTCCAAACTCAGTACGAAACCCTCTATACGCATTACTTTACATTTTTCCCCTCGAGAAGATGCACTCAATAAGATATACTTTTCTTTCCGTGGTGAGCTCAGGTATGCGGGGCCTCAGGTATGCGCCTTGGAAAAAGGGACCCCGATTGAATTCATGGAGGGAAGAGACACTTATTTAGTTTTAGCAACTTCCTATTGGACACCTTGTATATAACTGTATATGATGTTATGTCTAATTGTACAAACTCCCGATAAAAATAGTATCTCCATACATTATTATATACAGAACTATGTATAATTTTATCAAATCAAATTTGTTGGAAGTACCTTCATATCGGATTATATATACGAATTTATAGAGTTATATACAATTATATATAAACCTATGTAAATATATATGATTGTATATCGATTTTATATAATTGTATCTAAGTATATACATTTTCACTCGGGATATTCTCTCTCATTACACCTTATACATACATCATATCTCATTACTTTCTGATTACATCTTATATTGTTTGAGTTTGTTCCTCGTCGAATCTTTCTTTCTGCAATATTTGGTTATTTATTTTTTTTTTTTTCAAATCTTCATTTTTACTATTTTCAAAGACTGCTTGAATGCAAAAGAGGGCCGTAATAATAGAAACAAATGTCCAAACTGTCAGCAGTTTCGCAAAAAAAACTAAAATAAAAAACGGCTGTCACCATAGAAACATTTGTATATATATCGATAAATTGTTGACTTTTTATTTTTGCGTTACGTAATTTGTGTACGCCCCCTAGCTTCCGTTATTTTCCCCTCAAATTTTCTGAGAGAGAGGGGGGGGGGGATGGATATTGGATGACGAGGATGAGTCGTTTGCGTTTATACGTCCGATTAAGAACTCGAGCCGAATATACAAGTACTTCCGCTATCTACGCGGCAGTTGTGTCTGGACAATCGTTCGTTAGATCAGCGCCAACCCCTCCCCGTTGCGCATCTCGTCCGAGAAAATGCGATCGAAAAAGCGTCAAGGGCTTAGAACGTTCCGTGGAATACGAGAAGATTTCGGTTTTACGGTCATCTCTGCACATAAATGTCGAGGTACTTACGCTGCTGCTCAGTCCTGTGTACCTCGTATGTATGAAGAGCGAAAGAGCGAGGGGGGGAGAGAGAGCAAAAGAGAGCGAAGTAAATGATTGGGGGGGGGGGGGGAGAGAAAACGATAGGTGAAAAGAGAAGAGGAACCCTTATTTATATACATATGCATATACAGGGTGACGAGTATAAGGTGGATTGTGATTTTTTCAAGGGGTTTGTGTGGAGATTTTTTGACTGACAAGGTGCATCACTTGAGGCAGTAGTCTGCTTTAGAAGCCGAAAAAAAGCGTTTTTTTAGCAATTTTTTTGAAAGGGAAGGAAATGATTGCGGTAAACGAAATTTTGAGACGATAGTGTATTATATTCGAGCTTTAAAAAACAATTTTTATTATTAAAAAATATTGGAATTTTTCGAAGTTGTAACGATTTTTCTGGGGCGCCTGGAGTCTGCACTTGTAAATCGGTGCCGGTGATGGAGGTCGTGCGATGCATCTGAAACAGTCGAACCAATTTTTTTTTCAGTTTTTATAAGTTCCTTTTCTATATGAACTAAAAAAATACCGAAGAAATGATGAAATACCAAATTTTTTCGAAGTTTGAAAAAAAAAATGCACTTTTTTGAAAAAAAAATTCACTTTAAGTTGCAAAACAAGTAATTTAAATAGTACTTTTCTCCAACTTTTTTAGTTCAAATGGAAGATAATTTAATACTGAAGCTAGATCACTTTGGTTTTTTTTCGATCGGACATATATTGTTTTTGCTATCGCCGGCACCGTTTTCTAAAACTTGTGAAAATAAAAACTCGAGAAAACGGGCTTTAAAGTTTTCGGTCCGAAAAAATATAAGTTTTTGGATACTTACACTAATTAGATGTTAATCAGCTATCCCCGGGCCATACAATAGTCCTTCCTCTTCTTCAAATCGATTTTTTGAAGTCTGTAAAGCAGACTACTGCCTTAAGTGTCCGCTTTCGATCTCGATGAAACGAATATATGTGATGAAGCATTGAAAACTATTAGACACGTATTTTTTTTTCATCGGCAGAACAACATTTTTAAGGAGGCCACCCTTAAAGAAAGACGTGTGACCCCTTAATTTAATTTTTCTTTCAATACTTCTATAGTGGATTTTTCATCCCTTTGCGTTAAAAGAATTTTGGTTTTTGTTTCATTCAAATGGGTGTAATGCTTGTGCGTGAAACTGCAAAAACAATGACATTGAAGTTTGCATCTGTTCTGAAATTTCTTTTACTACATCTAACGAGGTTGTGAGGTCGATCTCTCCGATTTCGGTGGAATTTGGCATGCTTGCAGAATGACTGAAAATAGGAGACACGTATTTTCTTATATCTGCGGAACACGATTTTTAAGGGTTGAAACGCACCCTCGAAAATTGGGGTGTATTTCGTTTCGGGTCGATAACGTTTTAACTGTACGAGGTATGAAAAAAATTCAAATTGCAACAATGTTTTTGTTTTTTTTTCGTGTATTATAATATTGGAGATGAGAACGATAACGTTATCGACGAAAAAAGGAAAAACACCCCTATTTTCGGGGCTGCGTTTCACCCCTTAATAATTGGGTTCGGCAGATATGAAAAAATACGTGTCGTCTATTTTTACTCATTCTACAAGCATGCCAAATTTCATCGAAATCGGAGACATCGACCTCGCAACCTTTCCTCGTAAGCGACGAAAATCAGGAAACCATTTTTTTTTTGGACCTTATTTAGCGATCTACAACTCAAATGTGCGAAGCAAGATTTTGGATAGTAATAGAAATGAGAAATGGAAAAGAATTTTCGACGCTTTCCGATGATGCAAACTTCAACCCCATCAAAATCATCCCTTGACACGCCTTTCTTCGAGGGGTGGTCCACCCCTTTTTTCCGCCGATAAAAAAATACGTGTCTAATGGTAAATATCGTCGAAACGATTTACGCTAGAAAAGTATGTTTCAGACAGACGTTAAGGGGCTGTACCAGTGTGAACGCTGAACATTTCGGTGATTTTCCGAAATTTTTTGGAAGAAAAGTACTCAATTAAATGTTTCGGAAAATTAAGAATACATTCGGCTATATTCGACCTATATCACATAATTTTTTCATAGAAAAATATTGAGATCCAAGCGACTTATGAGCTGCCTTCGGAGGCGCAAAAAAAATGTCCTCCACTGCTGACATGATTCCGGCCGATTGAGTAGCTGAAACCGAAAAAGGAAAAAATGTCGTCAAACTGGAAGGTATTTTCTGTACATTGACGTAGGATTTTCGAAAAATATCAAAATCTAACAAAATGGCGTAATTATGAAAAAAAAGTCTGTTTTCTCGCCTATAAAATGGTCGCTTTTTTTCATTGCCAAATCGTCAATTTTTATCTTATCAAAAACATCCTACGTCATTGCAGAGTAAATATATTCAAGGGTACTCAGTTCAAATTTTAAGTCAATCGGATATTTGCTCTTTGAGTTACATGTCAGCAAATTTGAATAATCTCATTTCGAGAAAAACGCGTTTAAAGATTTAACTATCGATTTTTGCAAGATAAAATTATTAGAGATACGGCCTTGACATTTTTACAGGATATTCTTCAAAGTAGAAACTGTCGAAAAAGGCAAAAAAATCGATTGTTTTGAAAATGTCTATATATATATATATATATATATATATATATATATATATATATATATATATATATATATATATATATATATATATATATATATATATATATATATATATATATATATATATATATACATATATGTATATGTATATACTCGATCATACTTGCATATGTATATGTACCTATAAGCGTTCGCCTCAGCTGGCGTCTGCCGCGAGAGAAAATTGTAGAGCAGGACAACGATGGCAGTGCAGTTCTCTCGATGAAGCGCATTTTCCCCGTTCCTACTTTTGCCCCCCCCCCCCCTCCCCCCGCCTATTTCCCTTCCCGTATATCCCCATGGAATATTAATATGACGCGAAATATTATAAGCCGCGACAGCGACCGCCACGGGAATACTAAATATTATCCTGCAGGACCCACGAGATGGTGTATATATATCTATATGGGGCATTCCACGCCAGCTCTACCACTTTTACACCCGGCCTCTTTTCATTTGCCTGAAATTTATGTATGTTATTGTTTCTTTCCAAAAAAACGCTTGTCTGATTTAAAGCAAATAAAAAATTGACCAAAACCAAAATATGTAGTGAATTTTTCAAAATATCGACGTTTCTTTTTTAAATGCTCATAACTTTCTGAACAATTGACCAAAGTAGACTTTTTTTCCGCAAATTTGTTCTTTTTAAATGTTCTTTATGATGAACAAATTATTTTCAAAAATTCGGTCATCATTGAGATGATTTTTTCGTATTTTTTGGAAAAGAAACGAATTTTTAAAAGTTCGACTATTTTGATTTACGATTTTTTTTGTCGTAAAAAAATATGATCAATTTCGAGTTTTTTGCTGGGGGACCCATCGTGATAAGATTTTTCTTTCTATTTTTCTTCCTGTATTGAACATTTTTTATTCTTTATTTTTTCGAAACTTAGTTGTTTCCTATGATGCAACAATGCAAACTAATAAATGCTATGTTTGGATGAAAAATTCAGTGTACTATTTCATTTAGATTGAAGTATTGCTCAGAGATGTCACAAGTAGTATTTGAATTTGCCGCTAAGATGATTAAAATTGATTGGAAAACTTATTTAACATGTTAATATTGTATACAAAGTATTGAATATCATAGAATCGACCATTTAAAATTGTCATAATAGAAAAAAGCGATATTTTGAAAATGACAAGGAAAAAACTTTTTTAATTTAGAAAAAAAAATAGACCGCCCTGTTGCCAAAATCTTACCACGATGGGTCTTGCCGCGTTAAACGCTAAAGTTATCATATTTATTTCACGAAAATAAAAATAAAAAATAAAAAAGGTCGAACTTTAAAAAGATCGTGTTTTTCCACAAAAAAAAAACTAAAAAATGATATCGAAGATGACTCTGAACATTGGAAAAAATTGATAAAGTACATTTTAAAACAACGAATTGGAATCATACAAATATTCATTGGTGAATGTTTCAGAAGGTTATGAGCGTTCGAAAAAAAACGTCGATTTTTTTCAAAAATTCGCTATATATTTCCGATCGTACAAAAGAATTTGAAAAAAAATCACGCAAGCGTTTTTAGAAGGAAACAATAACACATTACAATTTCAGCCGAATCAATAGAGGTTGGTTCTAAAAGTGGTCGATTTGGCGTGGAATGCCCCATATATATGTAGACTGGCTACAGCATAATATGGATAGATATAACCCGTGCTTGTTCTCCAACTCCAGTTCTATCCACTTTCCGTTCCGCTTTATCTTTCGTTCGGTACCGATGTATTTTGTTGTTATTATATATATATATATATATATATATATATATATATATCCTAATAGGGTGTCCTATTAAAAAAAGCATAGCACTAAATCGAGCAGATGAGGTCATACAAAAAAAAGTTTGCCGTAAAGTGTTTTACTTTTAAGGGAAGCAATTTTTTTATTTATTTAGGATTTAATTTTTACAGCCACAGGTTGTGAAAATCGGAAAATGCTTTTTTCTCGAATGGGAAAAAGATCGTAGAACATTGATATGGGGGTGTTTCAAATAAGTATTGATACGAGGCATCTGGATTCTCCTTTTAAGGGGTTAGTCCACTCTAGAGGCCGAAAAAACTCGGCTTTTTGGGGATTTTTTTTTTTCAAAAAAACTGGAAAATAATTTGAGATCACAAAAAAGGGTGTTTATCATACATATCAGTGACTGTATACAATCATTTATTCGAAGCGATTCATTTTAAAATGGTGGCTGTGCAGCGTTTATCTCAAAACTGCATTTTTTAAGTTGGCCGGCAGTATAACTCACGAGGAACATCCCTCAGGTGACACCTTTCGATTTTGTTGAAATTTGGATATGTTATAAAACACCGAAAAGTAAGCGATACGTATTTTTTTTTATCGGCGGAAAACGGCTTCAAGGGGTGAAACCACCCCTCGAAAAAGGCATCTCTAGGGGTAATATAGCAGTTTCACACACAAGGAGTCCACTGATTTCAATGAAACAAAAACGAAAATTCTTCTAATCCGAAGCAATGAAAAATCCACTATAGTGACATTGCAAAAAAATTAAGGGGTGAACCACCCCTATATTAGGGGGTAGTTTCACCCCTTAAAACCGTTTTTCCGCCGATACAAAAAAATACGTACCGCTTACTTTTCGGTGCTTTATAACATATCCAAATTTCAACAAAATCGAAGGGTGTCACCTGAGGGACGTTCCATGTCAGACATTTTCCAACCGATTCACTTGAAGTGTTGAATATATGTTGAAAAATACATTGTCTATGGAAGTACTTAGGATTTTTTTTTATATTGCATAGTTCATTTGTTATTAACAATTATCTGACGATTTTTAGGCAAATTTTCGGAAAGTGAAAAATTTCGTCAGATAATTGTTAATAACAAAGGAATTATGCAATGTGAAAAAAATCCTACGTACTTCCATAGACATTCTATTTTTCAGAATATATTCAACATTTCAAGTGAATCGGTTGAAAATTGTCTGAGTTATATTTCCGGCTAACTTAAAAAATACAGTTTTGAGATAAACGCTGCACAGCCGCCATTTTGAAATTAATTGCTTAAAAAACTTTTTGTATACTGTCACTGATCTGTATGATAAACACCCTTTTTGTAATCTCGATTGATTTTGTAATTTTTCTGAAAAAAAATCGCCAAAAAGCCTATTTTTAGGCCTCTAGAGTGACCTAAGGCCTTAAGGGGTTAACCCCACTTGCGATTTTGAAAAAATCGTTTTTTTTTTATTGCATTTTTTTTTATCAAAAGTATCTGAGAATATGTCCTGAAAATTTCAAGTCGATCCGAACAAAATTGACTGAGATATGAGTGTTGAAAGAGAAACTTTAAACGCGTTTTTCTCAAAATGGCATTTCTGAAGTCGGTGACCAAGATTACTCGAACACTAATGAACCGATCTTCTTGAAATTTTTCAGGCTTATTTAATACATAAAAATGTAGTCTTTAATCGTTCGATTTTTTTTTTCGAAAAAAAATGGCCGTTTTATAGCCAAAAAACGGCCGTTTTTTTTTCGTTAAAATCGAACCATTAACTTTGACTGTCCGCCATTTTGTGAAAAATGAATATTTTTTAAAATCCTTCGATTAAAGACTAGTTTATACTTATATTTGACTAAATCCATCCGCATTTTTTCCTTCAGATGATCCACTTCGCCGCAATGTTGGTCACCGTGTGACCAGAATAAGGTTCTGAATAAGATACGGTAAGAAACCGTGTATATAAAAACATTATTTCATTGACGGCCATTTGCCACTAAACAATGTAATATTTTTCAATAAAAAAATTACTGAAAGTTCTTCAAGATGTGTTCTTTAAGATGGTATATTGATCGATTAAAAAAGTTTTGTAGTTTTCTTTAAAAAAATTCATGAAAAAGGCCTTTTTTTGCGCTACAAGTGGGGGTAACGCCTTAAACGTCACTTTTTGGACCACCCTGTATAAACGTATGACAGCTTCGTGAAACGTGCCCTTGCATCCGGAGAGAACGCACAGGTCCCGCAGCATCGTCGTCTCGGTCTTCTGTCTTTTGCGATACTGCATATTGCCTCTCTCTCTCTCTCTCTCTCTCTCTCTCTCTCTCTCTCTCTCTTTCTCTCTCTATCTCCCTCTCTGTCGCTCTATCTTTATCTTTCTTCCTATCCATTTCGCTGCCGCTCCCTATATGTATCACTGTATCTGTTTTTCGCACGGGCTAACGGACGAGCAAAAGTTCACGACGCTTGTTCCGAAAGCGGCCGCGCTTGTTTGCACAGCGTTGGAGAGACGCGGTTTTAATGGGGGACCGCGTTTCTTCGCTGATACATCGATAACCTTATTGGCGCGGGTAAATGAGCCGGGTTATCACGGGGGCGCGATACAGCGTCTCGACACCCGGTATAATTAATATATATATATATATATATATATATATATACACATATATATGTATATATATATATATATATATTATATACATATATAATACACATATATATATATATATATATATATATATATATATATATATATATATATATATATATATATATATATATATATTTATATCTGTGTATATATACACACTGTCGGCCAAAAGTTTGAGTACACCAGTCGACCCAAAACAAATTGTAATCATTTTCTAAAAAGGCAAAATGAAGTTCAATTTGTCCTCTTTGAAACGCCGCTTGGGAAATTTGATTATCTTTATTATTGAGTCCGCTATCTAACCTTTAGTGCGGCAAGAAATTTCGACTGGTGTACTCAAACTTTTGGCCAGCAATGTGTATGTATATATAAACAAATAAAATATACAAATATTTAGAGGTCGCTCAAGCGTCCCAAAAAGTCAAATGTTCGTTGAAAAATCAATTTTTTTTTCGTTCAATTCTCACCCATGAATTTTACGCTTTATAATTATCAAATTGAGCTCGCTTAGGCTTTATAATGCTTTATAATGTTAAGCAGAAGTTAGCCAACTACTTGGGAATGCCTTGCGCCAGTTTTGAAAATTCAATTATTGGGATCACTCTGCGAGAATATTAATTTGACCATATACTGAGATTTTTGGCTTGGAGAACAAAAAAATCGCTTTTTTGCATCATACCGATATATAGATGTATACATATATATATATAGAAACCGAAATAATTCGGAAATTTTCTAAACGCCGTAACTTTCTTGTTTTTTTTTTTTTTTCATTTCGACATTTTTATTTTGACGCAATCATCTCAAAAGCCCTTTCTGGGGGAAGTTAAAGTTTTACCCTCCTATTTGAAAAATCGAAAGACATTGCGGAATCTCGTAAATGCGTCGGCAAAAAATAATAATTTTTATTACCATTAAATGTGCCGCTTCATACCGTAAATTGTTCGTGCGAAACATTTCTTTGTACGACCCTACTTCTCCAGTTATCATAATGCCATTTTGAAAATGGGACACCCTGTACACACACACACACACACACACACACACACACACACACACACACACACACACATATATATTTATATTCACGCTAAATCGGAAATTGCTGTAAGCTCACAAAATATTATTCTTCCGATTTTATTCTTTACTGTTTTCATTTTATTTCGTCGATAACCAATGTATATATACATAGACATTTATCGTCAGCTTATCCGCAAA
>OY723387.1:1264624-1277124 GCA_963210295.1 Ophion ellenae
GGCGGGGGTACGGTCGTGCCATCATAAAATTAATTACGCCTCGAAACTGTCTTAATTAAAAATGTGTCGAGCGGCCGTCAGCCGTAACTTTTGGCCGTTGCGCTTCCCCGCGTTGGTTGTTCGTGCGATAGCGGCGGTATATATGTATATATATACACACAAGGTGCCCCGTAAATACCATGTCATATTTAAGGGGAAGATACCTTCAGCGAGGAAAAAATGGCAGATTTTCATGATTTTTTTTCAAAAGGAAGGATTTCTTCTCGCTTATTAATACGTAGGGTATGTTTCAATACTACTTTTGACTGTTACATGGTATTTTTCATTAAGGGGTTAGGCCACTCTAGAGGCCAAAAAATAGGCTTTTTGGGGATTTTTTTTTTTCAGAAAAACGACAAGATAAATCGAGATTACAAAAAAGGGTGTTTATCATACATATCAGTGACTGGATACAATAATTTTTGTGAAGCGATTAATTTCAAAATGGCGGCTGAGCAGCGATTATCTCAAAACTGCATTTTTTAAGTTGGCCGGAAACGTAACTCAGACAATTTTCAACCGATTCACTTGGAATGTTGAATATGTCTTGGAAAGTACATTGTCTATGGAAGTACGTAGGATTTTTTTTCTCTATTGCATAGTTCATTTGTTATTAACAATTATCTGACGATTTTTTAGGGAAATTTTTGGGAAGTGAAAAATTATCGTCAGATAATTGTTAATAACAAATGAACTATGCAGTATAAAAAAAAATCATACGTACGTCCATAGACAGTGTATTTTTCAAGATGTATTCAACACTTCAAGTGAATCGGTTCAAAATTGTTTGACACGGAACACCCCTCAGGTGACACCCTTCGATTTTCTTGAAATTTGGATATGTTGTAAAGCACCGAAAAGTAAGCGATACGTATTTTTTTTATCGTAGGAAAAACGGTTTTAAGGGCGAAACGCACCCTCAAAAATGGGGATGTTTTTCGTTTTTCGTCGATAACGTTTTAACGGTACGAGATATTGAAAAATTTCAAATTGCAACAATGTTTATTTTCTTGTGCACCATACATTGGAGATGAGAACGACAACGTTATCGACGAAAAACGAAAAGCACCCCTATTTTCGAGGGTTCGTTTCACCCCTTAAAATCGTTTTTCCGGCGATAAAAAAAAATACGTATCGCTTACTTTCCGATGCTTTATAACATATCCGAATTTCAACAAAATCGAAGGGCGTCACCTGAGGGATGTTCCTTGTGAGTTGTTTCCGGCCAACTTAGGAAATGCAGTGTTGAGATAACCGCTGCACAGCCGCCATTTTAAAATTAATCGCTTCAAAAAAATTCTCGTATACAGTCACTGATATGTATGATAAACACCCTTTTTTGTAATCTCGATTTCTTTTGTAGTTTTTTTGAAAAAAAAAAAATCCCCAAAAAGCCAATTTTTTCGGCCTCTAGAGTGGCTTAACCCCTTAATCGTCAAAAATGGCGGAGGCATGGCACACACACATATATATATATATATATGCATGTATATCTGAAGAAAGTCGACGTCGACGCGCAGACGACGTCGACGTCTATACATGTATATATAGGCGTCCGGGCGATTACCTACTGCAGCTTGTTTCCCCGATGACGAGCGACGCGCGGCGACAGCAGCAACAGCAGCCTCCCATATAACAGGGCTATATATCTCAACGGCGGGCCACCCTGTTCGTCGCGCCGTAAATGAGGAGAGAGAGAGAGAGAGAAAGAGAGAGAGAGAGATCAGCGGTGGGGGTTGATGTTCTATAGAAGGTCTCAACACCCTTATTACCCGTCGTTCATAGCCGCGAGCGTAAGCACGCAGCGCACAGTGCCCCCTCGACGCGAGAGAGCGGGCGGTTGTAGGTGAGATGCCCGGTGCCTATCAGGCCTGCAGACCTTAAACCACCTCGTCGCCGCACCCTCGCCATGAATATTATGTCATTATGCAATCTTGGTGTGCATGCAACTTGCTCCTGAATCGAGAAGCACGTTTTCTATATATGTATATATATATATACAGGGTGTCCCTCTTATCTCTGCCACCCGAAATAACTCGATAATTATCGACGTGACAAAAAAATGTTCCAGACAAAAGTTGTACGGTGTGAAGGGGGCCATCAAATGCGACCATTTTTTTTTATTATTTCGGTGCAGGCGCTGACGCCCAGTGAAGGTCACTTCCACTTTTTGAAATAGAACGGTACATTTTTTTCAACCATCTTGTGGAGCACCTCAAGCCGCGTAAAAAACATCGGGTGGTCAAAGTCGTTCGAGGTCATTGAAGGTCACCTATTGAAATGAAATACAAATTTAGATCGGATAGATGATCTCCGATCACTGGCAAATATTTGGCAGTGGTTCGAGCTATTTAGATTTGTATAATCGACACTGACCTTGAATGACCTTGAACGACCTTGACCCCCTAATGTATTTTACGCGGTTTGAGGTGCTCCACAAGATGGTTGAAAAAAAGGTACCGCTCTATTTGAAAATAGTGGAGGTGACCTTCACCGTGCCTTTTCTTCACGCTTAGGCCCTATGCCCTAAGTGTCACGGCAATGGAGATACGATTTTTTTTCGTTTTTTTTTAATTGCCCGAAATTTCGCCTTTGAATCGTCATAACTTTTTTATTTGTGATTATAATGGCATGAAATAACTTTTGCTGTATTCCGCAATACATGTTTATTGTAAATAAATCGTTATTTGATGCCATTGGTTTCAAGTACGTGACTCTCGAGCTTCCAGTCTTAAAAATGTGCAAAGGTATGAAAAATGTCAACTCCTAAATTCATTATAAAAAAAACGTATGCTCTTAATTTTGATCACATGATTAATGATTTCTATGACATGTAGCATACCGTTGGAGAGGGTATAAACTAGAGTACTTTTCGAAACGCAGCTAAGTTCAAAATGGCTTTTAGTTTCTTTTAGATTTTGCTCACGAAATTGGCATTGGTATGCATCCACTCACTATACACGCACATACAATTTGAAAAAACGCGGTTTTTTCATTCGTTCCCGTGGCTAAGTGTTGGTATATGGTAAAAGCGGGAGTTTTTCCGAATAGGCCACTCTGCAACTCGAGTTCAAAAAGTGGCTTTTTATTACGAAGTTCACTATTTTTTGATGTCTTGAAATAATGTTTAGTGAGAGAGAGAGAGTGAGAGAGGGATAGGGGAAGAGAAAAAACGAGTACCTTCGCACTGCCTTGAGGTATGGGCTACCACAGGACTGCTCGTGTACACGATCTCACATTGTGCATGCACTACAGTTGATACGTATGCTTATATATATATATATCGCTCCAGGGTGTTATGCGTATAGCCTAGAGCTAATCTCGCTCCTATTAGTCGCTCTGCCTGTATAGTTAACTCAAGCTTCCGGTATCACTGCCCATATAGGTACCCAACCGTATCAACGTGGCTTGCTCGCACGGGCCCGAAGTATTCGTGTGCAGTGTGCGGCAAAGTCTGTTTGTAGAATTTTACATACCTTTATATATATATATATATAGATATACCAATTACGAATAGATTTATATAAATAATTTTTTTTTTCAATGCTTAGGAGCACTCCTAAAAAATAATGACTGAAGTAGTCTGAAAATCGCATGTTATTCAAATGGGAAACAAAACGAGTTTACAGGCACGTCTTCTCATTGGACTACAGCGCTGGGGTTTCGCTTACATTTTTATGTATTTATTTCGAACCTATCTGAGGGGCGCACTCGTCGAAATTCGTTAACACCCCCATTAAGGACCACCCTAATATATATATATATGTATATGTATGTATGTATATATATATATATATATATATATATATATATATATATATATATATATATATATATATATATATATATATATATATATATATATATATATTCTAGACAATATTTCATAATAAACATTTCTGTATTTAAGGGGTTAGGCCGCAGTAACGGGTATAAAATCATGTGCAAAATTAACAATTTGTTTTCGTATGAAAAAGTGATTCACTCATAAAATTAATTACACATCTATTTAGTATGAACATCAAGCTGTTAGAAAATATATCTTTTTTTTTTCGATGTACACAATGGCCGACTACTAATATTTTCTTTTGTTATATTTTTTATATATAGAGAGAGAGAGAGAGAGTGAGAGAGAAAGAGGGGAGGGGGGGAGAGAGAGAGAGAGAGAGAAGTTACATAGGTACACGTCGAAACCATAATCTTGCTGATAGAATCGAGGAGGATCTCGCATCGATGATCCTAATCGTTCGTGCATACTACTTTGGCGCGGACGTGAAACGGACCAACTGACGTCGGGGCGGCCGTGGCGGCACGTCGAGACACAAGGCACAGGGATGGAAAGTTGCAAAAGAGAGAGCGAGAGCGCGAGAGAGAGTGAGAGCGAAAAAGGGATGCTTAGATAGACGAGTATTATATAGCGAGAGAGAAAAAGAGAGAGACAGAGAGAGATGCGGCAACTGGTAAAGTCTAGCCAGGCGGGACTAATGCGTGAAACGGGACTATGAGAGACCCTTGTTGCTGCTGTCGCTGCTGCTGTTGTTGCTGCTGTTGCTGAAGCGCTTCCTCCATTTTCCTCTCATTGTAGCTCTCATCTGTCTCGCACATCAGGCCCTGACACACCGACGGAGCAAAACGTACCGTGAAGGCGGAAAGAGAACGAGAGAGGAGAGAGAGAGAGAGAGAGAGAGAGAGAGAGAGAGAGAGAGAGAGAGAGAGAGAGAGGAGAAAGTTAGAAAGAGAGCCTCCGTTAACGGGGAAGCCTGCTTTAGGGGCTTCAAAAAATCGATTTTTTCGAGGATTTTTTTGGGAAGGAAAGAAATATTCGATTGAAACGAAACTTTCAGATTTTATTGTTATATATTTCAGCAGTCTTCTCAAATTTTTTCATTAAAATATATGTCATATTATGCCTGGTACAAGCATTTAGCCGAGGCGCCTCGAGTGTGCATGTGATCAAAAACGGTTACAAGCAAAAGTTGTTTGGAATAATAAAATTCGTATAAAGTTATCTGACGTCCAAGCCCCTATCTTTGGGTCAGTGGTGCTTTCTTGTTTTTGTACCGCTACTTTCAAAGATAGATGATTGGACGTCAGATAACTTTACACGTATTTTATTATTCCAAACAACTTTTGTTTGAAACATTTTTTCATCGGGCTATTAATTATCGAGATACGGCGATTTTTAAGCTTTCGACGCCTATTTCTTATGGTTGGGGCGAGTCGAGGGGCAACATTTTATTGGGGCTACTTTCAGTATGCAACCATCTACCTTCAGTCGAAAATTAGAGCGACGTAGATGAGATCGAGGTACACTGGATACAAACTGATATCCACTTGCCTAGAATATATCAGTTTGTGACCGTGAAATACCGTTTTTTCATTAAAACAATATTGACAAACAATTAAGATATTATTTTTTTTTTTGAAGTGTCGCCGTTGCTGTATGCTCTATTATTTTTTTCGTCACCCCCTAATAAAATACGTATTTTATTTTTTACTTTTTATTTTCTCATATATATATATATATATATATATATATATATATTAGATTATAGAAAATAATATTTAAAAAATTAAATACGTACTTTATTAGGGGGTGACGAAAAAAATAATTGAGCATACGTCGCAACGGCGACACATATCGGAATATATATATATATATTTTTTTTATTTTTATTTTCTCATACATTATATATGTTCTCATTTATGTATATATATACATATATGAGAATATATATAAAAAATAAAAAATAAATATATACATACATACATATATATATATATATATATATATATATATATTCCGAAATGTGTCGCCGTTGCGACGTATGCTCAATTATTTTTTTCGTCACCCCCTAATAAAATACGTATTTAATTTTTTAAATATTATTTTCTCATGTCTATCTATATACATATATATATATATATATATATATATATATATATATATATATATATATATATATATATATTCCGAAAAATATTGCTACACATATATAAAAATTTGCAGATCGACTGCATTCGAAGCAAAAAAAAAATCTCTTTAGAAAGGAAGAGTTTGTCCACGAGCGAGTGACCGGGATCCTTGCATGTGTCCCCCAGGACAATGGAGATCCTACTCGTCCCCAAGCAAGTCTCGTCATTGTACATTTTAACCCCCGTCCGACCTCGCCCGCGATGGGTTAGCTTGAAAAGCGATGGACACAGGGGGACGGTTGAATAAAGAAAGGTGGATAGCACCAGGAGAAGAAAGACCGAATTTCTCGGCGTTTCAATGCTGATCCTTACGCGCTGCGCTTTTCGTGCCACTCTCGCCGAGAAAAGATCTCAGCCGTTTGTACTTCTATGCGGGGTGTCTGGAACGGTGGTGTTGATGTTTTGAAGAAACACAATATAAATATACATATACATATAAACACCCACGCACACACACACACACACACACACACACACACACACACACACACACACACACACACACACACACACACACACACACACACACACACATATGTATAATAACAAAAATATTTGCCTCCTCTCGTCCCTTTCCTGTCCGTTTTTTAAGACTTGCCATTAGCATACATTATACATATTGACATTAATATACCGTACTCATATTCGGAACGAACTATCGAATAAAATAATGTGAAGAATGTTATTTTTTTGTTCAGATTTATGCCAGTATGTTCGGGGTGCAGTTTTTTTTTTACCACTTTATATTCACTTGTACAGTACTGGTCAAAAGTTTTCGATCACTTTGGATAATTGCTAAATTATATTAAAATAATATAATTCATTTTATATAGCTATATAGTCCTTCGTTGAATAAGAAATTAAAATGAATCGTGATACTCCGATATAACTTTGTAGTTACCCAAAGTCGTGGAAAATTTTGACCGGTACTGTGTGCACAAACATATTTACATATATTTATATATATATATATACATATATATATATATATCTATAACAATAAACAAAATAAAATGAAAGAAAAAAATACAAATATAATATTTAATTTATATATATTATGTGTCTGTGTGTGTATTCGTGTGTTGCACTAAACGCCCCACTTTCTCTCTGTCTCTCTCACTCTCCATTTATATCTGTAATAAAACCAAAAATGTTATTCTAACTTTGCTTATCAGGACTCATTTTTCTTATGTTCTTATCATCAAGCCTCTTTTTTGTTTCCACGTAGTTTCTCATATTTAGTGACCCAAGCACGAGAATGGTATGCCAAAGGACGTTTTTGCCCTGGAACACAAATAAACATAATTTAATCTAATTTAATCTAAATTAATCTCTCTCTCTCTCTCTCTCTCTCTCTCTCTCTCTCTCTCTCTCTCTCTCTCTCTCTCGCCCCCTCCTTTGCCCCGAGATTGCACACTCTGTGCAGCAGCTTATCTTTAATTTCTGTTATCCTTTCGCCCACTGTTGTTGGTTCAATATTTTTTTTCAAATTCTCTATGGTTCCGTCTTTCAAGAGTTGATCTGTTGATGTCATGTGTGCGCTGCTTGATCGTTCGTACATACTTTTTTTTGTGTATAAATAAACGCACACACACACACACACACACACAGTATATATATATATATATATATATATATATATGTGTGTGTGTGTGTGTGTGTGTGTGTGTGTATGTGTGTGTGTGTGTGTGTGTGCGTGCGCGTGCACGTGTGTGTGCGTGTGTGTGTAATGTGGATGTATGTATGTGAACTGCGGTAAATGGTACAAATTCCCTTCGTGCACACGTATACCTGTCAGGAGCAAGGTAGAACGAGGGCCTATATATCTTCCTTCACCCGAAACCGGCATACCCGGCGTCTATCTCCGTGGCGTTGGAGCGTGAAACATCCCCCCCCGCTCTCTCTCTCTCTCTCTCTCTCTCTCTCTCTCTCTCTTCTCCTCCCTCGCTCGCTCGATCTCGCTCTTTGTTGGCCAAGGTATTGGAACAAGAAGGCCTCCAACGCACACTCAGCGCCGACCATGTAACCCTCCTCCTCTTCCTCTTCGACACCGTCCACCTTTTCATCCCACGTACTCCCAACCTTGGCCCAACATCACCTCGGAGTATCCCGGGTCTCCCCATTGCTTCGTTTCATCCTCTCGCTCTCTCTCTCTCTCGCTCCCCCTCTCTTTCGCGTACTCCTTACGCGGGGGCGGCCAACACGAACGGGACACGACCCGTCCTGCCCTAGCAACCCTTCGCTACGGTGAGCAACAATCACGCACGCACGCGTCCCAAGATCGCACAACAAGACGACGTCCCAGCCGCTCCGGCGTGGCCGCGGGACGTACAAGCGTGGCGCGGTCATGCCGAAAATCGCGTATTACCCGACGGTACCACCACGCGGAGATGCCGCATACCGTGAGAGGAACGAACTTTCTGGCTCGGCCTGTCTCCAGCGTTCACCTCCGTTCTTTCTTTCTCTCTGATTATCTTAATGGCCAAGTTCCATTTTTTTTCCTGGGAAACAGTTGGTGAAAAAAAACGCATTTTTGTAGCATCGAAAATGCTTTTGAAACTGTATATGAGAGCCTTTAACGAAAACAACAAAGGCATGGTCGCCGGCAGATGATGAAATTGTTTTCGCGACGTTTGGCGGTGGACACTCTCTAGCTCAAACGGTCCATCTGAAATCGAAAGACCAAACGGACTATTCAAGTTAACAATAAATACAAGTCGTTGACGATCGTCGATTTGGAAAATTATTTTTTTTATCAACGTGGCGACGTATCGAGTATCGATCATACAAAATCTTGCACGCGCACACACATACACATGCACGCACGCACACACACACACACACACACACACACACACACACACACACACACACACACACACACACACACACACACACACACACACACATGCACGCGCACACACGCACACACACACACACACACACACACACACACACACACGCACGCGCACACACACACACACACACACACACACACACACACACACACACACACATGCACGCACACACACACACATTTAATCGCATCTCACCGCGGCTCAACGGCGGTGCAACCCCTTCGGGCATGCAAGATTGAAATTCTTGGCGCCGAGCTCAGGTGCCGGAAGGCTTCGCAGTGGTGGCAGCGACTCGTGCGATTATGGCTCCGATCGATTTTCCGTGATACTTATCATATACGGCAGCAATGGAAACAATTGGACTAATCCGTTTCCACCGTGCGGGAGCGCCAAATTGGATCGCACTGGACGATCGATTCACCAAGGCGAGGGATGCTGTATGGACCGCATTGAGCACAGTCCGAGATAACGCGATGTAGATGGGACGTTTTCCTCGTTTAATTTGGGGTTTGATATTTTTTGTTGTTTTGGATGGTATATATTAATTTATATTTAATTATTCGTTACTTGATATTTTAATTTAAAAAAATTGATTAATCATTTTATCGATCGTGTTTGTGTTCCGTTTTTTTTTTCGAAAATATTGAAAGAAAATGCGAGAAAAACTATTTGAAAGTTGAAGAAAAATCATTGCTATATATCCATGACCCGTGATTACGGACTGCTTTCATTTATTTTATTTTATTTTGTGTTATTTTATTAAATTTCAATTAAATTGTATTTTTTATATTTTCATTCAATGTGAGTTTTTACAATTCGCCGTGCAGGGTTGTAAAGGGAATTGTTAAGGGGAAGTTCAACGTGCCCATACACATTTGAGAAAAATCATTGCAATCTTTCATTTATATGATTTTAAAAATATATATATTTTTTTATTTAAGTGAAATTTAATTGAATTGCTGATGTTTTTAGTTATTGAGAGTTTTTTTATGCCTTGGACAGGCTTGAAAATTGAATTGTAAAGAGGAAATTTAGTCTGCTCATGTACGTTACAGAAAAATTATTGCAACCCTTCAATGACTCGTAATAAATTATTGCGGGAATTTACTTGATTTATTTTGTTTTGTGGTACTGTAAAAACACAATAAATTAAATTGTATGAAATTGAAATAATTAAATATCGATGAAGTGAAGTAGATCAAATTTAAAGCATAAAACATCATTCAATCAAATTAAATTTGATTAAAAAAATTAACTAAGCTCCATTTCAATTCAATTTAATACAATTTCTTACATTTTTGCAATGAATTGACCTGAATATTATTTAAATAACTGAATGGAGTAGAATAGAATTTAAAAAAAAATAAAATAACCAAATGAATATTAATTGAAATAATTCAATAAAATTGAATTTACTGAAATTTCATTGAAACAATTAACGAAAATTCAAGTGAATTAAATTTAATTCAAATAATTCATTTCAATTTCTTACATTTCTATTCATTAACCATTTTATTTTTATGCATTGTACAGTCTTCTCGAGCCCTGTTCTCGTTTACCAGAAACATTTTTCGCAATTACGGCCAATGTGCATCACTATGAATATAATTATACTCCAGTAACGAAAATGGCAACGGAAGTGAATCGAGAAGCGTCGAACGCGCAACGTGCGGGGTCCAACATCGAAAGAAATGTCTCGATCTCGGTGGGAGTGTCTCGCGATGCAAACGCGATGCACACCCAACACGAGCATTGACGTCTCATACCCACAACGTTCCCATAGCCTGTATCCACGAAAGAGAAAAAGAGGATCCCCGCTGTCGCGACGTGTTTATTCTCCACAAATCGGATAATGCGATCGCGTCCCTTTCTCTCTCTCTCTCTCTCTCTCTCCCTCTCTCTTAATTTTATTTTTCAAACGATTTTCTTTCATCTCGTGCCGCAGCCCCGAACGAATCTGAAACCGAAAGGAAAGCTGCGAGGCCTTCGAATGCCTCACCAAGAGGAGGACGAGTTGTATGGACGACAATATACAGGGTGTCCCAGAGCTGAATGCGTCCCCTGAAATGGGAGGTCGGGGGTGAAATTCTGAGTCGATTGATGTAAGCATGTATGGGTCTCAGATCAACCCCTGAATTATTATTAATTTTTAAAGGCGAGCCAATCAGGTTCGCCTGCCATTAAAAATCAATAATAATTCAGGGGTTGATCTGAGACCCATACATGCTTATATCAATCGACTCAGAATTTCACCCCCAACCTCCCATTGCAGGGAGCGCATTCAGTTCTGGGACACCCCGTATACAGGGTGTCCCAGAATGGACAATCCTGTATCTGTCTATAGGTCATGTTCTACTAGTCTATAGATCATGTTCTACTATATGCTGCGGTGTAGTAAAAGTCCCATCGTTTTAGAAATTTCCGGTGTATGTTATTTTTTGAAAAAAAATCATCGGCTTTTGGTTTTTTTTGCACGCCATTTCTACAAATCATACGCATCCATCGCAGGCTGTCAAAGTGAGATGTTCCAATTGGTTCGTAGGAAAATTCTGCGTAACATCTTTTCTCATAAAGTTTCCTTAACATTTAAGGTTAAAAAGAAGACTTTTTTAGATAAAATAAGTAACAAAGAGTATTTTTTTTAACCGGGTCAAAAAATGTATCATTTGTAGAAATAGCATGCGAAAAACCAAAAGCTGATGATTTTTATCTCGAAAACCGTGGGACTTTTACTAAACGGAGATGACAGCATATAGTAGGACATCATCGGACCTATCGACAGTTGCAGGATTATCCATTCATGACAGGACACCCTGTACATACTCCGAATTTTCGAAGCTATCTAGAGAATAATTTGAAAAGGATACAATATTTTTAAAGATAAATCAGAAAAAAATCTTTGAAAAATCAATAATTTCGTTGTAAAAGTCCAAAAATCCCACAAAATCATGAAATATATCATGGATACAACTTTGACGTCGAATAAAATTCGAACGAGTGAATTTATCGTATGAAGGCTAACGAGCTTTTTTGTAGAGCGTTAAATTTCCTATAAAACACTGTTTTGGGCATTTTCGTGCGTTTACCGGTAGGCGAGTTATAGAGCTGAGAAGCGGCAATCGAAACTTTTACCATGTTGAATGAATGGAAAATAGTAAATCGCGACGAGGGACCTCTAAATATTGATAAAAAGGACTGAAATTTAGTCAGCACTCATTTATTGTCATTCTCAACAACATTTTCAACAAAATTTTTTAAAAATTTCATTTTATTTGGGCCAGTCAAATATATATATATATATATATATATATATATATATATATATATATATATATATATATATATAGTTGACTTTTTTCTTCAATTGGAGAAAATATAAAATATTTTTTATACACAAGAAAAATATTTTTTTTCTTCTATTAATTAATTAAGAAAAATTAATCTATTAATTAAGCAGAATTTTTTTTTCAATTGAAATTTTTGTTGACAATGTTTGAGATTGACCAAAAATGAGTGCTGACTTTTCGACACTAGCCAGCAGTATAAATATATATATATACACTGCTGGCTAAAGTGTCAAAAGGTCAGCACTCATTTTTTGTCAATCTCAACAACATTGTCAACAAA
>OY723387.1:1282124-1327124 GCA_963210295.1 Ophion ellenae
GGCATCACGCGACGTGTCCCGACACATACGAGTCCTTGCGCAGTCTGACTTATTGGCAAGGAACGCAGGGCAAACGAAAGAAAAAGCTGGAAAGGGGCCGAGCACACACAGGGTGTCCCGATTCCCATGGATGGTCTACAACACCTTCGAAATTGTTGACGACACGAAAATAAAAAAACAGATCGATTTTCAATATTTTTTTCCGACGAATGTGTCAGGATGACAAGGTCGAGATTTAACAGACAATTGATACATAGTCTTGCCACGTTGGAGTTTTTTTTTCATTGAAAAATATTGGCAAACAATGAAGTTATTGTTGTTTAAAGAAAGTAACGCCTGCATGGCCGATCGGTGTAGATGCGACGCTAAATTCGTCCGGTACGGTCAGATCCCGCCCAATGCACCGCCCTCTCTACCCTCTCCACGTTGTCGAACGCGCTCTGCACCAATGTTGCGGGCTCCAGCGAGCCCCACTACCCCCACCCGCCTCACGGGCAGCTCAAAGCTGCGCGGCGCTGTGTCGTTCTCTCTTTGAACGCCGGCTCATCTGGAATGAAGAATAAAAGGGTACTTTTTGTATAATAATCAAACTTCCATGTGACCGGATACTTTTTGGAAATTTTGAAAATTACGGAACTGCCAAGCTGTGCAGGAAAATATTTATTTTCGACCAATAAACCGACTTTAATCATTTGTTACTAACAAACGGATAAAGGAATGAAAAAAATATCCAGTCGTACGATAGAAAATGTTATAAACTATGCTCTGTCCGAATTTAAGGTGAATCGGACGAATGGATTCTGAGATACGACTTATACCGTTTCGTGAAACGTGGTTTCAAAAAAAAAAACGTAAGTGGTAATTGTTTTGTGGAACTTTAACAAAAATTTTGTTACAAAGTGCAGTTAAGGGGGCGAGGAAAAAAGCTGATTTTCGTGATTTTTTTTTACGGCAAGATTCCTTCACCTTTTCTGAGACTCAGGGTCTGCTTTATTACTACTTGTGGCTGTTACATGGTATTTTGATGTTCATAAATCTTTTAATTTTAAAAGATATGGCGGGGTGGTCTTATTGGATTTAATTTTGAAGGGATCTAATTCTCTCTTATTTAATTAAAAAAAGTAAAGTGAAGGAGTTTAAAAAATTTAATTCTCTCTTATTTAATTTATGGTATTGAATTTTTTAAATGACGGAGGCATGGCACGGTCTTCTCAACGGGTTGCGGCGGATGGTGGTACACGGCGTGACACGTAGCGTCGGCAGGATTGATCTGAAAAAAATCCAACCAAGATTTCTCTTTCATCAACACTCATACGCAGAATGCGAACCAAGAAAAAGTGAAAAATGTTGAAAATCGATGAAATGGCACGCTTTGAAACAAAAAGATCGAATTTTCCGAAAAAAAAATTGCTAGATTTAGCAATAAAAAATACATTTTTTTCAAAATATTTGAGGTCGTGTTTCAGACAATAAGGTTAGAAAGATTCATACCAAATTTCATTAGAATCGGTCGATTAGCCTTTCAGTTACACGTCACGTTCATTTTGAAAATGTTATACCTCCACCATTTTTAACGATAATACAATTTAAAAAATATCACCCATCAGCCAAAAGTAGTAATAAAACATCCCCTACGTCTCAAAAATAGTAGATCAAGCTAACCCTCAAAAAAAAATCACGAACCTCAGCAAATTTTTTCCTCGCCTCAAGACCCTTCGCTTAATGGGGGAGACGAACAAAAACGTATATTCAAAAATTCCAAGTCCAAAATCCCTGAATTGTGCCAGAGCCCACTCTACTCGCAGTCAGTAATTTTCTTTCCCCGCTACATACGAACACAAATTTTATTTTTCCAAGAGGGTCGAAAAAAAAGTTTCCCGTTTGAAAAAAAAAAACAAGGCAGACCCCCATACATCCTCTACTGGTCGATGCAAAAAAAACTTGCTTCCACCGAACACTGCGACTCCCGTATCCAATCAAATTTCGTTCGAAATGCATTTCACAGTCAAGAGTTTTGAATATATTCGAGTGGGTCGTTGCCCATGGGGCACCCGGTATACAAAGTGGAGGGATGAGTACAAAGATGAGCTCGAATTTCTCGCTCCACAAAACGATCGTGGGTCGCCTTCCTCGGAGGCTTAACGGAGCCTCGACAATTCCCACGTTACCATCCTCTAAAATATACCTATAAGTATATGTGTGTGTGTGTGTGTGTGGATGAGTGTGTGTGGGTGTGTGTGTGTGTGTGTGTGTGTGTGTGTGGGTGTGTGTGTGTGTGTGTGTGTGTGGAGATGTGTGTGTGTGTGGAGATGTGTGTGTGTGTGTGTGTGTGTGTGTGTGTGGGGATGTGTGTGTGTGTGTGTGTGTGTGTGTGTGTGTGTGTGTGTGTGTGTGTGTGTGTGTGTGTGTGGATGTATGTGTGTGTGTGTGTGTGTGTGTGTGTGTGTGTGTGTGTGTGTGTGTGTGTGTGTGTGTGTGTGTGTGTGTGTGTGTGTGTGTGTGTGTGTGTGTGTGTGTGTGTGTGTGTGTGTGGGTGTGTGTGTGTGTGTGCACCTGATGCTAGACGTAATATACCTGGCGGCGGGGGATGGCAAGTGTGCCGGGACCCGATAAGGGTAATCCAATTTTTCGGAATAATATTTGTCTTGAAGATCGACGAACTGCCGGCTCGGGTGTGCGGGGGCGTCGGGGTGCGGACATTGCCCCGGGACTTGTTCGCATCGCGGGTGACCTGCTCCGAGCGCTCTTTTTCTCTCTCTCACTCTCCCCCCTCTCTCTCTTTCTCTCTCTCTCTCTCTCTCAGACTTCTTTTTCATTGGCAACGACACAAAGTCCTTTTCACTCTCCTCTTTGAAACAGAAGACTGGAAATATGGGGGAAGAAAATTGAAAGGCGAAGAAAAAAAACCCAAATACTCAGTAATCCAAGCAACGTTTGGAAAATTGGAACGGAAAATGTTGGGAAACGTAAAAAATTGGGAAAATGGAGATTAAGAGAGAGAGATAGAGAGAGAGATTGTGTTAGACGTGGTAGTCACATTGATGATTTTCAATGTTGAATAAATGAATAAAAAGAATAATTACTGAATACGATAAATGTTGACATGTAAGCAACCCCGTGAGCAGCCCCAGAAATAATAATATTACTGTACCAAAGAGCGAACACGTCTGCACAAAAAGGAATCAATAAATTAACGTTCGATTTTACAAATCATTCAACTGATTTTCGATTTTTCGTATCAATTGTCAATTTTTCATATCAATGAATTTGTTCTCGTTTTTTCAATTCAATAAATTCACATTTTATTTTTCACATTCATAAATCGATTCGCCATTTAACAAATACACAAAGTGATTTTCAATTCAATTCACTTTCGAATTTTTCGACGAAAATCATCAATAATTGATCACTGCAAGTGCACTTACTTTTTAAAACGTATCAAGCCATGATTCAAAGTCGCAATAATTAAAACGAGTAAAAATGCCTCGCACGACCATTTAGAATTTTTCCTTCAGGGCAAACTCATCACGAAAACGTATTCTGCCCAATATACGATCGTTTTTGGCTGCGAGGTCGAAAAAAAAAATCATCGATGTTTTTTGCATCACCCTGTACACCTATAAAACTTTGATGCTTTACAGATAATTTGACGAATAATCGAGTGTGAATGCGCGCGCGCCCCTGTGCGTGTGTGCAGCAGCGGTATAATATATCACCTCTCGTTAATCCGAAAAGCGTGGGCTCTGGTAATCGGACACCGACGAATATGTGAAGTTTGTATCGCCCAAGGTGGAGTTTCGACGAGCGACTCCGATGCTCGCAAATTCGTGTTGCGAGGGCACGCGAGAGAGAGAGAGAGAGAGAGAGAGAGAGAGAGAGAGAGAGAGAGAGAGAGAGAGAGAGAGAGAGAGAGAGAGAGAGAGAGAGAGAGAGAGAGAGAGAGAGAGAGAGAGAGAGAGAGAGAGAGAGAGAGAGAGAGAGAGAGAGAGAGAGAGAGAGAGAGAGAGAGAGAGAGAGAGAGAGAGAGAGAAATATGGGGAAAAAACGGGGCGAGAAGAAAGATTACCCCTTCAATATTATCAACCGTATGGGATTAATTAATCGCAAGCTTAATAATCATGGAATACCAATTTGGCAGTCTGCGCATACACCAAAAGGTCCAATTGAAGTGACGTCGCGCCCTCCGTGAAACGAACATCCCCTAACTACAGTCGTCCGTTCAGAATGCTCGTTTCTCGCAATATCGCAAACACGAGCTTTTAATTATTAAATAGCCACGTTTAAATATGTATCCACCCACAAACGCACACATACACCCACGAATGTATATAAAGACATGTATGGAAATACGATTTAAATTGTCGTTTATGTTAAAATATAGTTATAAGTTATCATTTGAAATAATAATGCTATGCGGGCCCTCAATTATCTATTTCCAATCACTCGACATTCATTAGTATTTAATATCAGTTGTTACAAAAAACTGCATATTGATGAATATATGAATGTCATTGTAATTATGAATGTGAAATTAAGAAGCCTCGTTAAATAGTTGATTATCCATTTGATGAAATAATATGGAATTTCGTGTGTATGTGTGTTCGTAAGATTCGATGATACATTTAAAACTAATTTATTAATGCCTAATTGAAATCATACAAGGTACCTGTGGGTAATAAGGCCTGGCGAATATCCAATCCAGTAAAATGTCCAATTTCATCGACATATTTTCATTATAATCATTATTTGAGTCCAGTTACCATGAAATATAAATGAAAAATGGTAACTTGTACCATAAACAAAACCAAAATTGAACATTTTTAAAAACCTCGGTAGCAGGCCTTGTTTTACTATTGTGGGATAATAAGGCCTACGGCTTTAACATACATAAATAATCAAACTATAGGTAATATATTTGGTATTTGAGATCAATGATCCTCTGCAGCTTTGTATGAACTCAAAGTTCCTCTTTGCACTGCTCGGACAGCTGAAAGCAAGAAAAGCAAGAAAGAGCGAATGGTTCTCGAAATAATATTTTCACGCTTCTCGTTTTTTTACCGTTGGCGTACGACCTTAAAGATTGATTCTAGGGAAAAACAAGGTCTACAAGTTTCTTTATGTTTGTTTATGCCCTAAAGTTAAAAATGAACGAGATAATGCTAGAGTCGCTTTTTTCAGGTTTAATTTGAAAAATATTGATGCTAGAGAAAAAACGGTCTCGACGAAAGTTGTAAAGCACTCGATTTCCTACAAGTTTAGTCATTACCATTTTTACTTAAAAATCGTAAATCGCCGAGTTATTCAACAAAAACAATTTCCTATTACATTTAAGACGACGATATTAACTGAACGCAAGCCCAGCCCATAATGAAACTTACACATGTTGTTTTACACCAATAAAAGAAAATTCAGTGTAAATTTCAGCAGGATCAATTTTGTCGTTGAGGTTAAAAAATTGAAAAATAAAAGATTTTTATTTTTTTCGTAGTGCTGTAGTACTTGGAAAATTTTGAATTTTTGTTTCATAATAGTCAATAGAACAATGCATATTTTTGGTAGAGCACATTTTTTCTCTATATATTATATATATAGAGCACAAATATATACAATATGTTTGGCATTTGAGATCAATGATCCTCTGGAGCTTTGTATGAACTCAAAGTTCCTCTTTGCACTGCTACAGCTGAAAGCAAGAAAAGCAAGAAAAGGCGAATGTTCCGCGAAATAGCATTTTCACACTTCTAGTTTTTTTTACCGTTGGCGTTCAACCTTAAATATTGATTCTAGGGAAAAAAAGATAGAGACTAAAATTGTCGAGAATTTCAGTCCCTACAAGTTTCTTAATGCCCTAAAGTTGAAAATAAACGAGATAATGCTATAGTCGCTTTTTTCAGGTTTAATTCGAAAAATATCGATGGTAGAGAAAAAACTGTTTCAACCAAAGTTGTAAAGCACTCGATTTCCTACAAGTTTAGTCATTACCATTTTTACTTAAAAATCGTAAATCGCCGAGTTATTCAACAAAAACAATTTCCTATTACATTTAAGACGACGATATTAACTGAACGCAAGCCCAGCCCATAATGAAACTTACACATGTTGTTTTAAACCAATAAAAGAAAATTCAGTGTAAATTTCAGCAGGATCAATTTTGTCGTTGAGGTTGAAAATTGAAAAATGACAGATTTTTATTTTTTTTGTAGTGCCGTATTACTTGGAAAATTTTGAATTTTTTTTTCAAAACATTTCATGAAAAAACGCATCTTTTTTGTAGAGGACATTTTTCCGTACGACGAGAAGATCACTACGATACGATCGTTTGAAATTTTATCACGTGTAAAATCTTATTTCCGAGTTAGCCGAGTTAGCGGGCCGATAAAAATCTGAAAGAAATGCCGCGTACTCAAAATATATGATACAAAAACATCACCAACTTTGAATGAGATTGAAGGTCAGGCTTTTTCGCCGTTCGAAAACACTTGGAATACCTCGTATATACATATATGCAGTGTAAACGTATATTGTATAGGAATATGAATAATAGCGAAGTCGCCGGACAAAAACTTAGTGTTACTTTATATATATATATATATATATATATATATATATATATATATATATATATATATATATATATATATATATATATATATATATATATATATATATATATATATATATATATATATATATATATATAGTTTATTCATCTATTTATTTTTCAACATCTCCAGGGCACTTTGTATTTTGCGAGCTGACGGATATGACGGATAGCCCACTCTTCCCCTTCCGTTATGCGGGACTTCCGGTGTGGGCTACACGAAGAAAAAGGGCTCTTTTGCGCGTGTCCCGATGCGCCCTTGCCTCTCGCCTCTACGCCACTCACTTCCATTATTATTATATACAACATTCTTTCGTGTACATGCGAACCACGAACGTTGCATGCGAAAAAGCGTGATCGAGACGAAGCTCATACGTGTTTGCGCAAAGTTTTGCCACGGCGTTTATGTACGCATATATAGTATGCACGGCGGAGTTACTGAATCGTGGGGTGTATCCACTTTATGTATATCGGCATATACAGGGTGTCTCGGATAAAGTGACAAAAGCTCATATCTCCAAAAGTACGAATTATGATGAAAAAAGTTTCGAATAGAAGTTGTTTCGTTACGGGAGGGTAGAAAGTTGGCAATGTCAATTTGACCTTCGGTATGAGCGCCTAGGTCATACGAAGGTCAGGTCCGATATTTTTGTGGGAGGCGTCATTTTTTTTGGGAAATTCTTGTAGCTTATCTCGAGAGCTTTTCAAAACACTATAGATGAGTAATTTTTCGTCGAGTACTTTTTTGGTTGTGAGACGTGGAAGTTACGAATGCAACTTTGACGTCTCATGACTGGAAAAAACGCGCATTAAGAGTGGAGTGAAGAGCTCTTGAGTGAAGCTGTAAGAATGCACGATAAGAAATAAAACTTTCAATTGAAAAAGTGAAGGTGACCTTCGCATGACCTTGGCGGTTATCGCCAGCGACTTTGCCGGTTTTTTTCTTCTCTTGAAACTGACGGATTCGATTGGACAACATTTTCTCGACAATCCTTAAGGGCGAAGCACCATATATCGGATAGTTGCTTAATATCGGATTGTGTCGAGTTTTCTTATAGCGAAATCTGTTTTTGATTTTATACTGTAATAACTAGTCGTAAGATGTCGTCACTGTAAAACATTTGGTTGCCTAACCCAAACAAACAAAAATGGCACAAGAGCAAACTTTTCGCCGCCGTGAAAAATAATTTTTCGTGTTATCAAGTTTTTTTTCTATTGCGGCAAGTCCAAATGATTTATTGTTATTATTATTTTTTTTGTTATTTTTAATAATAATAATTATTATTTTTGTTATTTTTGTAATAATGTAATAATTATTATTATTTTTGTTATTTTTTGTAGACAATAGCATTTTTTTTACTTAATAAACATATAATGTTCGCAAAAATAGCAATATGTACACAAATATTACGGTTTATATTCGGCCTTGGCAAATCTTAATATCGGATACTTAATCAAGCTTAATATTGGATATCCGCTTGTGCCGAAATGTTCCAACCTACACTGACAAGGAACATCCCTCAGGTGACACACTTCGATTTTGTTGAAATTTGGATATGTTATAAAGCACCGAAAAGTAAGCGATACGTATTTTTTTTATCGGCGGAAAAACGGTTTTAAGGGCTGAAACGCAAAAAATGGGGATGTTTTTTGTTTTTCGCCGATAACGTTTTAACGGTACGAGATATTAGAAAATTCAAATTGCAACAATGTTTATTTTTTTGTGCACTGTACATTGGAGATGAGAACGATAACGTTATCGACGAAAAACGAAAAACACCCCTATTTTCGAGGGTTCGTTTCACACCTTAAAACCGTTTTTCCGCCGATAAAAAAAAATACGTATCGCTTACTTTTCGGTGCTTTATAACATGTCCAAATTTCAACGAAGTCGAAGGGTGTCACCTGAGGGATGTTCCTTGTGAGAAAAAAAATAATTGATCCAATATCATTGGTGTTATTGAATGAAATTTCGTTGATTCAATTGTAAAAGTGTTGGTGTAAATAATCGGATTTATTAGTTAAAACGAAACGCTATTGACTTTAATAACATGATAAAATTGAAAGTTCTTTTTCATTCAAAAGATACATTGTTAGCCGGGAATAATATATCATTGAAACTATCTAAAAAATTATCGCGAACAAATTTTTATAGTTTTAAATACATTTTCTGCAACGAACAAAAAAAAGCGTTTCAATTCATAACATGAATATTGTTGATTCGAGTACACAAGAAAAATTGAATTTCGCTCGTTTGATACAGATAAAATTTCTATTGAATAAATATGTTATTTTATTTTTTTTCACCATATCCGATATTGATTTTCAAGTACATTATTCGTTAAAATATTAATATTTTATGTTGATTGAAAAATTTCAAGCAAACGTCTGGGTTGGTTGAAAAATGATGGGAAAATAAAATTTGTTTCTTGCGCATTTGGTTGAAAAAATTCAACCAAATCATGGCCGAGCGCCACCGAAATTACAGGTGTGAGAAAACCCGTAGTTCTCGGAGTAACCGCTAGAAGCCGCACGCGCGCTCGGTTCTCGTAAGCGTAGCGCGAACCGAAAATTCACTCAAGGCGTTACCCCCACTTGTAGCGCAAAAAAGGCCTTTTTCATGAATTTTTTTAAAGAAAAGTACAAAACTTTTTTATCGATCAATATACCATCTTAAAGAACACATCTTGAAGAACTTTCAGTCATTTTTTTATTGAAAAATATTACATTGTTTAGTGGCAAATGGCCGTCAATGAAATAATGTTTTTATATACACGGTTTGCGGTGACCAACATTGCGGCGAAGTGGATCATCTGAAAAAAAAAAATGCGGATGGATTTAGTCAAATATAAGTATAAACTAGTCTTTAATCGAAGGATTTTAAAAAATATTCATTTTTCACAAAATGGCGGACAGTCAAAGTTAATGGTTCGATTTTAACGAAAAAAAAACGGCCGTTTTTTGGCTATAAAACGGCCATTTTTTTTTTCGAAAAAAAAATCGAACGATTAAAGACTACATTTTTATGTATTAAATAAGCCTGCAAAATTTCAAGCAGATCGGTTCATTAGTGTTCGAGTAATCTTGGTCACCGACTTCAGAAATGCCATTTGGAGAAAAACGCGTTTAAAGTTTCTCTTTCAACGCTCTTTCAACGCGGATTCTTCTCTTTCAACGCTCATATCTCAGTCAATTTTGTTCGGATCGACTTGAAATTTTCAGGACATATTCTCAGATACTTATACTTCAAAAAAATGCAATAAAAAAAATCGATTTTTTCAAAATCGCAGGTGGGGGTAACCCCTTAAACGCCTGAGAAACTTTAAAGCGTATCGCTTCTTGGCCTGTGGTTAATATCAAAGTGTATTATCTGTTCTTATCACTTGAATATCTGATATTCTCTCCATGGATATTCCATTCGATATCCGATATTCTCTCCACTATTATCATGGATGATCGTCCCAATGCTCACTTTTTATTTAGGATTTTAATAAAATTGAAAAACTTTCAATTTTTTTAATAAAACGAATTTGATCAAACACTTTATTGTGACAATTATATCCTATTCCAAAGAACTGCATGCAATTTTTCAAATATTTTCAGCAATTCTCGTGAGTGTACATTTATTTGAATCAACAATGAAGAAATGTTTGCAAGTGCACATATAATCATATTAAAAACGTCTCGAATTCACAAATATATTCTTTCATTGCAATGAACATTTATTTCATCGATTATTATATTTTTTTCTACCAGACACTAAATGCGTTGCTACAGATGACCATTATTTCGGATCCATATTGTTGATATTTCAATCATGATATATCACTTGTCTCTATCTCATACCAGTTGCATGATATTGCACTTTTGATATTGTACGGAGTACGAAAATGTTACGTCTAATGGCATATTCGTTTTAATTTAGTAAAGAAATAACCCATTCTACTGATTAAATATTCGTACGAAATAAAAATTGTTGCAGCAATCGTTTAATTATTTCATCCATACATCTACAGATTGTATATAGAATGATCCCAATAGATTATCATTTTATTTGAGGGATAATGGAGATATGGAAAGAACACAAGAGATTAAAAAAAAAATGTGTTATTAAAATCAATCACATTTCCCAATATTTTATAGTATTGTAACAATGTCATATATCGGTGGGACTCCGTCATCAGACATTTATTTGGGTCAACCAATGTATTTTTTTTTACTCAATTGGTTTTTTTTCTCAGTGCAATCAAATATTAACTCATAAAGACTGATTGTTTGATAATAATTACAAAGTTGAAACAACAAACGTCCCCCAATATCAGATTTAAAAAAATTGCGACCTTTTTGAAAAGCATGATTTCTGTCATTTTTTTTTGTAAAACTCAATATAACTCAAAATGTCCAAATGTCATGTGTGAAATAATAATTAGCATCTTGTTGTATATGATATATAGATCATAAAATCGTAAAATTTAAGGGTCTCAGCTTAGTTTGCTTTTTTTTTTCATTTCCAAACAAAAGTATCCGGTATATGGTGTCTCTCCCCTACTTTGTGAGGTATGAGCTTGTACGAGTTTGCCTGACAAATAACATCCCTCAGGAACACCCTTCGATTTTGTCGAAATTTGGATATGTTATAAAGCACCGAAAAGTAAGCGATACGTATTTTTTTTTATCGGCGAAAAAACGGTTTTAAGGGTTGAAACCACCCCTCGAAAAAAGGCATCTCTCGGGGTAATATAGCAGTTTCACACACAAGGAGTCCACCGATTTTAATGAAACAAAAACGAAAATTCTTCCAATCCGAAGCACTGAAAAATCCACTATAGTGACATTGCAAAAAAAATTAAGGGGTGAACCACCCCTGTATCAAGGGGTGGTTTCACCCCTTAAAACCGTTTTTCCGCCGATAAAAAAAAATACGTATCGCTTACTTTTCGGTTCTTTATAACATATCCAAATTTCAACAAAATTGAAGGGTGTCATCTGAGGGATGTTCCTTGCGAGACACCGTGTATACCGGGATGAACGAAATACACGTAGAACGGCGAGAGTTTAAGGAGAGCCGGAGCAAACTGCGAACTAACGATATAGAACCTCGCCTCCTCTAAGATCGTCTTCATCTCAACGTCAAATATTGGATCGTCAGATCCTGGGTAAGGGTTTTAGATATTGCCTCGCCTATTCGCAAAATCCTCTTCGTGTATGGCAACATTGCAACGAGAGCAACGCAAACAGTTGTGCACGTGTATACACGCGTATACACGTATCTGTGTACGGGATGAGTAACCGGAAGTTGGGTACTCGAAAACCGAGACGTCGCGACGGGTCTATACATCTTTGAAAAATCGTTCGAAAAATGTTGGCAGCGCTTGATGATTGGAGCCTTTTGAAGGAGTTATTCAATCCCATGTACGTATTGCAAACTGGCTTGGTATTGGCACTGTACTGGTGCCAGAGCTGCCAATACTGGCAGGCATCTGGTACTTGGACGAGAGCCAAGCCTTGCCCAAGTCGGAATGAGTATTGAGACAACGTTGGTTTGTTAACACCGGTCCAAGTTATGGCGGCGTGAGTCGGCCCGACACTGTTTACGGGTATTGGCTCAGAATAAGTGCCCAGTTTTGGGCCAGATATCATTGCCAGTCTTGAGACCAACCCTAAATCAGTACTTTGCCAGTACATGCCCGTGTATAGACTGAGGACTTGGCTTAGTCTTGGCTCAGTACTGATGCCAGGGCTGCTAATACGGGCAGGCTCCCAAGGGCCAAGCCTTGCCCAAGTCGGAATCACTATTGAGACAAAATTGGTTTGTTAACACCGGTCCAAGTTATGGCGGCGTGAATCGGCCCGACACTGTTTACGGGTATTGGCTCAGAATAAGTGCCCAGTTTTGGGCCAGATATTGTAGCCAGTCTTGAGACAAACAGTAAATCAGTACTTTGCTGGTATATGCCCATGTATAGACTGGAAACTTGGCTCAGTACTGACGCCAGTACTGGCCGGATACTGAATGCTAATATTGGGTCAGATCGTGTAAACAATACTGGCCCAATTCCGAAATGATAACACCGGTCCTCCGCTTGGCAAGCGTTGGCATAGTATTGGTGACTAGTACCGGCTGCCAATATTGGGCCAGAGTTGCGGCGTGTTCCCGGCCACCGGCATCAGATAAACATCGGCTGGTTGTCGAAAATATTTCCACCGCAGTAGTTTTTTTTTCCCGATCGTATCTAAAAAATATCTGAAATAAAAAAAATTATTTCATTGCACCCAGTTCTAAAAATTATATTAGTAAAAATTTGAAAAATATTTACCATTCATACGTTTGTACGTTATTGTCGCACTGAAGGATTTTTTCGTTATACCGTTCGCGCCTGGTTTCCCCGTGGCCGAGTATTTTTCCTGCACCGCCTTTGATATCAGGCCAGCGATCACATTGCGGATAACACCTTTTCCGTCGGTCGGTGAACCCACCAAGGATCTCATCACCTCCATCTAAACAGAATTGAAAAATATAGCCACTTCCAGAGTATTTAGTATGAATTAAGATACTCTTCTGTAATTTTACATCAGCATACATAATTTCGGTCAAAGTAAATAACATTGTATTTACCAAAGCGTTTTCTTTCCCCTTGTCCTCCGAGACTCCCTGATCAAATTGAACAAATTCTTTAAAATAAATGATAGAATAAGTAAAGAAAATATAAGAGACAGAGAGAGAGAGAGAGAGAGAGAGAGAGAGAGAGAGAGAGAGAGAGAGAAAGATAGCGCAGTCCCACAGCAAGTAAGGAACGGAGAGAAAATAAATGAATTGTTTATTATGCCTTAACATGCAGTAGACAAAAAATACAAAATAAAATGAAAAAACAAGTAAAAGAAAAATTCTTTGTATATCTTACCTGGTTCACCTTATAGAACGTTCGAATTTTTATAGCACACTTAGAGCACTCGAATTCGTGTTAAGACGAGAAAAATTAATTTATAATAATAGAAAAAGTGTACTGTATAAAAACGAATGGGAATAGATGAAAAGCACTTGGGGATTGAAACAAGTTCACACGTAGACGGCACGAGAAAGACTGATGCCCAACGCTGCCAAAGAAATCCTAATTCTTTGTTGACGCTGAGCGTGGATCAGCGTGTGGGTATATAGGTGCATATACTCACACGAAGTGTATACTTGCCGCGGAGGGACAGTATGCGGGAAGAAAACAATCTTCAACCGTGTGCGCCCGACGTAGCGAATGACCACTGACACACACGCATTGTGTCGAGGCATAACAATGTCTGCCTCGACGCAAGAAGGCGCGAGAGCCGCCAGAGTCGCGGCGTACGTTCAGAACGAACACGCGAAATAGTGAAATAAAATTACATCGTCTACTTAGCCAATTTATGGATATCCGTAAGGAGACAGAAGAGTCCAGAGGAGTCTGTAATGGTTCGGGATTCTCTCCAAATGTTATAGCAACTTTACTTTTACAATACTTTGTGTAAAAAAATCACCACAGTATCTTGATATATGCAAAAATTAGAGCAGTTTGACATATTTCGAAAGTGTCCAAAATTCATTCCCTAAATTCCCTAAATTCAATACCAGCCGTCATTTCATGATACTCTATTTGTAAAAAAAAAAATTTACAAAATTCTGAAATTTTTTGCAAATTAACGTGGTCACAGACATTTCTTTTAAATTAAAAAATCCTGTTAAATTGGTAATTTTTTAGTTCTCTCGACAAAATTTGCAGGGAATAAAGAGATTGTACAGATTAACATCTGAGCGACACAGGAGCCCTTCAACCCAAACCGTTCTCGAGTTACAGACGTTTTAATTTTACAGTGCCAGAACGTACATGCGTGCGCATACGCACACAGGCGCACATGCATGCAGACATTGTTTGTGAATTTGATTTTTCGAGGTTTTGGGACATTTTGAGCACGTTGATATTGAAAACTGAAAAAAAATGTTTTCATCGTCACAAAGTTTCTCTATGAGGAAGCAAAACTTACATTTTTCATTCAATCCATATTTTTTGGACTGGCACCGTACTGATAAAATTGTCTGCCAATACCGAGGCAGTACTAAACCGAAGACTCGTTAACCAAGACTGGAATGGTAATGTTGCCACTGCTGGGGCAGTACTTCCAGCCAAGACCCACCCAACCTTCGTTACCATGACTGGCACTGTACTAATAACATTGTTTACTAATACTGGGGCAGTGCTTAACCGAAGACTCGGTAACTAAGACTGGCATGGTACTGTTGCCAATGCCGGGGGACTACTTCCAGCCGAGACGCAACCAACCTTGCTTACTAAGACTGGCACTGTACTAATAAAATTGTTTATCAATACTAGGACAGTATTTAACCCAAGACTCGGTGACCATCACTGGCATGGTACTGTTGCCAATGCTGGGGCAGTACTTCCAGCCGAGACTGAACCAACCTTGGTTACTAAGACTGGCACTGAACTAATAAAATTGTTTACCAATACTGGGGAAGTACTTAACCCAAGACTCGGTAACCAAGACTGGCATGGTACTGTTGCCAATGCTAGCGCAGTACCTCCAGCCGAGACTGAACCAACCTCGGTTACCAAGACTGGCATGGTACTGTTGCCAATGCTAGGGCAGTACCTTCAGCCGAGACTCAACCAACCTTGGTTACCAAGACTGGCACCGAACTAATAAAATTGTTTACCAATACTGGGGCAGTACTTAACCCAAGACTCGGTAACCAAGACTGGCGTGGTACTGTTGCCAATGCTAGCGCAGTACCTCCAGCCGAGACTGAATCAACCTTGGTTACCAAGACTGGCACCGAACTAATAAAATTGTTTACCAATACTGGGGCAGTGCTTAACCCAAGACTCGGTAACCAAGACTGGCATGGTACTGTTGCCAATGCTAGCGCAGTACCTCCAGCCGAGACTGAACCAACCTTGGTTACCAAGACTGGCACTGAACTAATAAAATTGTTTACCAATACTGGGGAAGTACTTAACCCAAGACTCGGTAACTAAGACTGGCGTGGTACTGTTGCCAATGCTAGCGCAGTACCTTCAGCCGAGACTGAACCAACCTTGGTTACCAAGACTGGCGCCGCACTGATAAAATTGTTTACCATTACTGGGCCAGTACTTCACCCAAGACTCAGTAACCCAGACTGGGACGGTGCTGATACGTTCGGTTTCCAATACTGGGGCAGTACCGCCAACTGAGAGTCGGTCGCCAGAACTTGCACAACTCTGGGCCGTATTGGCAACTCTGGCGGAATACCGACATTCGCACATGGGTATGTTCTCGTATATACATTTCGTCCCTAATTCGGCGAGATCACGAGGAGGGTGAATTTCGGAGCTTCGAGAAAGGAAATAACGAGAATGCGAATCCGATAGTTAAGCCTACAAGGCGACGAGGACTTACAGGGCCACCCTCGACCCATGAAGCCTTTCACAGTCCTCAAGGCTTGAGAATCCACGATAGTATTTCGATTCACCACCCCTGCCGCCGCCACCCCTTACCAGGTTTCCATGCCAGGGCAGTAGAATGGCCATTTCCCGGCTTTTATCGCTTACGCAATATAACGCGTGTCGTAAGCACACTGACCGTCGCTCATCCTCGCCCTCTCGTTTAACGTATCCACACACACACACACACACACACACACACACACACACACACACACACACACACACACACACACACACACACACACACACACACACACACACACACACACACACACACACACACACACACACACACACACACACACACACACACGCACACACACACGCACACACACACGCACACACACACACACACACACACACACACACACACACACACACACACACACACACACACACACACACACACACACACGCGCGCGCGCGCGCGCACACGCACACGCACACGCACACGCACACGCACACACGCACACGCACACGCACGCACACACACGCGCACGCACACGCACGCACACACACACACACACACACACACGCACGCACGCACGCACACGCACACACGCACGCACACGCACGCACACACACACACACACACACACGCACGCACCCTGTATATATATATATATATATATACAGGGTGTCTTGTTGTGAATGGATAATCTTGCAACTGTCGTTTCTAAAAATGATAACTTTTTTAGCCTGGTTTTTAAAAAAATACTCTTGGTTATTTATTTTATCTAGACAATTATCCTTTTTAACCTTAAATGTTAATACCTTAGGCAACAGTAACGGGTATAAAATCATGTGCGAATTTAAAAATTTTTTTTTCGTGTGAAAAAGTGATTCACTCATAAAATTAATTACACATCTATTTAGTATGAATATCAAGCTATTAGAAAATAAATATATTTTTTTCGATGTACAAAATGGCCGCCTACTAATATTTTCTTTCGTTATCTTTTTTCAAGCGCTCCGCGGTGTGACATTTAGCATCCACATTTTTTTACCTAGAACAAAAAACAAAAATTCTCGTCAATCTACATTAGAATACCTAGAGAAGTACGTACGGAATTTGAAAAATATTGTTTTATTCAAAAGTTATAGGTATTTGAACTTAAGGCGTTACCCCCACTTGTAGCGCAAAAAAAGGCCTTTTTCATGATTTTTTTAAAAGAAAACTACGAAACTTTTTAAATCGATCAATATACCATCTTAAAGAACACATCTTGAAGAACTTTCAGTAATTTTTTTATTGAAAAATATTACATTGTTTAGTGGCAAATGGCCGTCAATGAAATAATGTTTTTATAATACACGGTTTGCGGTGACCAACATTGCGGCGAAGTGGATCAACTGAAAAAAAAAATGCGGATGGATTTAGTCAAATATAAGTATAAACTAGTCTTTAATCGAAGGAGTTTAAAAAATATTCATTTTTCACAAAATGGCGGACAGTCAAAGTTAATGGTTCGATTTTAACGAAAAAAAATCGAACGATTAAAGACTACATTTTTATGTATTAAATAAGCCTGCAAAATTTCAAGAAGATCGGTTCATTAGTGTTCGAGTAATCTTGGTCACCGACTTCAGAGGTGCCATTTTGAGAAAAACGCGTTTAAAGTTTCTCTTTCAACGCTCTTTCAACGCGGATTCTTCTCTTTCAACGCTCATATCTCAGTCAATTTTATTCGGATCGACTTGAAATTTTCAGGACATATTCTCAGATACTTATACTTAAAAAAAAATCGATTTTTTCCAAATCGCGAGTGGGGGTAACCCCTTAAGAAATGAACTTTCAGTGAAAAATTTCGTTATAACTGCTCATAAACTGCTCATAAAATGAAAAGTTTTCGAATAATCAGAAATTCCGTACGTACTTCTCGGCGAAATGCAATTAGGAACGCAACTTTTAAATTTGAAGTAAATCAAGTGAAAATTGTTGAAGTTATTTGTCACGCCAATTGGAACGAAGCTGTTTCGAGAAGTTTCGAGTAGTCGATTGATATCATTTGTAGAAATGGCACGCGAAAAACCAAAAGCAGATGATTAAAAAAAAATAACATGGAGCTCAAAATCTCGAAAACCGTGGGACTTTTACTAAACTGAAATTCCAGCATATAGTATGCCTATATAGTATGGCATGACCTATCGACAGTTGCAGGATCATCCATCCATAACAGGACACCCTGTATATATATATATATATATATATATATATATATATGCACACAAATGCCGGGAAAGCTTCCACGTGACCCTAGACATACGTTCTTATCCACGGAGGGTTTCGTATCGATACATCAGACCCTTTATATATATATATATATATATATAGGTGAAAAGGTCGAGAGCGTCGTTCGAGCGAGGGAGCGGTAATTACCAATTGATTCTATCATGGAATCCATTCCGTACATATACACATGCATTCGGACGTAAGAATTTGTGTCGCGCTTTTCCACAGTTTCTCGTGTACGGACGCGTAGAGCCGTAAATTCTCGCCCAAAGGCGAAGCAAACTGGCGGGGATCGGAGAACGACGCTGTAGGTCCATTTGAGCCGTTAGTAATGCCTTTAAATATATATATATATACATACATACAAACACACATGCATATACATATATATACATATCTATTTCCACAAAACACGTGCGCGTTTATAATATCGCAACATTGTTGCAAATGATAATAATAAATGCCATTCATAATTAATACATCGATATGTGGATAAGGAATAAGGTCATTAATATTCTCATTGCTATAGTTATGGTTGTTAATAACAATAATAATAAAAAAATAATCGTCACAATAGTGATAGTGATAATAATAGGTTCGATTGTTGCCGCTTGTTATTATGATTATATGTAAATGAATACTATTGAATTATAATAATAAGAAATTGGGATCGGTTTTATCGTTAATCTAAAGCGGAGCAATAATGCTGGGTGTTACTCTAGAACCTCGCCACCAGCTCGACTGTTACCCAGTCGAAAAAACCCCATACCGAAATCTTAATTATGATCACTATTACGATTCAATGTAATTCAATTATTTCATTCAATTTAATTTCATTGACTCTGTTCAAATAAGTTGTATTATTTAATGAAATATATTCAATTGAATTATTTCATTTTATCGAATCTCAATTATGATGACGATCATTATGACTTATCTATTATTTATAATTATTATTATAAGTATATACGTGTATTATTTACGTTGACGATAATAAGTTGTCTCAATATTCAAAACATCACAATAGTCATTGTAAATAGTGATATCATTATTGTTCTTATTATTATATCCCATTACCCTGGTCGTGTGGGAGTGCGGTACACGATAGCACGCGACAATTTCTCTCGGTTCCCGTACGGCAATAATAATATGCCGCGCACGAGACGCGGAACACGCCAGGTTTGAAACATCGTGTAAGCGGGAGAAGTGGGCGGGGGAGCACGATGAGCGATGTGGTGGGATAGGTACGAGAGAAGAAAGATTGCTCGGCTCCAGTGAACGAACGGGAGCGCCTCTCGAGCGTGAGGGAAGAAAATGTAGAAACGCGCCAGGACGACTCGTTATGGGAGATATGACAGGGGTATGTATGTGCGCCCCCCCCCCTCTCTCTCTCCCTCACTCTCTTTTTTCTCCTATCCTTTCCACTCTTCTCGTCGCCTCTCTTCTCCTCACGTCGCTTCTCGTCTCCTCTTGTCGCCTCTCGTCTCCTCTCGTCTCCTCTCTTCTTCTCTCGTCTCCTCTAGTCTCTTTCTTCTCCTCTCCTTTCCACTCCTCTCGTTTTGTCTCGTCTCGTGTCGTCTCCGCTCGTCTCGCCTGGTCTCCTCTCCTCTCCTCTCTGCTCTTCTCGTCTCCTCTCTTCTCCTCTCATCTCCTCTGGTCTCCTCTCGTCTCCTCTTGTCTCCTCGCGTCTCTCGTTTTTTCTTTCTCTTCTCCTCTCTTTTCCACTCCTCTCGTCACCCCTCGTCTCCTCTCATCGCTTCTCGGCTCCTGTCGTTTCGTCTTGTCTGGACTCCTCTCGTCACCTCTCGTCTCCTCTAGTCTCCTCACGTCGCTTCTCGTCTCCTCTTGTCGCCTCTTGTTTCCTCTCGTCTCCTCTCTTCTTCTCTCTTCTCCTCTAGTCTCCTCTCTTCTTCTCTCATCTTCTCTAGTCTCCTCACGTCGCTTCTCGGCTTCTCTCGTACCGTATTCTTTCGTCTCCGCACGTCTCTCTCTTTATCTCTCCCTTCTCCTCTCCTTTCCACTCCTCTCGTTTCGTCTTGTCTCGTGTAGTCTCCGCTCGTCTCGTCTGGTCTCCTCTCGCCTACTCTCTTCTCTTCTCGTCTCCTCTCTTCTCCTCTCATCTCCTCTAGTCTCCTCTCGTCTCCGCTCGTCTCCTCTTGTCTCCTCGCGTCTCTTTTTTTTCTTTCTCTTCTCCTCTCTTTTCCACTCCTCTCGTCACCCCTCGTCTCCTTCTTTCGTCACTCCTCGGCTCCTGTCGTTTCGTCTCGTCTGGTCTCCTCTCGTCTCCTCTCTTCTCTTCTCGTCTCCTCTCTTCTCCTCTCATCTCCTCTAGTCTCCTCTCGTCTCCTCTCGTCTCCGCTTGTCTCCTCGCGTCTCTCGTTTTTTCTTTCTCTTCTCCTCTCTTTTCCACTCCTCTCGTCACCCCTCGGCTCCTGTCGTTTCGTCTCGTCTGGTCTCCTCTCGTCTCCTCCCGTCTCCTCTTGTCTCCTCTCGTCTCCTCTCGTCTCCTCTCGTCTCCTCTCGTCTCCTCTCTTCTTCTCTCATCTCTTCTAGTCTCCTCTAGTCTCCTCTCGTCTCCTCTCGTCTCCTCTCTTCTCCTCTCATCTCCTTTAGTCTCCTCTCGTCTCGTCTCTTCTCCTCTTTTCTCCTCTCATCTGTTCTCGGCTGCTCTCGTCTCGTCTCTTCTCCTCTTTTCTCCTCTCATCTGTTCTCGGCTGCTCTCGTCTAGTCTTCTTTCGTCTCCTCTCATCTCCTCTCGTCTCTTCTCGGCTCCTCTCGTCTCCTCTCGTCTCTTCTCTGCTTCTCTCTTGTCGGCTTCTCTCGTCTCGTCTCTTCTCGGCTCCTCTCATTTCCTCTCGTCTTCTTTCGTCTCATCTCCTCTCTCTTTCCCCCTCCCCCTCGCCCCTCACCATCCCATTCTTTCTCCTGCCCTTCCTCCTTCTCTCTCTATTCTTTTTTCTCACTTTCTCTCGTATACGAATCCCTTACGTTTTGCCACGTAGAAGGGTACGTTTGTCCCTGTCGTACTCGCCGCGCCAGGTTCGGCGAGAGAATAATGAGAGGAAGGAGAATTTACGCGTGCCTCAACAGCGGAGAAGGAAAAACGGCCGCGACGGGAAGCTCTGCGGGACCATTTTCCCTAAGAAAATTTCCCCTCCCTACGCGTTTCGTAATGCACGTTCCACTTTAAGAAAAAATCCGAAAAATCGGTATGTACTTGAAAAAAAACAGCTTCCCCCAACTGAATATCATCATTTATAACCCAATAAATGAGAGAATCGCGGATAATTTTTTTCGGAATAGTCACTTATCTAAAGAATTACTAAAATGATTTTTGGTCCAAAATTCAATATGGGGACGTTAAGAGCCAACAAGTTATGACCAACATGTAAAAAAAATAAGAACATTACTTTTTTCACCATAATATTTGTTAGGCCAAAAATCACAACTTTTGTAGGACATTGCTTTTTGATAAAGTTCATCATTTTAGGTTATAACACAATTTTTTACTATTTTAGCGCTATCGAAAATGTACCACGAGGAGGTAAAGTCTTTAACATTCCTAGTGTAAGTGTGCGCGTGTGTGTGTGGGTGTGAGTTTGTTTGGTTTATCGAACAAACCCAAATGAACCAATGCAATTATAAAGTGTGCAATTTTTTAAGGGACTCGCGCAGAAAAATATGGAATTTGATAGTTTCCTTAGTCCTCTTTAGAAAAATATAGCGTATTTTTATAATGAGTAGGATTCGCCAAAAAAAATGTGCAATCCGGGCAAAAAATAAAAATTTCATCTCGAGTTCAGCGAAATGGAGATAATTGAATCGCAAATACGAAACACTGCGGAAAGACTTTTTCCTACAGGAATTAAGTTCCATTTATGCAAAAAATTTGTATAGAAAATTCAATAGCTAGTTTTGAATTAAGTAAAAATCGTTTATTATCATTCAAATCAATTTGTTATTTTTTTTATCCGTACACCTATACTTGTACACCTGAGATATTTGTATCAAGTCTTTTTTTCACGTCCTTCTCATATTCCCCCTCAAATTCGAAGATTACGTAGCTGAACAACAAAAGGGAAAAATACAACGCCTATCAAAATCGTACCAACAACTAATTCGATTTTTTTTTCTCTCGCGGACTATTGCAATCGTTTTTTTTCCATCAACGTATATTTACTGTCGCACTTGACGGCCCCCTCCCCTTCACCGGGGACGCAAGACGAACTCATCCTGAGCCACGGAATTGTGGAAACCCTATTAAATTAGGCGATAAGTGCTTGCGGGGTTCAGCCCTTATTTCCCCTCCCGCGCGATATACGACTAGCCCTTGACACCGCGAGCACCTTAACCCACACGCATTGGCGGTATAATGTAGGTACTCGAGTTTGGGGATCTCCGTTGCCCTCTCTCTTCGTTCATCGGGCGCGAAAATTGGGATCGATGAACGCGGTTAAGTATACCCACTGTGTATGCCGCGAGCCCTTCGCCCTTCGTCTGCGACGTTTTATCACGAGTAATAGCTGCTGTATCAGTCCCTCGCCCTCCCCCGGAGTGCGTGGAAAATTCCTGCCCCCCGCCCCTATAATAATTGGTTATAATGAAACGCGTGGATAATCGAACCGCGTCAAACATCGATTTCTATACGCCCTCGAAGGGCCTTTCCTACTTTGGAGAACGGGATCGCTTATATATATATATATATATATATATATATATATATATATATACACACACACACACACACACATTTATATACAGAGGGAGAGAGGCGAACAATTCTCGCCCTTCAGTGAGAACTGCCAGTAAAATATCCAAGGTCATGAGCAACCCTGAAATCAATTACCGTCCCAAAAGGACGTTCGAGTACGTATACAGGGTGTTTGGCACATGGACCGACAAATTTTTTTGGTTGATTGGGAGGGTCATTTGCTACTTTTTTCGCCCTTAGACCCTATGTCCTAAGTGTTACGGTAATCAATACATGCTTTTTATTAATTTTTTTAATTACCAGAAATTTCGACTTTAAATCGTCACAACTTTTTTGTTCGGGGTTGTAATAGCACGAAATGACTTTTGTTGTATTCTGCAATGTATGTTTATTATAAATAAATCATTATTTGATACAATTGGTTTTATGATAATGGATCATGAGCTGCCAAAGTCTTAAAAATGCGTAAATGTGCGGAAAATGTCAACTTCTAAATTTATTATAGAAATAACTAAAAGCTATTTTGAACTTAGCTTTGTTTTAAAAAGTTCTCTAGTTTATACCCTTCTACTTTATAACCCAAACAAAATAACGAGAATAAGTTTTTTTTTTTTATAATGTATTTAGGAGTTGAAATTTTTCACACATTTACACATTTTTAAGACGAAGCTCAAGAGTCACTTTCTTGAAGCCAATTGTATCAAATAATTATTTATTTATAATAACCATATTTAGCAGAATACAACAAACGTTATTTCGAAGGTCGATGCAAAGCCTTCAGGGGGAGATAGGTCACCTCGTTGGGAACATGTCTAACCTAGGTTACCTTAGTCCAAGTTTGAGGATTTCCAATCATGGTAAGTATGATTTTTGGGAAATTTCCCAAAATTAGGTACTAACTTGTTTACCTCTTATGTTAATGCTATTTTTTAAATATATTTTAGGTTAATGCTATTTTTGAAAAAACAAATCGCATTGATTGAAAAAATAGGCCTTAAACAGGTTATTAAAAAAATATGATAGCAAATAATTCCGAAAATATTTGGGGCGAAACATTAAGATGGGACACCCTGTATACATGTACGGATCTGTGCACGTATAGATGTATACAATAGAAGAGAGAGCAAGAGAGAGAGAGAGAGAGAGAGAGAGATGATGCGAAAAGGGCGGGCCACCCACGAGGGTTGAAAAGTATAGGGGTGGTTCTAGGACCCATGGCAAATATTCCACCGTGTTTTCCACCCACGTAGCCCTTCCCCCCGCCGCCCTTCTCCGTTCACCGACTTCCCGAACGAAAGAAGCAAAAGGAAAGCCGAAGTGCCTGGCAGAATTCTCGAGACTCTCGGGAGAGCGCAAAAATCTCAAGGGTGTAAAAGCGACGAGGTTCGCGCACGGGAAAAAGAAGAAATATTCAGGGTGTCTCATTCACAACGGTCCAACTCGAATATCTAAACTATTGACGATGCGAAAATATTTTTCGAACAAAAGTTGCATTGTTTGTCAAATCGCATTATAGTCAAGGCAATAAGCATGCAAGCAAGCACTTTTTAGATATAAATACGAAAAAATTGATCTAAGGGTATTTGGATGTCGCTGAATAGAATGGCCGAAATAATGTTGCAATCAACCCCCGAGAAAATGTTTAAGAATGTTAAAAAAGTTTAAAAACCGTTTAATCCGGAACCTAATTATTTTATCGAAAAATATGTCGAACAAAAGTTGTTTGGGACATAAAAGTAAGTAAAAAAGTATTGAACGTTTATCTTCGTATCTTCAAAAATAAGAGAGAAAAGAACGAAAAACCATTCAGTTGGGGGACGCAAGCCTCGAAGTTTCAAAAAACAAAAAAAATATCAAATTCGAAAATATCTCGGGTTTTTTTGTTACGCGTTGCTTCAGTAAGAGTTAATCTAACTTTCTATATACTTTTTTTATTTTTATTTATGGTACAAGTATTCAAAAATGACGACTGAACATTGACAAAATCACTGATTGAGGATCACTGTCAGAGAGAGACGCACTATATGGCTACGGCTATATGCGCATGCGCGCAACGCGCTCCAACGAGTATCTTGCGTTTCTTACACTCCCAGTGGAAATTTTCAATCGTCTTTTTCTCCCTTATTTTCGAAGATACGATAACGACCGTTCAATACTTTTTTACGTACTTTTGTGTCCCAAACAACTTTTGTTTGACGTCTTTTTCGATAAAATTATTAGGTTCCGAATTAAACGGTATCAAACATGTTTTAACGTTTTCTCGGGGGTTGATTGCAAAATTATTATCGTCATTTGATTCACCGTATTTATATCTAAAAAGTGCTTACTTTCGAAATGTTTACTGTACCGTATTGGACGTTTTTTTTTCTGTATCGACCCGCAGAGGTCATACGAAGGTGAACTTTGTTATTTTCTACGAGATGATACATTTTTCATTGCACCAATCGATGCAGCTCGTTATTTTCTACGCGAAGTACGAGATCGCGATTTCATTGAAGTGAAATCAGGTCGAGCTTGAGTAAAATCGCGTTGAGTCTCGAATGCATTGGAGTGGAAGGATTTTCACGCGACACACTGTATATGTACGCGAGTGTTCGCGAGTGTCGAGAGCTCGAGAAATATGACGTGTGCTCGAGAAAAAAATCGTGAGAAATGTGGAACGACGAGCGCCCAGGTCAAAGGGAAAAAAGAAAAGGGCGGATAGGAGCAACGTGTGAAGGAAGAAACGTGCGAGCGTCAAGGAATAGATGATGGGAGAAACGAGAACGCGAGCTCGGAAAACGAGAAATAGGCAAAAAGAGTGGGGGAAGATTTATTATGCCCTACGAACACCTTCGGAGCGAATGAAAATAATAAATAAACAAAAATCCAGTACGAAAGTGTAACAAGCGCACGGCAAGGTAACGTGAAGTCATTTTGATACGAGGTCGAGAAGATAATGCAATAATTAAGTTCAACGTTTTGCGAAAAGCAGGTGCGTGTAAAAATATGGAATATGCAAAGAAGATACGGACGGGAAATTAAAATGTTTATCGCAAACGAAAGAAAAAATAATGCTGGAAATTTGCGATGCAGAGGATGAGAGAGGTAGCTGCGTGGGCGGGTTTTTATAAAGAGGTGATAAAAAATTGTACTAAATTGAACAAAGATTGGTACAAACGTCAAGAGAGAGAGAGAGGGAAAGAGAAAAACTATTTATTTTTTAAGAAACCTATAGGAAAATTAAAAAATACCAAAATAACAAATGAAAACTCAAATTCGTCACAATTCATCACAAATTCATCACAATTTGTATTATTGTACAAATTGGCTTCACTTCTTTTGAGTTTTTTTCTTTGCTACTGAATTATTTTGTGCCTTCGATTTCCATATTAGAAATTCCGTAAATCTCTGTCATCTTAATTTTATTATTGTAAGATAATAGTAGACAATAAGATGGGACAATAAGATATAAACTGGAATAAGAAGAAAAAAAATCACAGTACATAAAAAACATTGATATCGTAACAATATAGAAGTGAAAAATAAATATTACTTTTATTTTCTTATCACAAAATAAAAGTGAATAATAAATATTACTTCCATTTTCTTTTCACACAATAAAACTAGATAATACATATTCCTTTTATTTTCTAATCACGAAATAAAAGTAAATAATAAATATCACTTTCATGTTCTTATTACAAAATAAACATAAATAATAAGTATTGCTTTTATTTTATTATCACGAAATAAAAATAAATAATAAGTATTACTTATACACTGTCGCTATAAAATAAAAATGATAGATATACATGAGCCCCAAATTACATCTGCTTAAGGCGTTACCCCCACTTGTAGCGCAAAAAAAGGCCGTTTTCATCAATTTTTTTAAAGAAAACTACAAAACTCTTTTAATCGATCAACATACCATCTTAAAGAACACATCTTGAAGAACTTTCAGTAATTTTTTTATTGAAATATATTACATTGTTTAGTGGCAAATGGCCGTCAATGAAATAATGTTTTTATACACACGCTTTGCGGTGACCAACATTGCGGCGAAGTGGATCATCTGAAAAAAAAAATGCGGATGGATTTAGTCAAATATAAGTATAAACTAGTCTTTAATCGAAGGATTTAAAAAAATATTCATTTTTCACAAAATGGCGGACAGTCAAAGTTAATGGTTCGATTTTAACGAAAAAAAAACGGCCGTTTTTTGGCTATAAAACGGCCATTTTTTTTTCGAAAAAAAAATCGAACGATTAAAGACTACATTTTTATGTATTAAATAAGCCTGAAAAATTTCAAGAAGATCGGTTCATTAGTGTTCGAGTAATCTTGGTCACCGACTTCAGAAATGCCATTTTGAGAAAAACGCGTTTAAAGTTTCTCTTTCAACGCTCTTTCAACGCTCATATCTCAGTCAATTTTGTTCGGATCGACTTGAAATTTTCAGGACATATTCTCAGATACTTATACTTAAAAAAAGCAATAAAAAAATCGATTTTTTCAAAATCGCAAGTAGGGGTAACCCCTTAATCATAAATTGAATGACAAATCGTAGATTAAAAAAAAATTGAAAAAAGAAACGTCAAATCTTAAAAGACGGGGGGGGGGGAGAGAGAGAGAGCGAATAAAATAGGAATAATTTTAGTATGCGGGACAGTGCGAGAAGAAGGGTGACTGGTGAACCTCCTGGTCCGCGATATAGAAAAATGCATGCTGATCTTCTGAAAAATGGGGCCGTAAAGCATTCCGCTCATATCGCCTCTTGCTCCCCCCCCCCCCCCCCCCCTCCTACCGACATACTATTTCCATACTTGTCGACCTGTGCATACATATTGACCTCTCCTTCTATTCCGCTCCTTGGCGTGACCCGACGAGATCTTCGATCTTCGGGAACGAGCGACTTCCGGTCCCCATTCGCCTTCCTGGACAGTCCGCTCTAGACGACGAGGTCGTCGCATCTCTCGTCGTTTCCTTCATCGTCGGGAATTTCGTTCATTCGCCATGGTCTCTCTCTCTCTCTCTCTCTCTCTCTCTCTCTCTCTCTCCACTTCCGGCCACTCACAAATGGACGATAATTCAACGTCCATTATTCATTATCCGAAAATAACTCCGTGGACCGATTTCGCGTGATCCGAGATCGCCACCAATATGTCAAATATGACGGCGAGTCTTCGACATTTCCTTCACACCACGATCGGGCCAGCCATGTTGAGGGAAGAGATACCTTTAGGCGAGGAAAAAATGGATGATTTTCATGACTTTGTTTAAAGGCAAGATTTCGTCACCATTTTTGAGATTTAGGGTACTATTACTACTTTTGGCTGAAAGATGGCATTAAAAAAAAATATCAATATTCAAAAATGACTGACGTGTGGCACGATCTCTAAACACCTATGTGAAGTTGGTAATCGACCTTATAAAATGTAATTTTTTTCGACACTTATATATATATATATATATATATATATATATATATATATATATATATATATATATATGCTATATATATATATATATATATATATATATATATATATATATATATATATATATATATATATGCTCATAACACAACTTTTGTTATCTTATTAAATAACTTCTGTAATTGAAAAGAGCCATTTTCAAATATTCAATGAATATTACTTTCCACATTTTATGTTATTCGACCAGTAGAATAAATTCTGGACACTTTCCAAATTTTTTGAATTTTCGCATCTATCGATAATTTTTACGTTATAATCACTTATATTTTATATTCTTATCAAAGTAGGCTTTTTAAGGCCAGTATTAAGTAGAAACATTATAAATTGAAATAAAAACATCACGGTGTTATTTTGGCGTTGCAGAATATATACATTTTCTGTGTAAATATATTTAAAAAAAGCTATTTTCCATTAAAAGTGTCCAGCTTTAATTTTGTAGTGTATAATTAAAGTAAAGTGCCCACTGGTGTATATATGGAACTCGTATAATTCAATGGCTCTCCCAACCACGCGCTAATTTTTCAACTTCTTTTAAAATCAGAATTTCATTATTTTATAATAATAATAATAATAACAACGTCTGATTCGTCTATTGTTTTGTTGGAAAAAACTGCCCTCAAAAGCGACACAAGAATATAATACTTTTCACCGCGCCAAATAAATTAGCCAATTTTCTTGCACTGTGAATACATTTCTTTACAGAATCCTGTCTTTCTTCGTTATATTTTTTTTATTAAATATTTCAAGAATTGATCAAGTTTTTATTGCCATCGTCTTATAATAATAATAATAATAATAATAATTATTATTATTATAAAAAATAATAATACAATAATATTTCGGTTATATGAATTCTATTATATGATATATATTATTACTGTTATAATACCAATAACTTATATTACCATTATTCTACACTCACCATGAGAACTTTGTGTACCGCATGATCTCTTAATTATTTCATTATAAACGTCGCGGCAAAATTCATCAAGGGGCTTTCTCTTGTCTTATTTTTCAGATGCGCGCCCGTGAGATTCGTCGATCGAAGCGGGTACCCCGATAGAGGCAAAAAGGAATTTTGCATCCACCGAATATCCGCATCCCGAGCTTTAGAAATCGCAAAGTAAGTCAATACACATATATGTGCATATATATATATATATATATATATATATATATATATATATATATATATATATATATATATATATATGTACTTTTTTTTTGTTTCCTTGCCAAGTTAAATAGTATTGTATGAACAGGCTTTGCATCGTAAATTTACTACCTGATGATTATTGGAAGGAGGAGAAAAAGTGAGAGAAAAAAATTGTGAAAAAATGGGAATCTTTTTTTTTATTGGAAAAACAGCTGAGAGGCTAATTATTCCTTGAATACCTTATATCTATGAATTATATGTATACATATATATATATATATATATATATATATATATATATATATATATATATATAGTTTTGGACACCACCTGTCACCCTCGCCTAATACCTTAAGCTGGTTATTATACAGGAGAGCGACCGCTAATGAGTGGGGCGAGACCTGGTTCATTCTATAGTTTGTTTTCTCTCTCTCTCTCTTGTTCTTTCTCGCTCTCCCCCTCGTCCAAGTACGCACTCTCTCTCTTTCTCCCTTCGTCTCTGCTTTTTGCAGCTCCCAGTTGGCCACCCGCTAAGTGGCAAATTTTCTGATCGAGATAAAATGTTCCAACAACCACAATATTTTGTTGTGCTTTATTTTTTCCTTAATTTCACGAATTTTGCGATCTTTTCGCGCCCGTGCTTTTCGTGAACTTTTTTTCATGAACCCAAACGAATAGATGCGGGAGCAAGGGAGAGAGAAGACGATAATTTATTTAAGGGGTCTTCTCACTTTAGACGATAAAAAAAGGCTACTTTCATGCCTTTTTTTGACAGGTTGATATTATAGATATTGATATGAAAGTTGTTACACCTGATAAATACACTTTCGAAATATATTTAAATTCTTTTTTGATGTAATTATGTAACCCAAACAAACTTTAAACGCGTTTTTCTCGAAACAACGTTTTTCGACGGCTTGTTGATAAAATCTTCGAAACTACTGAACCGATCCTTCTGAAATGTTAACCACATATTCTTTATAACTATAGCTATACCGAATATCAAGGATTTTTTTCAAATTTTTCTGCCAAAATCGGTGAAAAAACACGTTTTGTTTTTGTTTTTTCGGAAAATGTCCGCCATTTTGTCATTTTTGCATATATAAACAATCGTATGACACGCGCTATAGCCATTAACATACTGAATCTAAAACCGTTTGATTTTTTCGTTTCGGATGATCCATCTCCGATATTTCATCAACAGCGCAGACGTACAATTTTTTTAGGACATTTTTTGAACTACCATCTTTTTTGGAATTGATTTTATCGAAAAATGCTTCCTACAAAAGTTGTGCGAAACGATCACACCTAAAAAATAAGTCCTGTACAAAAATCACGTAGGATTGTTAGTTTAACGGCAAATCGTCGGTGAACGAATTTTCTGTTTTGCGTGTACTTAGTTCATTAACCCCTTCGTTGGCATTGACGCACTAGTGCGTCAAATAATTCCGTGCCCTGTGTCGCATTGACGCAATAGTGCGTCAACCTTTGTTTCCCTATTTAACTTGCTCTGATTTGTAATCGGAGCCTCACCCGGGGGTTTTTGGGCTCGCTGAATTCGAATCTAAAGTCAAAATTTGGAAATTCAAAATGGCGGGGCCAATATGGCGGACAAAAATCAAAAACTTTACTCGATTTAGATGAAAATTTGTACTCCGGGATTTATGAGGTCGCTTATTCCGAATCTGAACGTTAAATTTGAAAATTCAAAATGGCGGCGCGAGAATGGCAGACCGAAATTGAACATTTTACTCGAATCGATCTGTATTATTTGCATTTTCATTCGCCATATTTGTTCGTCATTGTGAATTCCTGAATTTAGAATTTAGATTCGTAATCGGAACTCTAAAACCCCAGAGAACTCAAAAACCCCACAGTACAAGGTTTAAGGATTTAAAAAATTTCCTGCCATTTTGGGCACTTTCTGTCGAATTCTCTCTGCCAACGGGGGGGTTAAAAAACATAAAAAAAATTTGAATGTATTTCGATAGTGCAATTACTTTTATATCAATATCCATAATATAAGCCAATAAAAAAAACATGAAAACAGCCTTTTTTAGCGTCTTAAGTGGGAAGACCCCTTAATTCTCTAGAAGAGAGAAGAAAGAGAGAGAGAGAGAGATAGAACACGCGCTTTCTCCCACGAGATAAGGCGATTACTTTAACTATTTTTTCAAACTGCACAGAGCATCCCTCTCTAATTCTTCATCCTTTCCATCCAGTTTGGCTCGTGTCTCCCGTAACGCCCGCGTCAAATTTGTGCCGCTAACGAAGAGATACATATATACACACACACACACACACACACACACACACACACACATATATATATATATATATATATATATATATATATATATATATATATATATATATGTATATATGTATATATGTATATATGTATATATGTGTATATATATATATATATATATATATATATATATATATATCTTCGTGTGTGTGTGTGTACGTAAAGGAATGTCGATGCAGCTGCGGCCGTTACCCAAAGTTCGAAAAATATTTTCGTTCCGCTCCCCGATCAATTATCGAGCGCCATAGTCCCCAAGCGCTCCCTGAAAGCTTTTTTCCCATGACGGAAAATTCAAATGCCAATGGACCATTATTTTTTTCTTTTCTCATTTATACTTGGCTTCTCTCCTTCTTGATTTTTCTCCCTCCCTCCCTCTCTCTCGCTCTCTCTCTCTCTCTGTGAGTTTAAGAAGATATGCATTATCATACGCTTTGTCGTACGAATTTCTTCGAATTTTTTTACGATTTTATTCGGGGTAAGCTCATTGATTTTTTATAAGACAGTAATATTATTATTTTATATTATTATTATTTACTAGTCTGTATTGGCAGATGGCGTTCTTACAAACAAATTAGCTTAAGCAAACTTTATTATTATTATGATTATTATTTTTCAAATCTTTGTTTTCCATTGATTTATTTGCTCGTGATTAAAAAGTCACTATTTTTTTTTCTTTCCGCAATTTTTCGTTATTCTTCGATTATTCTTTCATTATTCGCAAATTACGAATTGCCGTATTGTAATATTTCGTCCGCTTATTTTTCATTATATTATCCTTTTTATTCTCATGTTTTTTAATTTTCCATTATCCATCGATTTCCTCCATTTTATTATGAATAATTATTACGAATTGTAATTGTGTTTGTAATATTTCGTTGGTTTATTTTTCGTTCTAGTCTTTAAATATTATTATTATACTTTAATATATTCTTCGTTCCATTATTTTTCGCCCTGCGGCTAACGCGGCGCTATGTACAGGGTGTCTCTGACAAAGTGTCGCAAGCTCATATCTCAAAAAGTACGGATCGCAACGAATAATGTTCCCAATAAAAGTTGCTCCTTTTAAACAGTCGAAAAAAATAGCAAAGCGAACTCGACCTTGACCATAACCGCCAAGGTCACACGAAGGTCAATTTCGGATTTTCCACCGGAAGCCTCGATTTTCATTGTACATTCTTATAACTTGACTCGAAAGCTTTTCGAAACACTACCGATAAGTATTTTTTCCACGAGTATTTCCAAGTCTCAAAACTGAAGCTCGTTCAAAAAGTACTCATCTATAGTGTTCCGAAAAGCTCTCGAGGTGAGCTACAAGAATCTACCGTTGAAAATATTGCTTCCAATGAAAATTTCGGTATTGACCTTCGTATGACCTTGGCGTCGATATTCAAGGTCAAATTGACATTGCTATCTTTTTTCCCTCGTGCAACGTAACGACTTTTGCTCGAAACATTTTCTTCTACAATCCGTAGTTTCTGAGATACGAGCTTGTACCACTTGACGTGTGACACCCGGTATACGCGCGAATCAAGTCGATCAATTCGGCTTGCGATCCTTGCAGACGCGCGTTTATGGTAATGACGATGGATTGTAACATGTGGCATTCACAGTCGACCGTGTACGGCCAATAAAACAAGCCATTGGAGTACGACAACGACGACGTCGCTGGAGACTCGCTTTGCCAACACTATGACCGTCGTACAAGCGCAACAAGCCTCGACATATGTACACCCACGGGCGCGAATAGCCCTACCAACTGTGCGATCAGCCATAGGTGCGACTCAATGAGCTGTGCACTTTTGTATTCATCTCGCTCGCGGTTGACACGAGCAGCGGACACTCCCGCGATGAGCCAGAAATAAAAGTGGAAAAAAGGGCCGAAAAAAAAAACAATCACAAAGGGATGACATTGAATGCACATGTAGGCGCGTAGCCTTGTATACGGGACTATTCTGAGGGGGGGGATCGGGCTGTCGGAGTTATTGCTATCGAGGAGACGGAAAGCCTCGGGGCCATGGGAATATTCCCTATTTGTTTTATCGAGGCACAGTCACCATTGTGGACCGAGTCCGTAATATGTACGCTGGGGTGGCACTGGGGTTCTATTTTTTTGTTTCCTTTTTCTCACCACAGAATTATCTTCTTTAAGACGGGATATACATTGACAACGATAAAAAAATCGATTAAATTTTTCTTTACATTAAACGATGGAACTATATATAAGGCATTTACCGTCAGTTCAGCCAGTAAACGAAAAAAAAATCCACAAACAATTTTGAAAAATCGAGTTGGTTGATTGAAAAATATTCACCGAGTGTCGATATTTTTTAAAAATCACTGACGTTTTTTCTCGTTGATTGCCATTTTTTAAGATTTTTCCATTAAAATGGCTGTATCTTTGGCAGGATTTGACGTATTTACATTGGTAGAAAACGAAAATGTGCGTCTTTTTCTAGCCTTCCGGAAAAAAATTAATTCAGATTTTATTGAGCAAGTCGAACGTCCGTTTCAGGGCAAAATGTGCAAAAATATTTTTATTCTCAAGGAAAGACACTCGTTATTTTATTTTTAAGAGTTTCCCCGAATCGCGAATATGAAAAACGGATTTTTGGTATTTTTTATATTATGGGATTCCTAAACACCGTGAAGTAACAGCAATTTTTTTATTTATTTTTTTATTTATATTCGATTGAAGAGTGTGGAGCACTCGTTGTATGGTTACCAGGTTTTTGAAATACATATGACATATATGTCATATGTATTGGAGCCTTGGAGACGATTTTTTAGGCAAATTTTTGGAGAGTGAAAAATTTGCCTAAAAAGTCGTTAGATAATTGTTAATAACAAATGAACTATGCGATACAATGTATTTTTCAAGATATATTCAACATTTCAAGTGAATCGGTTGAACATTTTCTGAGTTATGTTTCCAGCCAACTTAAAAAATGCAATTTTGAGATAAATTCTGCATAGTCGCCATTTTAAAATTAAACGCTTCAAAAAAATTATTGTATACAGTCACTGATATGTATGATAAACACCCGTTTTCGGAATCTCGATTTATTGTGTAGTTTTTCTGAAGAAAAAAAATCCCAAAAAGCCTATTTTTTTCGGCATCTAGAGTGGCCCAACCCCTTAAGCCGATTGAGTTGAAACTTGGTAAAATATTGATAATATTAGTACCTTCTACTTGATGAGAATTGTTCTTCGAAAAAATGGAAAAAAAAACACTTTTCTTATTCACATTTTACAGAAATGTTGATTTTTTTCTGTAAATGCGTGGCAATTTCTTAAATTTGCATTTTCTTCATTTTAATTACCGTCACATTGAAACTATTTGATAATTGTAGAATAATTATTTCTTAGTTTAAAAAATCCCTCAACATTGCTCTTTTCCCTGTCTAAATGTATGTATCGCCTTTAAGAAAGAAAAAAAATTGTCGTCCGGTCAAAAAATATTCGGAGGTCGCACAAGCCTCCCAAAAATTCAAATTTTCTTAAAAAAAATCGTTTTTTTTTTCGTTCACGTCGCACCCATGAATTTCAGGATTTATGATTCTGAAATTAAGCTCGCGAAAGCTCTAGCCGGCCAATGAATATTTATTGTTTGCTCAAGAGCTTCGAAATTTCCAATTGTCGCAAATTTTTTTCTCTTCTCACTCATAAATTTAACACTTTGTAAAATTTTCAAAACAATCACCGATTTTTTCCCTTTCGAAACGGTTTTTGAAAATTTATCTCACACTTCTAACCCGATAAAACGGGGGACCTATAATTTTGTTTACGAACAAGAGCTATAAAGAATTATTTTATGAGATCAAAGATTACAATTATTGGGTTACGCAATAGTGTGAGGTAACTTTGGAAAATCTGCCTCTAAAGCAAAACGATCGATTGTTTTGAAAATTTTACAAAGCGTCAAATTTATGAGTGAGATGAATTAAAAAAAAAAATTGGCGTAATCTGGAAATTTCGAAGCTCATGAGCGGCCACTAAACATTCATCGACCGGCTAGAGCTTTCGCGAAGTTAATTCAAAAATTACAAAGCGTACAATCCATGGATGAGAGGTGAACGAAAAAGAGAAATCGATTTTTTAATGAAAATTTGAATTTTCGAAAGGCTTCAGCGACCTCTAAATATTTTTTGACCACTCGCAGATTTCGCGGCAATTTTTTTTTCTCGATGGTGAGAAAACGGAAAAAAGAGCTCAAATTTGGGCCACCCTAGTACACATACACCACTATAAAAGGAGCTTAATAGTCCTGCATACCAAATTTATCACCTATGAACCAAAACAAAGCTCCCTTCACAATAATAAAAAATCATACGAAACCTCAAAAAACCGAAGCACACTTGTCCCAAAGCAAAAAACGAAACAGGCAACAAAAAAACGAAAACGAAGAACGAAGAGAGCAAAAAATTAACAAGATAAAAAAAAAGGGGGGGGGGGTAAAAAGGCAAACGGCGATCACCGCACAAAGTGCCAACGGGTGTACACTCGGCACGGAGTTCTCGTGTCCCCGATGTACAGTAAATTCTGAATTCACTGCTCCAATCCGATCACGATTCGCTCGCCCTCGAGGCTTTTTCGGAGACCCGAGCCACTGTGCGCCAGGGCTGTCCCTTTCTCATCCCTTCGAGGACACTGCGCGGCCTTGTCCCGCTCGGCGAGGGGAGGAGAGCATTTTCTCTCTCTCTCTCTCTCTCTCTCCCTCTCTCTCTCTCTCTCTCTCTCTCTCTCTCTCTCTCTCTCTCTCTCTCTCTCTCTCTCTCTCTCTCTGTCTCGAATTCTCTGCATAGAGCCTCGGGTCCTTCGCGCAATTAATTCGCCCGACAAATCCAACTTGGGATGTGTGGAAGGGGTTGGAGCTATGGGATTGACGGTATGATGGGCGGGGGTTGTTGTGTGCTATCTAGGCGCGCCTTGAGGAAGGTGGTGGGGGCTGCTTCAACGACAAGGAGGGGGTTATATATATATATATATATATATATATATATATATATATATATACACACATATATATATACATGCATACATACATACATACATATATATATATATATATATATATATATATATATATATATATATATATATATATATATATATATATATATATATATACACACGTGGGTGTGTGTGTGTGTGTGCATTGCTCGCTGATGTGGATTTCGAAATGTTCGCGTCAGCCCCCACCAATCGTTTGCCCTCTCCTCGGGGTCGCAGTGGAGGGGACATCGCGGCAACACAGCGTCGGCTCATCCTCGGATTACGCACGTACGCACCGCAGGCGAGACGCGTATGCATAATGGAGAGGCAAGAGGAGCGATGACTGGTATTCAATGCGAGAGAGAGAGAGAGAGAGAGAGAGAGAGAGAGAGAGAGAGGAGAAAAGGAATTCATCTTGAGGTATTTCGTTCTAGAGCAGTGACAGGATATCGAGAAAGGGAGTGAGAGGGAGAGAGACAGAGAGAGGGAGAGATAATTTCATCATCATGCTTACATATATATGTAATTGTGACCACATTATATAATGCATGGCAAAATTACTTCAGGATTGAAATAAGCGAAAATTATGCGAATAACAAGTAAAAAAACACGATCGGATGAACAGGATTTTGATTAATAAGAAATGTAGGTGTGGAAATGCATAATTAAAGAATGCAATACATTTTGAATTATTGTAAATTAATTGAAACCGTCAAGTGAATTGGCACGATGTTACAAATGCTTGTTGTTTATTTGTATATTTTTGATATTATGTTTGAAGCAGTACATCGAAAGTATTTGAATACATATATGAATTAAGAGTTAACGATAGTAATTAATTAAAAATGCATTGTTAATTGCATTGTTAATTCCCCAGAGATGGATTGTTGAACGATTTTATTGGTTTTCACAGACGCTAAAAGTTTATTTCGAGTTTCATTTGGGTTGTCACAATATTTACGTTTGGTCATTAGCTCCAGTTGATTAATATTTGGTCATTAGCTCCAGTTAATTAATATTTACATTTGGTCGTTAGCCATGTGCTCAGTTGATTAATAGTTAGTTTTTTTTTTCTACGGAATTCGATAAAATTGCGCTCGGCGCATTGCTTGCGCGAGAAACTACAAAAGTGCACTTGCGTTTTTATTTTATCTTTTTTTTAATATTTTAAAAAGATTAAAAAAAAATAATTTCCATGCTTGAAATGAGAGACGGAAAGGGAGAGGGAGAGAGATTTATTCATTGATTGATGACATTTATTGTGCCCTAGTAAAACTCTCAGGCAATTATAAGTTAAATATGAAACATAAAATATAAAAAAAAAAGAAATATGAAATGATGAATGATAAAAAATGAAATACTTAAATATGGAATATGAAATATGGCAAAAATGTATTAACAGGAATTCGAAATAATGCAAATGTTACGTGAAACGAAAAATAAACAAAAATCGAAGAAATACGGATTTGATATAGAAGCAAGTATAAATAATATAAGATGAGCCTAAGCGAGGAGGGAAAGGTAGATGAAAAAGGGCGGAATGCAATGGAATGGGATAAATGGCAATATATGTGTGATTATAAAAAAAAGATGATAGAGATAAGTATTAGAATTAGGGATGGACATGTAAAAAGTGGTGACGCTTTTTATGCCATGGAAGATATAAATGAAAATATGTAAGTTCAGATAAGATAGAAAACGTAATATAAAAAAAAATATAACAGGGGGCGAGGGAGAGGGGCAGAGAGAGAAAAACAAAGAGGGATGAAGAGGTAGAAATAGCGGTGTCGGGGCTCGGGACAACGTCGGATGAGAAAGCAACGTCGGCATGGAGTAAATAAAATATTCAGGAACATTGCGGGCCTGAGAGGATTCGGCATCCCAACACGAGGGAGAGAGGGCGGACGACCCCCGTGTGGTGTATCAAGCGCGAGGGTGTATGCCCTCGCGTGGGTAGGGGATGTCTGGCGAGGAAAAAGAGCGCGAAAGAGAGAGAGAGAGAGAGAGAGAGAGAGAGAGAGAGAGAGAGAGAGAGAGAAGGGAAAGATAAATGACGAAAAACGGGGAAACGATACGTCAGTGAAGAAGGAAAACGAAAAGGAAACGAAAAAACGCCTCTCTCGTCCGAAAAAATATATTACTGGTATAAGGTTCAGACAGGGGGGGGGGGGGGGGGCAGAAATAGCGCGGACTAGTAATTGATATTGATCTGAAGTATAATCGGCATACATACAGACAAGTTCTATGTTTTTCATTTGCATCGAAAAATTATGGGGAAACGTTCATGGATTTTTTTTGGAAACAGTGATTATCCCTAAATAATGGTGACTTCACTGTGGAGTGACTTAATTTCGTCACTGCACTATTTACGGTTCATGGAAAATCCATTCGGAGTGTTGGTAACGGTCACTCGTTTCCTGGTGCACTACTGGATAGTATTTATACAAGAGGGCACGGGGAAACTGAGAAAAACCTGTGCCGTGAGATTATATTATCAATGAGTTTCCCATTGTCGTCACCAACTCGGTAAAACTGCTGTTTCGCTCGAAAACCAGAGCGCCGCTGAGCGGTCACCCATCCCAGTGCTGGCCCGGGCCAGTGTTGCTCCGCATGCGAGATCACCATGCGGTTGTCTCATATTTTTATTTAAAAATTGCAAGACAAAGCTTCTGCCGAGCTGGTTTTTCACAAGCTGCTACTTTTATAGGTGTACACGAGGCCATCGACCATTCCGTAAATAGTACATAGGTGCACGGACGCGAGCAATACAAATATTCATTTTCGTTGATGCATACAGGTATACACTCGAATAAGAGTTCCTATGGCTATAACGTGTATTTGCACATGCTGCACACGAAACCACGACTCCAACACGTGTAGGAAAGAAATATTCGCCGTGCCTCGAGCAGAGCACCGCCTCCCGCCTGCGTAACTCTACACGGGATGAAAGTCTGAACCTGCCGCGAGAGTAAAACACCCTTAAGCCGACCTCGAGACTCCTCCGCCTCTCCGGAACATCAGCGTTCCCATAGCAGGAACGCTGTGGTTCGACCCCACTTACCGCCACCTCATACTCATACACATACATCAATATATGTTTATGTATATGTATATCTATATATAAGCCCGTACACGAAGTGTTCGGAAAACTGCACCCGGTCTTCTCAGGAGTGATAGAACGTGAAATTCCAAAGCGAAAAGTGCTTAGCCGTTTTTCTCTCCGACGTATCGTTGCTCGGATACAAATTATTTAGTGACCTCCAATCCGATGCGTGTGCACAACGGCGCTTGCGGAGTAGCCAATGGCGCGCGCGCTGCGAGAGCTGGCTCCGCCCCACCCGGCCCGTACGAAGCTGGCCGGCGCATCCGATTCGCTATCACTGATCGTTCGATTTCTCAGCAACGGTTTGTCCAAATGAAAATTGCTCCAGGACTTTTATCCTTAGAATTTCGAGATCTATTCACCCTGTGAAGATCTTTCACGACTCTTATGACGCCCTGTACTTCCACGCAGCGTTAGTGTGAACATTGCGAAATATACTGCTCTCTCCAACCTGATGCTCAACCACATCTCCCTCCCGAACCGGGACTCGCATATTCATACAACAAATACAAAAAAAATCAATACCACTCACTTCACTTCATATCCGTTCCCGGGCAAGAACATTCATAAAATCATTTTCAAAATAGATAAACCTCGTGCGTCCATCGCAACGGTAAACACCATTTGTTTTATTGGTACGAATTTGTTTTTGGGGAATCGCAGATGGTACATTTCTGCATGATAATAGTTTTTCGATGAAGAGCCGACAAAAAATAACGGAATAATACGTGAGTGAGCTACATGAAAAATGATACTTTTGTTCTCTCGCCTGGTCAATTTTGGCAGTAGTGCGAACCCGCATCCGCACAAACGTGCACGATGAGAGATTGAGTATTTTCTCGCGCCCGCGTTCGCTCATCGCTTCAGGGAGGCTCTCGAGGAGGCGTCCAGATGACCCCGAGCAGGTATGAAGGCAAGGAATTATATACCCTTGTGTTTCACGGAGAAGGTTGGGAGGATGAAAATGAAGAGAAGAGAGAGAGAGAGAGAGAGAGAGAGAGAGAGAGAGAGTCCGGGCAGGTTATCTGTATCGATCGAGCAAGTCAACCAGGCACCCATATTTCCCTTGGAGAGCGCGTGTGTATACCAAAGGGACTTTTCCGCTAACGTGATGCTGTGGTGCACCGATGAAATGGAGTCCCTCTCTTTCCCCCGTACCCTACGAAAAATCTCGTGGCCACCAAGAGCTTCCTCCAACAAAGGACAAGTATGTATGCCGGGTGCCCCGATCTCAATTCAGGCAAATATCTCGACAGATATGGAAGATACGAAGAAAAAAGTTCACACCAAAGTTATAGCGTTCCATGAAATTGCTTATTTTTGAGCGAAAGAAAATGTAGTCCTTCGGTCGAAAATCGAAGAACTGGTCCGTTCAAAGTATTGCTTATCAGAGCAAATAGGCTTGGCTCATCTTTCGACCAACAATCGTATCCCACGCATGCTCGCATAATAAAAAAAATAGACCAAATACGATCTTTTTTTTTTTTCAAATTTTCTGTTTTCAATTGTGCATTATGAAAAAACCAATATTTCAAAAATATTCAACGGCATCTTCGATATAGTTATTGAGTGAATTTTTTAAAGACACGAATTTTTCAAAGTTCGACAGTATGTATTTTCGTTTTTTTTCTTCGTAAAAAAATATGATAAATTTACCGTCCTCTACCACAAGACCTGTCGTGATAAGATTTTACCACGGATTCCTTTTTCAAAATTGAATTTTTTTTCTGCTCGATGTTTTCAGAATTTAGCTTTTTGCTATGATGACGTAGATATAAATGGTTGATTGTATGATTTTTTATATATTGTATGTAATGTTGAAATATTTAAAAAGTTTTCCAATAATTTTAAATAATTTTAAACAGCTTTAGGAGCAAATTCAAATACTACTTGAGAAATTTCTGAGCAAAAGCATTAATCTAAGGGAAATAGTACACTGCATTCTTTTTCAACTATAGAATTCATTAATTGACATAATTGCAACATAGAAAAGACTCAATTTAGAAAAAAAATCGAGAATGCAAATGTTTCAATTTGGAAGAAAAAAAAATGGAAAGAACAATCTTGCCACGATGAATTTTGTCGCAACAAACGGCATACATCATATTTTCTTCACGAAAAAAAAAATCGAAAATCGAACGGATCGAACTTTGAAAAATTCGTGTTTTTTTTTCGAAAAAAGTAATAAATTATATTGAGCATGGCTGCATATTTTCAAAATGTTTTTCTCCATAAAGTACATAAGAAAACAAAAAAAATTTGAAAAACCAAAGGTCTTATTTGATCAATTTATCGAAGAGTTGTGAGCGTGCAAAAAAAACCGACGTTTTTTCAAAAATTCACTACACATTTCCGAATACACTGAGTAAAAAAACCATTGATCGAATATCATTGGTGATATTGAATGAAATTTCGTTGATTCAATTGTAAAATTGTTGGTGTAAATAATCGGATTTATTAGTCCAAACAAAACGCTATTGACTTCAATGACTTGATAAAATTGAAAATTTTTTTCATTCAAAAGATATATTGTTAGCCGAGACCACTATATTATTGAAACTATCTAAAAAATTATCGCGACCAAATTATACAGTTTTGAATGCAATGTCTGCAACGAACGAAAAAAGCGATTCAATTCATAACATGAATATTGCTGATTCGAGTACACAAGAAAAATTGAATTTCGCTCGTTTGATTCAAATAAAATTTTATTGAGTAAATATGTTATTTTATTGTTTTCACCATATCCGATATTGATTTAAAGTACATTATTCGTTAAAATATTAATATTTTATTTTGATTGGAAAATATTAGGCAAATGTCTGAATTGGTTAAAAAATTATGCGAAAGTAAAATTTGTTTCTTGCACATTTGATTGAAAAATTCAACCAAATCATGGCCGAGCGCCACCGAAATTATAGTTGTGCGGAAACCCGTAGTTCTCGGAGTAACCGCTAGAAGCCGCACGCGCGCTCGTTTCTCGTAAGCGTAGCGCGAACCGAAAATTCACTTAAGGCGTTACCCCCACTTGTAGCGCAAAAAAAGGCCTTTTTCATGATTTTTTTTAAAGAAAACTACAAAACTTTTTTAATCGATCAATATACCATCTCAAAGAACACATCTTGAAGAACTTTCAGTAATTTTTTTATTGAAAAATATTACATTGTTTAGTGGCAAATGGCCGTCAATGAAATAATGTTTTTATATACACGGTTTGCGGTGACCAACATTGCGGCGAAGTGGATCATCTGAAAAAAAAATGCGGATGGATTTAGTCAAATATAAGTATAAACTAGTCTTTAATCGAAGGATTTTAAAAAATATTCATTTTTCACAAAATGGCGGACAGTCAAAGTTAATGGTTCGATTTTAACGAAAAAAACGGCCGTTTTTTGGCTATAAAACGGCCATTTTTTTTTCGAAAAAAAAAATCGAACGATCAAAGACTTCATTTTTATGTATTAAATAAGCCTGCAAAATTTCAAAAAGATCGGTTCATTAGTGTTCGAGTAATCTTGGTCACCGACTTCAGAAATGCCATTTTGAGAAAAACGCGTTTAAAGTTTCTCTTTCAATGCTCTTTCAACGCGGATTCTTCTCTTTCAACGCTCATATCTCAGTCAATTTTGTTCGGATCGATTTGAAATTTTCAGGACATATTCTCAGATACTTATACTTCAAAAAAATGCAATAAAAAAAATCGATTTTTTCAAAATCGCAAGTGGGGGTAACCCCTTAAGATTTAAAACAAATTGAAAAACTCACGTCCCATGGTATATTCGTTTCGCTGTAGCAAAGAAATAATTAATTCCATCGATTACATTTTTTACGAAACAAAAATGCACAGAAGAGTATTTTCAAATAAAATAATATGTTATTCGAATGACATTTTCCAATATTTTATAGTATAGTAACAATCTCATATATCGGTGGCACTCCGCAGCAGCGCATTTATTTCGATCAACCAATATATTGATTTTTTTTTCTCAGTGTATGAAGAAAAAAATTAAAACAATCACGCAAGCGTTTTAAGAAGGAAACAATAACATATTTGAATTTCAGCCAAATCAAAGGGGGGGTCGAGTCGAAAAGTGGTCGATTAAGCGTGGCATGCGCCATGCATATCCCAAAAAACACACAGTTATAGATGTGCGTGTAATAACACTGCCACGCGTTACGACGTAACACACACTGGGCACGGTAAACAGCCGTACATTATACCCTCCTGCGCATATGACATATAGCCGACGATTATACTAAGCCGGATCGTGCGTTCGCCCCCTTGCGAAATTGTTTCGTCCCTATCGTGTGCCGCGTTAATAAAGCGCAGTGTGAGCGATGACGAGAACAGAGACCATGAGATTTATGCGTGCAAACGTGCGCGTGCGCATATAATCGTCGTATCGCAAATATACGGTTCGCCGTTGGCCCGGGGCACTGTCCACCCACGGGTCAGTGGAATCACCGAAGAGGATGACCGATTTGGGAACGTTGCTTTCGCGACGAATTCTCGAGGACACATCGCCGCAGTCAATTAGTACGAAGGCCAGTAAAAGGCACGATAACCCAGCACTTTTGATCGTAGAATATGAATTTTTGTCTGAGTCACCTGTTTGCACACTGAAAGTAACCCCAATAAAATGTTGCCCCTCAACTCGCCCCAACCCTGAGAAACAGGGGTTGAAAACTTAAAAATCGCCGTATCTCGCTAATGAATAGCCTGATCGAAAAATGTTTCAAACAAAAGTTGTTTGGAATAATAACATTCGGATAAAGTTATCCAACGTCCAATCCCCCATCTTTGAAAACAGCGGCACAAAAACGATTCGAACATTCGGGGTTGATGCGTGTGCGGAGTATACATATCGCTACGTCCTTATTTTCAAAGATTGGGCATTCGACGTCGGATAACTTTATACGTATTTCATAATTCCAAACAATTT
>OY723387.1:1334624-1356504 GCA_963210295.1 Ophion ellenae
TAGAGGTTGCCATGAGTTGCCCAATGTTACGATCTGGCCAATATTGGGACCATCGTTTAAGCCAACAAAAGAGAAATAATATTGGCCCATTACTGTTCCGCTCTAAACTGCAAACCGGCACAATATCGGCCCATCCCTAAAGCCTGTCCCGGCCCATCTTTAAAAACTAATAAACAGCCGTGATAGTTAAACTAAATTTGCCAATTTAAAAACTGGGGATACTAAAAGACTGACAATTCCATTGGCCCAATATTGTTCCGTTATAAATTGCAAACCGGCACAATATCGGCCCATCGTTTAAAACCAATAAATAGCCGTGATGGTTGAACTATATTTGCCAATTTAAAAACTGGTAATGCTAAAATACAAGCAATTACATTGGCCCATTATTGTCCCGTTATAAATTGAGAACCGGCACACTATCGGCCCATTACTAAAGATGATCCTGGCCCATCTGTCAAAACCAATAAACAGCAGTGATAGTTAAACTAAGTTTGCCAATCCTAAAGCTGGCAATCCTAAAATACTGGCTATTACATTGGCTCATTATTATCTCGTTCTAAATTGAAAACCGACACAATGTCGGCCCATAGTTAAAACCTATCATGGCCCATCTTTTAAATTCATTAAACAGTCATGATAGATAAACAATATTTGCCAATTTTTAAACTGGTGATGCTGAAGTACTGCCAATTACATTGGCCCATTATTGTTCCGTTATAAATTGAGAACTGGCACAATATCAGCCCATTACTAAAACCTATCCGGGCCCATCTGTTAAAACCAATAAACAGCCGTGACGATTCATCGAAATTTGCCAATTTAAAAACTGGCAATGCTAAAATACTGGAAATTACATTTAATTAATCTAAGCCCTTTATTGGCTAAGTGGGTCAGACCATACCTGCTTTTATTTTATTTAAGCCTTGGGTTATTCGTTATCTGTATATTGTGCCAGAATAGGCAAATAACTGGCACATCATATATTAATCGTCTATATTTTGTGGTTCAGTTTTTGTAATCAAGTCTTGGCCTATTATTGGCATTTGTAAATAACCAACATAAGTAAGTAAAATATGCCAATTTTGAAACCTGCCATATACGCAAATCACCATTTATTTCAAGGTTATTCCATGAAATATGTATCCATAAGGACCAATATCGGGCCAATCTTGGCCCGATATAGGTTGAATATTTATCACGCACCCAAACAAATCCAAACAAACTCACGGCCCAATATTCTAGATAGACTAACTTCTAGATAGACCAACTGTGAAGGCCCATCATAGAGCCAGTGGTCAATTTCTACATAGGCCCTTTAAGAGGGCCCACATAGGGCCAAGTGCAATCACCAACATTGGCGCTACAATGAATTAAATCATTGGCCCAATAATTGTTGGCTCTGTTGGCCGATATCGGGCCGTTCTTATCATTTCTACAAAGGCACCTCATTGGTAAATACTCACGGCCCAATATTCTAGAAAGGCTAACTGTGAAGGCCCGTCCCAGGGACAATAATGGGCCAACGTAATTGCTTGTATTTTAGCATTACCAGTTTTTAAAATGGCAAATATAGTTCACCCATCATGGCTATTTATTGGTTTTAAACGATGGGCCGATATTGTGCCGGTTTTCAATTTATAACGGAACAATATTGGGCCAATGGAATTGTCAGTATTTTAGTATCCCCAGTTTTTAAATTGGCAAATTTAGTTTAACTATCACGGCTGTTTATTAGTTTTCAAAGACGGGCCAGTACAGGCTTTAGGGATGGGCCGATATTGTGCCAGTTTTCAATTTAGAGCGAAACAGCAATGGGCCAATATTATTTCTCTTTTGTTGGCTTATACGATGGTCCCAATATTGGCCTGATCGTAACATTGGGCAACTCATGGCAACCTCTACATGGGTTTATCTTAAACACACGTTGAATATATTTCAATAATATTTGAAATGTAGTATGAACATATTCCAAGTACATTGTAAACGGAGTATGAACATATATCGTGTACATTTTAGATGTAGTTTAAATACATTTAAAGTATATTTCAATTATAATTCGAATACATTTAAAATTCATTTGTAGTATATTTCGAGGGTAATTTGAGTGCATTGTACGTATATTTTCAATATAGTTTGAATATATGTAACCGCCTATCCAACATATATTTTCATATACATTCTGAAGATCAATTTTGGCCCAAAGGTTTGGTATCGCGAATATATTTTTAATGCATTTCCCGTATATATTGCATATATCTAATCTATATCCAAGATGGATAATATATATATGAAATATATTTTACATCCATTTTTAATATACGGAAAATAAATGTTTACATATATTTTATTTCCGTGTGGGAGGACATGATCTGACCTATCGACAGTTGCAGGATTATCCATTCGTAACAGGACACCCTGTATATAGATAGATAGGTTTGTATCTCTCGATACAAGACACAAGACGAAGGGTGCGAGCGTGTGCATGTGTGTGTGTGTTGTGTACATCGGCAACGTAAGCTCGAAGCTAATGCGCGACGAAGCTGCGTTGCACACTATAGCAAGCTTTATACCGCTCATAGTGTAAGGGTTGCTATTTACTTGGGGCAACCCTGCGGCTCATACGACCCGAGAAAATGCCGCGCGCAGTGCGCGTGCGCAAGCCCTTACGTGTATTGGCGAGCCCGGCCACCGATCACCGACAAGAGCAGGGCCGAGTGCAGGGATGACTTCGGTCGCGCGGCTGCACAATGGAGGCGGTGTGTATACCTGTATCATCCGCATCGGGTGTATGCCCTCGGTCATTGGGAAAAGCTCGGAAGGCAGCCGGACGGACGGACAACGGCCCGGGCTACCAATTTCGAGGACCTTAGATCCGCGACGATTCCAGGGGTAAACAGCAGTGTATACTTATGCCTGGCACAAAATTGAGCTTTATTTATTTTCCCCCATTTTTCCCACCATCCAATCATCTACTTTTGAGAAGAAAAAAAATTGTCGCGAAAGCTGCGAGCTATAAAGAAATATTTAGAGGTCGCTCAAGCCTCCTGAAAATTCAAATTTTCATTAAATAATCGATTTTTTTTCGTTCACTTCTCACCCATGAATTCTACGCTTTTTAATTTTTAAATTAAGTGAAAGCTCTAGCCGGCTAATGACTATTTAGTGGTCGCTCGAGAGCTTCGAAATTTCCAATTTTCGCCAAATTTGTTTTACTCATCTCACTCATAAATTTGACACTTTGTAAAATTTTCAAAACAGTTAATCGTTTGTCTTTGGAGGCAGATTTTTCAAATCTACCTCACACTACTAACTCAATAATTATAATCTTCGTTCTCATAAAATAATTGTTGGAGGCCTTAGGCCGCTCTACAGGCCGAAAAAATAGGCCTGTTGGGGATTTTTTTTTTCAGAAAAACTACTAAATAAATCGGGATTACAAAAAAGGGTGTTTATCATATATATCAGTAACTGTATACAATAATTTTTTTTAAGCCATTAATTTCAAAATGGCGGCTCTGCAGCGTTTATCTCAAAACTGCATTTTTAAGTTGGCCGGAAATATAACTCAGGCAATTTTCAACCGATTCACTTGAAATTTGGAAAATATCTTGAAAAATACATTGTCTATGGAAGTAAGTAGGATTTTTTGTTTAGATTGCATAGTTCATTTGTTATTAACAATTATTTGACGATTTTGTAGCAAAATTTTTGGAAAGTGAACAATTTCGTCAGATAATTGTCAATAACAAATGCAAAAAAATGAGAGATCCCCCGTTTTATCGGGTTGGAAGTGTGAGGTCAATTAAAAAAATCCGTTTCTTAAGGGAAAAAAGCGTTAAATTTTTTGAAAAATTTACAGTGTTAAATTTATGAGCGAGATGAGAAAAGAAAATTCGCGACAATTTGAATTTTCGAAGCACTTGAGCGACAACTAAATATTCATTGGCCGGCTAGAGCTTTCGCGAGCTTAATTTTAACTTTATAAAGCGCAAAATTCAGTGAGAAGTGAACGAAAAATAAATCGATTTTTAATGAAAATTTGAATTTTTTTGGCGGTTTAAGCGACCTCTAAATACGTTTTGACGATTTCGCGACAATTTTTTTTTTCTTTAAAGAAATTAATTTTTGTTAAAGGGGTTACCCCCACTTGCGATTTTGAAAAAATCGATTTTTTTATTGCATTTTTTTGAAGTATCAGTATCTGAGAATATGTCCTGAAAATTTCAAGTCGATTCGAACAAAATTGACTGAGATATGAGCGTTGAAAGAGAAGAATCCGCGTTGAAAGAGCGATGAAAGAGAAACTTTAAACGCGTTTTTCTCAAAATGGCATTTCTGAAGTCGATGACCAAGATTACTCGAACACTAATGAACCGATCTTCTTGAAATTTTGCAGGCTTATTTAATACATAAAAATGTAGTCTTTAATCGTTCGATTTTTTTTTTTCGAAAAAAATGGCCGTTTTATAGCCAAAAAACGGGCGTTTTTTTTCGTTAAAATCGAACCGTTAACTTTGACTGTCCGCCATTTTGTGAAAAATGAATATTTTTTAAAATCCTTCGATTAAAGACTAGTTTATACTTATATTTGACTAAATCCATCCGCATTTTTTTTTCAGATGATCCACTTCGCCGCAATGTTGGTCACCGCAAACCGTGTATATAAAAACATTATTTCACTGACGGCAATTTGCCACTAAACAATGTAATATTTTTCAATAAAAAAATTACTGAAAGTTCTTCAAGATGTGTTCTTTAAGATGGTATATTGATCGATTACTAAAGTTTTGTAGTTTTTTTCAAAAAAATTCATGAAAAAGGCCTTTTTTGTGCTACACGTGGGGGTAACGCCTTAAATAATCGGATGGTGCAGAAAAGGAAAAAAAATCGATATTAAAATTGTGCCACCCTAATGTTCACCCTAACCCTAAAAGTTGTGAATCATCCTGTATATGTGTACTGCGGCTTTTCACGCTTGCACCCCCTTTTGGGACACTATACGAGGTGTGTAGGTTGATCTCTGCTACTCGGGTCTCTTGCTTTTTCAGTGAACAAGAGCGCGAGAGAGAGCGAGAGAGAGAGAGAGAGAGAGAGAGAGAGAGAAAATCAGCCTGGCCTCGCCACAATAGCGAACAAGCACGAAAAACCAATGTGAAAGAGATGGATAAAAAGATAGAAAGAATGAATCTTGAAAAGAGATAAAGAGTCAAAGAGAGAGAGAGAGAGCGAGAGAGTGTTGGAGCGCGAGAGAGACGGAGTGTGTCACGCGTATGCAAACGAGATTCTCCGCTCTGCTTTTGCTGTTGCCGGCGGATCCGGCTCCATTCTGGTTCTGGTGGTTTTTGGGCGCGCAATTCTATAGCTACCGCAACCACTCTGTGTGACGACTATGGTCGCACTGAAACTATATATGTGTACGCGTGTGGGTGCGTATTTGTTTGAGGGTGAATTCGTCGCCGATGTACCCGGGGAAAAAGGTCCGGCCACAGATTTGTAGCCTCGAGCGAGGGAGAAAGAGAGTGAGGGCGGGGGAGAGAGAGAGAGAGAGAGAGAGAGAGAGAGAGAGAGAGAGAGAGAGTGAGGGAGAGAGAGAGGGAGGGAGACTATGGCTCATGGGGACTGGATTAAAGCTCGCCGCTACACGCACATAGCACCGTCCCATACGCGATTCCACCTATGCCGGAGGCGCGACAGCCGAGGCCGGAGAGCCGAAAAGCCACGAGTTTATAAATCCTGGCCCTTTTTCCCTCGTTCTGCGCGTATTTCTTTCCATTTCTCCCTGCTCTGGATTCCTTCGTTTTCTTATTTTTCCCCCTCTTTCTTTACTTTTGTGCATCTCGGTCTTGCTCTTCTCCTTCATCCACCTCTCCCTCCCTCTCAGAATTCCTCTCTTTTTATTTTCCACCCCTCTCTTTGGCCTTCCTTTTTCGCTCTCTCTTTTTCTGGATTCGTTTTTTTATCCTTCATCTCTCTCTCCCTCCCTCCCTCTCTCTCTCTCTCTCTCTCTCTCTCGCTCTCTCTCTTCCCCTCTCTCTCTCCGCTGTTTCCTTATGCGCGGGCTCTTAGTCCCAAGATTACCAGCGTGTGACAAGTCCGCGAACATCACCTCCATCTCAACTGCGATGAATTTTGTCCTCGGTGCACTTTGTAGAGTACATGATTTCCCAAAAATTCGATAGCTCCAGAGAAAAGCAATTCTTAGATAACGAGCTTCGCAAAAGAGGAACGCTGTGACAGGAAAAAAATCTTCATGTTATATATTTATATATATTTAGATTGTATTCTGGTGATTTCTAAAAAATTTAATTAAGACAAAAGACAATGGTCGCGTCGTAAAAACAATTTAAGAATAATGGTTAGCCATAGTTGCGTCCATAACGACTGAAAATCAACTGGTCAACATGTTAAATGGTAAAATAAATTTTCCTCGGTTTCGATCCCTCAGTAAGAGGCAAAGGCCAAGATCCGTTGGACCCCCGACTGTTGCAGTTTCATCCATCTGAAGTGTAGAAGGGAAGAGTACTCGAAGGGTGCCGGCTTTAACTCCGGCAATAAATCAATTTTGGCCGGTGCGTGCGGGAGACAAATAAATAAATATATGATCCCTCGTGATTCACGCGCGTGCCGTGCGCTTACACGGATTATATTTGTGATGAATGAGGGTGAAGGAATGTAAAGTGGGAATTGTAGCGTTAACCGGAGAGACTGATGCGTCTCTCCACCTTCTTCCCGGCCACATGTGCATCTGTGGCTAGACTACGAACGAGAGTGGGTTTGCTCTCGTACGCGGTCGCAACGAACGAGCGAACGAGGTATGGCGGTAAGGGGGAATGGAAAGGGGAAGTTGCGGAGACTAGGCAGGAACGTGCCTCTGTAAACCCACTGGTGTTATCTTGCATTATATTGCATATGACAGACGTGCTCTGGTGGACGGACTCACAGAGAGGAGAAAAGGGTCGTACGTAGAGCAAGCCCGATGCCTCACGAGGGGTATCAAAAAAAGTGGCATCGAAGATTTACAGGATGGATAGATCAAAACATTTTGAAGCGAAAAGTCCTCAAGCATTTTTCTCTCCGATGTACCGTTGCGGAGATATTCCTTGGTTGACATAGGCCAACCCGGCTGGCTGGCTCCCCACTACTCTCGAGCGCCTCCAATGGGGCTCGGAGGAACGGTGCACGATGTCGCGGCTTACGCTTGACCGTGCTCCTGATTGGCCGTCCCCGTTTCACGAATATCGCAGCAACCATCGGCCCGAGAAGAAAATGGATAGGAACTTTTTTCTTTGGAATTTTGTGATCTATGTATCGGGCAAGTTTCTCGGACACCCTGTACATCCGGAGAATTTCTCTCTGTCTTCTAACGCGTTGTCGCGGTTATGGCGTTTCTCGGTGCACACAGCACCCGTTGCATCCGCAAACGTTAGCATAGTACAGAGCAAGCGAGGGATGCGACGTGGCCTCGAAACTGGCGCGACCACAATGACGAGACGTCCCGCCTCGTTTATCTCACTGGTGGAAAATTAAACGAATATGAGTCTAGAGAGAAGGGAAAAGATGAAGGCGAAGAGAAAAGTGGCCTGGCCAAGCAGCAAGGGTTGTGTCGGTGTATAGAATTCGCAAAGAGACCAAATGAGAACAAAAAACAAAAGATTATTTCGCCAGAGGTGAATGGGGTAAAAGTTCATAGATGCAGAACACAAGACACAGAGGGCGAGAGTATGGGCTGAAAAAAATTTGTCGAATGAGGTCGAAGGGCAGATATTTACGGGAAGCACATGTTGATTTGTCTCTCAGAGTACCCTATTTCACGTTGCTATCGCTTTTGGTGAATTCAATTTCCCATTATGTGTCGAATCGCGTCGATTTTCCGCTGCACGAAGTTCATTTTCCCAGTCTATTCGTAGTAAAACTATTTTTCATAAATTTCAACATCAAGTATACATTGAGGAATCATCGTGTCAAACAATAGTTCATACTTCTCAAAAAGTGCGGAAATAAATACAGGTTAATCTAATAGGCCTAAAACGGCCTCAAACATTTACAGGATTGATAGAACGCGAAATTTCGAAGCGAAAAGCCCTTATCCGTTTTTCTCTCGGAGACAACGTTACAAAGATACGAATGGATCAATGAGAGCCAATGGCAAGCGCGGATGGTGAGACTTGGCCCCGCCCCTCCTGCGCGCGCATAGGCTCGACGGTATCGTGGTCAGCTGACCGAGGCACCGGATTAGCTATCGCCAATTCATGAATATCTCCGCAACACTTCGTCGGAGAAAAAAAGGCCTCGGAACTTTTCTCTTCAGAATTTCGAGATCTATACGCCGCGCAAAGTTCCGTCGTGACTTTTAGGAAACCCTGTACACCGCAACCATATTAAAGTCACCCTCGTTTCGATCCATTTACCAACACTGGTGTTCGGATATATCACCTTTTATATCGCTCGTTTAGTACGAGCAGCGTAACTCTCCCCGCGTGTTTCTGGCTCATAATACAGCGCACGGTGGTCACGCGACCATCGACCACACTCGAGGACCACGTGAGCTTACAGTTCCACAAAAATCCGTTTCTCTCTTTTCGCCCCTCTCTTTTTTCATCCCCCGTATACATTTCGAGCCTCTCCCCGTTCGTCGTTAATCCACGACTCTACCGTCATCAAAATCACCTTGTCGGGCCACGCGGTGTATATCGCCGCGAACCGATTGCTGCGGTTTACCAATGACCGCGGGCTACAAACATATCGCTCGAATGGTAAACGCGTTCGAACGTATTGCCGCAACGGAAATATTTGAAAAAAAGACTTACCTTTTTCGAAATACTGAAAAATTTCATACCATCTCAGCTTACTTTACAGCATACTTCAATTAAGGCCTTAGGCTACTCTAGAGGCCGAAAAATAGGCTTTTTGGGGAATTTTTTTCCAGAAAAACTACAAAATAAATCGAGATTACAGAAAGAGTATTTATCATACATATCAGTGATGGTATATGGAAGTACGTAAGATTTTTTTTTATATTGCATAGTTCATTTGTTATTAACAATTATCTGACGATTTTTAAGCAAATTTTTAGAAAGTGGGAAATTTCGTCACAGAATTGTTAATCACAAATTAACTATGCAATAAAAAAAAGCCCTTCGTATTTCCATAGACAATGTTTTTTTCAAGATACATTCAACATTTCAAGTGAATCGGTTGAAAACTGTCTGAGTTATGTTTCCGGTCACCTTAAAAAATGCAGTTTTGAGATAAACGCTGCACAGCCGCCATTTTGAAATTAATCGCGTAAAAAAAAAAATTGTATACAGTCACTGATATGCATGATAAACACCCTTTTTTGTAATCTCGATTTATTTTCTAGTTTTTCGAAAAAAAAATCCCCAAAAAGCCTACTTTTTCGGCCTCTAGAGTGGCCTAACCCCTTAAACTCCATTCGTATTATGTCGAAGTACTTTTTTTTTTCTTGCTTCTTTCGAAATAAATTCGCTCACATTGGATGTAGCCAACAAAAATGGACCAGTACTGCACTCGGGCATTCGAGATTTCTGTGTGTTAAATACGGAGATACATTGTTCTCGTTGCTAGTCGTGTAATGACTTCGAACGTGCAACTGTTATCCCGAGAGCGTATAGGGGAGCTTTACATCGTAGGTATTTCCTTTCCTCCCTCGCCCCCTTGATACCTTTTTGCTTCCTTGCTCTCTGCTCTCTCTCTCTCTCTCTCTCTCTCTCTCTCTCTCTCTTGGAGATAGTTTCGGTTTTGCAAGAGTAAGCGTCTGAGGCACGATCGAAATTGTTGGGATGTCGGAGTGAATCAGCGGTTCCAACTGGTGGTATAATACTATCCCTACTGTATCCATTATATACACTATTGAAAGAGATACTATCGCTTGCCTATGTGTTCATGCGCTATCTGACAGAGAGACTGTATATATATATATATATATATATATATATATATATATGCATATATGCCGGTATGTGTATATGGGGTGCGTCACCAGAACTCCCATTCAAGCGTTGTTTGCAAATCGTACAAAAGATAGTGGTTTGCGTGTAATGAAGAACGTCTTTAACACGTTTGCTTCAAGAAAAATTATCATTAAGGGGCCATACCAGTGTGACACTTTCAAAAAATCGATTTTTTTGTTGCCGTTTTCGACAGTTTATACTTTCAAGAATATCATTATCATTTATATCATTTTATCTTGCAAAAATCGATGGTTAAATCTTTAAACGCATTTTTCTCGAAATGAGATTTTTCAAAATTGCTGACATTGTAACTCAAAGAGCAATTATCCGATTGACTTGAAATTTGAACTGAGTACTCTTGAATATATTTACTCTACAATGACGTAGGATGTTTTTGATTGGACGAAAATTGACGATTTGGCATTGAAAAAACCGACCATTTTATAGGCAAGAAAAAAATATCCAATAAGATTTCGATATTTTTCGAAAATCCTACGTCGTTGTACAGGAAATACCTTCCAGTTCAACATTTTTCCCTTTTTCGGTTTCAGCTACTCAATCGGTCGGAATCATGCCAGCAGTGGAGGAACTTTTTTTTGGCGCCTCCGAAGGTAGTGCATAGGTCGCTTGGATCTCAATATTTTATGAAAAAATTATGCAATATAGGCCAAATATAGCCAAATATATTTTCAATTTTCCGAAACATTCAATTGAGTACTTTTCTTCCAAAAAATTCCCGAACATCACCCAAATTTTCAGCGTTCACACTGGTATAACCCCTTAATTTCCAAAAATACCACGTTCATTTTACGCCTCCAATGTCCATGACAGTCGTTTTTTGGTAACCCAAACAAAGCCAATATCACAAGGGAGAAAGAGAGTGAATGGGAAGCTTTGAGAAAAAAGGACTTCCATTCGGAAAAAAGGGGTGACCTTGAAATTATGTTGACCCGGCCATTTGAAAGAAAAAGGTGAGGTCGTCGAAATGTACATTGTGACGAACCCTTTAAATGTTGCTACAACATTTTTCGACCAGATTAATTGCTCCCTGGAGTTTTCTAGTGTTTAATTTCCAGTGGCTCACCCGGTACATATATATATATATCCACATAGATTGATGCTAACTAGCAGAATACCGGGCTAATAGATTACTCATCAGGTATAGAGGTCCGGTCTCTCTCTCTCTCTCTCTCTCTCTCTCTCTCTCTCTCTCTCTCTCTCTCTGAGCTCGATTTGGACGGATGCGAGGGAGTTCGTAACGGGGTGATAGACTCGGTTGGTTAGGCGTCTCACGAGCGAGAGAGCGAATTTATGCTCTATATACGTATAGAAACAGAGTCCGGTCAGAAGCTGAAACGGACCGAGGGAACGATGTGTGGCGGCGCTTGCCTTCGTACATAAACGGATGCGGTGGTGTGCCGTTTACCACTACCGCCGCATAGTACACAACTTGCGCATCTGTACACTGATAGAGAGCACCGTTTGGCTATGGTACGTTGCTGCATCTCATTCGCCCCCTTTCTCCCCTCCCCACCCCTCTTCTATCTCGCTTATGATGCAATTGATGCTGAATTATTATTATGATTATTATTATTCAATTATTTTATTTGTTTCATTATTGTTGTATGTATTTTGTTAGAACACGTATTTTATTATTATTAAATGTATATTATTATTATTGTTTTGAAATTATTATTATTTATCATGATTATTTAATCATAATTGACCAATAACGGTTAGTCTGATGGGGCTAATCACGGTTACGCGTAACGTATACGCAAATTGACACCGGATACAATGTGTTATATATACGGGTACATTAGTGTATTGTGGTTTCTGCGCTGACGGCGAGCATGGCCGCGATCGCATCCAAAGATCGTGGTGTAAACGCCCGTGTACGATAGTAGTCTACATGCCCGTGCATATACGGCTGTATCTCCTATAGACCGTGAGGAGGATAGCGGCAAGGCGAGGGTTCGAGCGCCTCGGTGGTCCATGCTCGTCCGGCTCGTACTCTCCCATTCCTAGTGCTGTACACACGGAAACACGGCCGCGGGTAGTCCCGCCGTGTACACGCGGTGTACCATGTACCTGTATGGGCGATCTTCCTAGCATCGGCCACGATACGGGGGGTTTGTGGGAACAGGCTAATGGAGAAATTCACCCCGCAACGGAAACCGTTATGTGCGGCTGACTCTATTTAGACTGTATTTAGTGCAGAATAGGCGAAGTTGTTATACTACATCCGAGCGATCCTCGTGTTTTGAGTTGTACAGGGAGTGTCGAAGGTCGGTACGGATTTCTTGCGGATTGGCTAAATCTCGAAATTCTGAAGGGAAAAGTCCCGGGGCACATTTGTCTATGATGAAGCGTTGCTGTTAATGAATTCGTGAAAGCCAATGCGGTGCTGTCTGCGGCACGCAAGAGCCTATGCGCGTGCGAGAGGGGCGGGGCGCGCTCGCGGGGCGCGCTCGCTATTGGCCGCGCGACGCGTGACCCTGTGCCGATTGGCTGTTGCTTATCTAATTCGTATCTGGGCAACTGTGCGTCGGAGAGAAAAACAGATAAGAACTTTTCTCTTCGGAATTTCCCGTTCTATCGAACCGGCAAACGACCGATGCCAGTTTTTGAAAGTGCTTGCATATAAAGCGGGCTCGATGCGCGCTACGACAGCTGCGATGAAAACTACTCGATTCGCCAAACGTTTTTTTCTGGTTGCGCCGTGAAAAAAATCGTGGCAACGTCGCAAAGATGGAAACGTGGCTGCACCGAGTCAGCGAGAAAAAAAAGAGAACATCGACCTTTCGAAATGGGTCGACCGCCGGGATCAAAAGAAATTGAGACTGGTGTGCTAGCGTCGTTCGAATCGTCAAAATGGCTTTCGCGACACACCGGTGAAACGTATATCGATACTCTACGTACCGCATACTGCTATTCGCCTTCCGAGTGTATTTACCAAGCACGGGGGTGCAGCGTACGTACACCATTATGTACTTTGCTGTTATTGCGCACTCAACGACAAGCGTCACCTACGATTCAGCACTTTTCAGGGCTTGTCTTGCGTTTTATACTCTCTTCCACCCTCTACAAAGAACCGCAGCTCCAATTACGAATGTCAGATGTATTATCTACCTTGAGTACCATATAAATATGAAAGCACCGATGGATATCCTCGTCCAATAAATCCACCATACTCGATAACAGTCTGCGTACAAAATGTTGCGAGAACTAAAAGCAGATTGAAGTAAATCAAACTTGAAGAAAATAAAATAAGAAATAATGACTCGCATTGAGAAATATTGAGAAACGATGAATTTATGATTATTTAAACAAAGTGTCGCTGTTGCTGCATGGCCAATTATTTTGGCCGCGAGAGAAAGAGGTAACAAAGAAGGAAAATAGGTAAGGTACGATAAAAAATATCCATTCAATATTTTCACTTCCAATGGATTAATTACCTGAACGGCTTAATAATCATGATATACCAATTAGGCAGTTTGCGCATACCTGAAAGAGCCCAATTTAAAGTGACACATCGCCGCCGACGTATGAACATCCCCTGGATACAGAAGTCGATGCGAAGGTCGCGTGTTTACATAATAATGCAAACACGAGCGTTCAGTTATTAAATCGCAAAATTATGTGCGGCCCCGAAAATAAAAATATACGTTTATGTATCGTTAATTAGTACACTCGAAGCACCCTCGCCGGCTGATCCTGCTAATGTTGAATTTGAGGGATGATAACTATCGCTCTGCCTCTCTCTTTTTCTCTCCCACTCTCGCGACTCTCTCTCGCCTGTACCGAACTTTCGAGGGGTCGTTCTGCCTCGTTAGCGGTAAATCTCGAGAGTTCGACTACCGGAGGCTTGGTGGGGGAGGGAACCAGGCGAGCCGTATTAAACAAATATTGACGCGAGAAAAAGAGGAGGGTGAAGGGACTTCATCCCACTGGTATATAGCCTTATCCAGTTATATATGTTATTGTCGATGTGATTGTCAGCAAAATAATATAATGAGGAAGCATGGCGCGCTTAAGTTCCCAATTTGCACGACCGATTTGCCATTTGCCCAATAAAAGAGCTGCAAAAAAGTCTTGCCTTTTATTTACCAGTGTAAATAAGCGACATCGATGGAAGTACATCTGTATGAAAAAAAAACGCCAATAAAAACAATGTGACGTCGGCCTGAACAATTTGACATCAGTATGAGCAAGAGGATATCAATATAAACATTATAATATCAGTATGAACATAATGACATCATTGTGAACCACCTGAAATCAGCGTGGTCAGCAAAACATTAGTATGAACAACCTGACATCAGTATGAACAACATGACCAGTATGAACATCATGACCTTCATATTGACGTCATGACATCAGTATGTATTAGTATGTCATGATGTTCATATGGATGTCATGATGATCATACCGATGTCGTCTTGAGCATAATGATGTCATCTTGATCATACTAGTGTCATCTTGATCATACTGATGTTATCTTCATCATACTGATGTCATTTCGATTATACTGCTGTAATATTCTCTGTACTGATGTCGGGTTCTCGTAATATTAGTATGTCATGATGTGCACACTGATCATGTTGTTTCATATGGATGTCATAATGATCATACCGATGTCGTCTTGAGCATAATGATGTCATCTTAATCATACTGGTGTCATCTTAATCATACTGGTGTCATCTTGATTATACTGATGTTATCTTGATCATACTGATGTCATCTCGATTATACTGCTGTCATATTCTCTATACTGATGTCGGGTTCTCATATTAACTACATGTTAATCACAGGTTGTTCATAATGATGTCATATTGTTTATATTGATATCATCTTGTTCATATTGATGTCAAATTGTTCATACCGTCGTCACATTGTTTGTACTAATGTTTTGTTCATACCGATGTTCATTCTGAAGACATGCAGTATGATGATCACGGCATCAGTATGAACATAACAACATCCGTGTCAACGTCACGAGACCAGCATGACCCGGCTGACATCAGTATGAGTATCATGACATCACAATAGTATCAACAACATCATTATGGACATCACATCGACGTTCAAGGTAGCTTGTGGCGGATAAAGTAACAAAATAACCTACTAGCAGAATGAATCAACATAACAAAATTAATATGAATAAAAAATCATTCGCAGCCCATGATGACGAACAGAAATTTAAAAAATGTCTAACATTACAGCCCCACAATTCAAATGGTCAAAGTGATGCAAACAATCAGAAGGAACATGCATTAATGATGATTCATAGAGTGAACAATAAAATAGGAAATGTTAAGTAAGGGGGAGAAAGGAAAAACGTGCAATTTGCATTATTGATTCCAAGACTCGACGTTTCATTCTACCCTATTTTGCGGCTGTCAGTACAGCCGGAGTAAGACTTGGAACTGTCTAGCCTGCTTTTCTACCAAGCATTTCTGCAGTTCCTCTTTCTCTCATCGCGCATCCCGCCGAGCCCCCGGCGCGTTTCCGCTCCAGCCGATTCACCATTATAAAAAAAAGAAAAGAAAAAACGTCAACGTTTTAAAGCCACGAACCCAGCTGCAGCTGTATTCTACCCTCGGCCCCGTCAGATTCACGTTTCGGCTGTGAGGAATAAGCATCGAGGCTCTAAAGCTTTGCAAGAGTGATGAGAGCGGGAGGAAGTGAAAGAGGAGGGGACTGAGATATAAATATTTCGTTTTCCAGACGATTCGATGCACTGCGCGGTATCGATCACTTTCCCATAAATACACACACACACACATGTACCGGAGGGAAAGGTGGTTTTGTAGACATTTAAATCCCACTCTCCATCAATCATCATTGGTTAAGGAGTCTGCATAAGCTTGGGCCCGAAAAAACAGATTGATTTTCAATATTTTTTTCTGATGAAAGTATTGGGATGACGAGCTTGGGATTTTACACACAATGAACGCAAAGTCGTGCCATATTTGAGTTTTTTTTTATTTTTAAATATTGATATACACTGCAGTCATCATCATTTCAACGAAGCTCCGCTGATGGTGTACGGCCAATCGGTGTAGTTGGTTGTGATAACTAGGCTCATCTGAAACGAAGAATAAGAAAATTGCTTTTAGTATAATGATAAAGCTGTCGTATGATCGGATACTTTTTTGAAATTTTGAAAATCACGAAAATGGCAAGCTCTGCTGAAATTGTACGATTTTCGACGAAAAAAAATAACAACTTTGATAGTTTGTTATTAGCAAATGGATCACCAAATGAAAAAGGCAACCGAGAGAGAGGGAGAGAGAGAGAGAGAGAGAGAGAGAGAGAGAGAGAGAGAGAGAGAGAGAGAGAGAGAGAGGTATGCAGCAGAGTTTATGCAGAAGTTCGATTCAAACGGCGCCCAGCGCTAGATCGAGCTTATCCGCTAATTAGTTTATCGGACGTAATTCGCGTTAATCCGCGACTTCGCAATCGTGATAAAGGGACTGAAAGAAAGAGGGAGAGAGCGATGGATGGAGCTCGTACAGAGATTTAAATCACAACGCGATCAGCCAATTAGAGCCGGTGCTCTGGTCCCTCGACACACACACACACACACACACACACACACACACACACACACACACACACACACACACACACACGCACGCACGAATGTGTGTGTGTGTGTGTGTGTGTGTGTGTGTGTGTGTGTGTGTGTGTGTGTATATATATATATATACACACACGTGTGTGGGTGTGTGTGAGTGTGTGTATGTATGTGTATATATAAATATATATGCAGTCCATATCTGCCTCTTCACTCGTCTCTCTCGCGCTGATTTTCTCCGCGCTGATTCCGACGAAAATGGCCCCGCTACAATGTGTAAAGGCGAGCAAGAGAGAGGGAGAGAGAGAGAGAGAGAGAGAGAGAGAGAGAGAGAGAGAGAGAGAGAGAGAGAAAACGACGATTTTCGCGAGGCTTTGTGTATACGTGGAACGAGTCGCGCGGCGCAAGTGCCAAGCCAGCAGCTCTCGGTTATCAATTAACGCGATTACTACAACGCGGCCGCGGACTCGCGCGCGATGGCTTAAGCTGTGATTCAATTTTGTATACATATGTACCCGTAGCGGCTTTTTGTCCCACTCTCTCTCCCTCCCTTTCTCTCTCATTACACGATAGCTCAAGCCGGGATGCGCAATGCGGAGAAATCTAACGACGGGTGACGATAATTGAGAGATCGAGGGAGAGAGAGAAATCTGAATAACCGAAAGAGTAAAATACGCGGCAGATCTACCCCTTCCCTTACACCACTTAAAATTATGGTAATTCATAATTCTGCTTCAAAAAATATTCACAAATATATATATGTTATATATATATATATATATATATATATATATATATATATATATATATAGGGGGAGGTTCTAGAGAATAAAAAGTTTGCCGAATCATTTCTATCAAATGGCTATGGAGAACATAAAACAAAATAATAATTACGTATTAAATTTCTATTAACGAGCTATTCATAATTATTATAATAACACTATTAAGGCGTTACCCCCACTTGTAGCGCAAAAAAAGGCCTTTTTCATGAATTCTTTCAAAGAAAACAACAAAACTTTTTTAATCGATCAATATAACATCTTAAAGAACACATCTTGAAGAACTTTCAGTAATTTTTTTATTGAAAAATATTACATTGTTTAGTGGCAAATGGCCGTCAATGAAATAATGTTTTTGTATACACGGTTTGCGGTGACCAACGTTGCGGCGAAGTGGATCATCTGAAAAAAAAAAATGCGGATGGATTTAGTCAAATATAAGTATAAACTAGTCTTTAATCGAAGGATTTCAAAAAATATTCATTTTTCACAAAATGGCGGACAGTCAAAGTTCATGGCTCGATTTTAACGAAAAAAACGGCCGTTTTTTGGCTATAAAACGGCCATTTTTTTCGAAAAAAAAATCGAACGATTAAAGACTACATTTTTATGTATTAAATAAGCCTGCAAAATTTCAAGAAGATCGGTTCATTAGTGTTCGAGTAATCTTGGTCACCGACTTCAGAAATGCCATTTTGAGAAAAATGCGTTTAAAGTTTCTCTTTCAACGCTCTTTCAACGCGGATTCTTCTCTTTCAACGCTCATATCTCAGTCAATTTTGTTCGGATCGACTTGAAATTTTCAGGACATATTCTCAGATACTTATACTTCAAAAAAATGCAATAAAAAGAATCGATTTTTTCAAAATCGCAAGTGGGGGTAACCCCTTAATGTATCCACCTAAAAGAAAATATTTCACACTAAATAGATATATATAGGTATGTATATATATATATATATATATATATATATATATATATATATATATATATATATATTATGTATATGTGTGTGAAGGGGACCATCAAATGCGACCAATTTGTTTTATTTCGGTGTAGGCGCTGACGCACAGTGAAGGTCACCTCCACTTTTTAAAATGGAATGTTACATTTTCTTTCAACCACCCTGCGGAGCACCTCAAGCCGCATAAAAAACATTCGGCGGTCAAAGTCGTTCAAGGTAATTCAAGGTCATATATTATAATGAAGTACAAATTTAAATATCTCGGAACACTACCAAATATTGGGTAGTGATCCGCGATATTTGGATTTGTATCATCGATACTGACCTTGAATGACATTGAACGACTTTGACACTCGAATGTTTTTTATGCGGCTTAAGGTACTCCACAAGATGGTTGAAAAAAAATTACCATTCCATTTAAAAAAGTGGAGGTGACCTTCACTGGGCGTCAGCGCCTCCACCGAGGTAAAAAAAAAATTGGTCGCATTAGATGGCCCCCTTCACACCGCACAACCTTTGTCTGGAACATTTTTTTGCGACGTCGATAATTATCGAGTTATTTCGGGTGGCATAGATAAGAGGGACACCCTGTATATTTGGGACTCTACGGCCTTAGGCCACTCTAGAGGCCGAAAAAATAAGCTTTTTGCGGATTTTTGTTCAGAAAAACTACAAAATGAATCGACATTACAAAAAGGGTGATTATCATACAGTGACTGTATACAATAATCTTCTTGAAGCGATTAATTTCAAAATGGCAGCTATGCCGTGTTTATCTCAAAAATGCATTTCTTAAGTTGGCCGGAAACATGACTAAGACAATTTTCAACCGATTCACTTGAAATGTCGAATATATCTTGAAAAATACATGATCCATGTCTGAAAAATCGTCAGATAATTGTTAATGACAAATTAACTATGCAATATAAAAAAAAATCCTACGTACTTCCATGGACAATATATTTTCCAAGACATATTCAACATTTCAAGTAAATCGGTTGAAAATTGTCTGAGTTATGTTTCCGTCCAACTTAAAAGATGCAGTTTTAAGATAAACGCTTCCATGTTGAAATTAACCGCTTCAAACAAAATTGTTGTATAGAGTCACTGATATGTATGATAAACACCCTTTCTTGTAATCTCGATTTATTTTGTAGTTTTTCTGAAAAAAAAAAATCCCTAAAAAGCCTATTTTTTCGGCCTATGAAGTTGCCTAACCCCTCAACCCTCGACCATTCTCTCATTACCGTGGTTGAATATATACCTTTGCTACATATTTGTCGTCGACAAATGTGAAAATTTTGCATGTTTACCGTCTACTACCCTTGTTTTTTGTGAATTCTATCTGTACCTCTCTCTCTCTATATATATGTATATATATATATATATATATATATATATATAGAGAGAGAGAGAGAGAGAGAGAGAGAGAAGAGCAACAGAGGTACAGATAGAATTCACAAAAAACAAGGGTAGTAGACGGTAAACATACCCAATTTTCACATTTGTCGACGACAAATATGTAGCAATGGTATATATTCAACCACGGTAATGAGAGAATGGACGAGGGCTGAGGGGTTAGGCAACTCCAGAGGCCGAAAAAATAGGCTTTTTGGGGATTTTTTTTTTTTTCAGAAAAACTACAAAATAAATCGCGATTACAAGAAAGGGTGTTTATCACACATATCAGTGACTGTATACAATAATTTTTTTGAAGCGGTTAATTTCAACATGGTGGCTGTGCAGCGTTTATCTTAAAACTGCATTTTATATATATATATATATATATATATATATATATATATATATATATATATATATATATATATATATATATATATATATATATATATATATATATATATATATATATATATATATATATATATATATGGCGGCTGTGCAGCGTTTATCTTAAAACTGCATTATATATATATATATATATATATATATATATATATATATATATATATATATATATATATGTAAAATGCAGTTTTAAGATAAACGCTGCACAGCCGCCATGTTGAAATTAACCGCTTCAAAACAATTATTGTATACATATATATATATATATAGTGAGCGGAGGAGAGAGAGAGAGAGAGAGAGAGAGAGAGAGAGAAGAGCAACAGAGGTACAGATAAAATTCACGAAAAACAAGGGTAGTAGACGGTATATATGCCCAATTTTTACATTTGTATACATACACAATTTTCACATTTTACTGTACATATATATATATATATATATATATATATATATATATATATATATATATATATATATATATATATATATATATATATACACATACATTTGCGAATGTATATGGAAAAACGCGCGCGGAGTATGACGCGAACGTTCGAACCTCTCTTAATTCGGCATTTGATTCAATTTTATATGTTCCTGGGACACAATTGCGCGCAGGCTTTTTCATACATGTATAGCGCGATCGTTGGTGTTGGGCGCAGAGTGCGGAGCGGGGGGGTGGGGGGGGGGGGGGGGGGGTCGGTTAGGGGTGCAATGAGGAGAGAGAGGTTAACGGGCGTGCTCGCGCGGGTCCGCTGGAACGTAAATAATTGAGAGCGAGCCAAAAAAGAAGAGAAAGTGGGCAGTGCGGGTGGGCAACGAGGAGGGAGAGGGAAGCGTGCGATAGCATCGACGTGGAATTACAGAAATTAACGAGCCGGCCCGAAATTTTCGTGTCCGGAAAGCGTTCACCCCTGTTACAAGCTCGTATCTCCCCTTCCTCTCTCTCTCTCTCTCTCTCACTGTATTTTTCTCTTAGTCCCTTTTTTGTTCTCGCCCTCGTGCATTTCATCCCTCTCGTTATTGTAATCGACGCGCAGCTTTCTGCTATTCGTTTCCAAATTATAAATGCGCGATACTCGTCCGTGTGCCTTGTCATTAAGGGATGAAGTAAAAAGAATTGAAGGGCCATTTAATTCGCGGGGGTGGAAATGGAAGGGAGGAAAAATGGGGAGGGAGCCTGTGGCCGGAACAACGTAGGACACGAGAACTGGAGTGAGAGAGAGAAAAAGAGTGAGAGAGAGAGAGAGAGAGGGTTGATGTTATTTTTGAACGGCCATGTTTATACTCGCGAGAAGCTGCGGGCAAAATCTAGTAAATTGTTAATCTGCAATGTAAATATTTCAATGCAATAATGTACTATAAACATAATGTATTTTTTCATGTACAATATTACATACACTAATTATGTATGGAATATTATTTTATCTTTTTAAGGGGCTAGGCCAGTGTGAACGCTGAAAATTTGGGTGATTTTCGGGATTTTTTTTAGATAAAAGTACTCAATTAAATGTTTCGGAAAATTAAAGGTATATTTGGCTATATTTGACCTACATTACATTATTTTTTCGTAGAAAAATATTGAGATCCAAGCGACTTATGCGCTGCCTTCGGAGGCGCCAAAAAAAAGTTCCTCCACCGCTGACATAATTGCGGCCGATTGAGTAGCTGAAACCGAGTGAGGAAAAAATTTCGTTAAACTGGAAGGTATTTCCTGTACAATGACGTAGGATTTTCGAAAAATATCGAAATCTAACAAAATAGGGTAGTT
>OY723387.1:1356704-1444204 GCA_963210295.1 Ophion ellenae
TCACAACGAATTTCTCTCTTTGTATTCCACCCACGCCGTTCTTCACTTCTCTTTAATTTTAAGAAGTTTTCCGAGCTTTCGAGCCCGACGTTCTCTGCGCTTATTAAAAGGTTGGACCGAGCAATTACGAGTGTGGAGCCCAGCGTAGTTTCTCGAGTGCCCCCCCCCCCCCCCCCCGCCCTCTCCCGACCGCCAGGCCCGCTTGCATTGCAGATAACGTTGGCAAATTTACACGCGGAAATTTGAAAAAAAAAATAGGATCGTTTATTTTGAGTTTCGTTAATTGTCTGCTTTTCCCTCTCTCTCCTCTCTCTTTCTTTCTCCCTTCGCAATAATCGATTTGCTTTTGTCTTGGATACATCGAAGCTCTCATTTTGTAATGCTCAACAATATGAGATAAGATGCGACGAAATAAAAAAAAATAGGAGAGACACTTTTATTGTTTTTTTATCGCCCAGTGAAAAATATAAAGGAAGAAATTAAAATAATAAAAAATCAAAAATAAAAATCCAAAATAACGGCTCGATACAAAACAAAAATAAACAACAAACAATGAAAGCAAAGGAATAACGAATAAAAATGCAAAATAAACGCTCGATCTAAGATAAAAATGACCAAAAGAACAAACGTAAACAATAGGAACGAGATAGAATGTAAGAAAAATAAACGACAAATTTAAATGCAACAAAAAGCCTCTGCATTAAAAAAACAATGGAACAAAAATGGACACAAAATAAATCGAATAGTAAAAAATAAAATGCGACCAGGCAAAATATTAAAAACAATAAACAGCAAATCAAAATGCAAAAAAAGACTTGATATGATCCAAAAGTGAACATCTAGATTTAAGAATGTTGGAGCGGCCCAGTCGAGTCAAATGAGGTTTTTTTTTTCTCAACGAACCTCACGAAAATGCATACGAGGTGAAAATTTACTCTGTAGATGCTAATTTTTCATAAAATAAATAATTAAAGAGCAAAATTATGCATTTTCATATTTTTACTACGTGAATAATAAAACCTTTCGGGTTACCACCAACTTGGAAAAATATAACATTATCGATGATTATTGTAAAAAAAAAAACTACGTCAGTGAATGTTTTACACAACTCAGAATGAAATTTTGAGTAATTAATAAAGATGTCAATTTATACTTATGTCACGAGTTCGTAGTCTTTCATCAAACCTTAATGGTGCATTATTGAACATATGTGATTTACGATGGGCAAGATGGGTTTTCTCCCTAAATATTTGCAAATATTTAGTTAGCTTTAATCCGTTGTTTAAAATGGTTCAAATTGGTGCTCGAAAACCAGAAAAAAAAATCATCACCCGTAGAGTGAACCTCCTGCCCATCTAACCGCCCGTAAAACTGCATACATCAACCTATTTTTTATCTCTAGTGATTTGTGGCGAAAAAAATTCAAAAAATTCACAAACACTCGCTATAGTCTAGACAATAACATATTGTTTTTTTACATTTTTGTATCGTAGCTAACGCCCCAATCCCCCAATATACCAAAGTCATTTCAAACTAATGAGATAAGATGCAATGGGATGAAAAAAAAAGTTGCCATAGGGAGAGAGCGAGAGGGGTGTGTTGGGGTGGGGTGGGGGATTAGGACGAAGAGCTCTGGACAAAGGTCGTACGTAGATGAGGAAGAGGAAGAGAAAGAAGAGCGGATAAAAAAGGAGGGGGAGGAGGATAAAACGTCCGATAATTACGTATGGGCAGTAAACCGTGCTACGGTACGGGCCCATCGCGCAGAATCGTCGACACTTCCAGCCTCGTCCGACGAGGACCCGGACCGTGTGTGTGCGTCCATCGTTTTTCAATTTTCCGGGTGCACGGAGCGTCTGCGAGCACGGTCGGGCGAGGGGGCGTATGGGCGACTGGGGTGGGGGGTGCCTCCCCCCGGTGGGCTGGGGTTGGGGCTGGGGTGGCTCAACGAGCGCAGTGGGGCTAGAATTGCGCCGACCATCCCAGAGATAAGCGAACGAAGGCCAATAATTAAAAGAGAAATTTCGTGTGAAACTATTAAACTTCATTTTTCAATTACCACAAGTTGTCGAACGTGCACGGTGAAACGTTACGGCTATTACGTACCCGACGAAATTCATCACTAAAAAAGTTGACTTTTTTTTCAATCACCGTGGCTGCTAGGGGAGTGAAAATATTTTTGAAAAATAAAGAATCCAGACAATAGAGAAACAAAACAATAAAGTCAAGTTCCAAAGGATATTTTTTATTTTTCAGGCTCATGGGTGCGTTTGTATATATGTTCGCTTGATTGCTATTGTGCGTTGATAAATCTTTACGAAAAATTAATGAGTATCAAAAGTAATAGATGAAACAATACAAAAAATTAACGACGTAAATAAATAAAGTACGTTTATGTGAATCAAATTCATTTGACGTGAGAAACAATGGTAATCGAATGAAATAGAGCAATGTAAACATAAATATATAAAAAGGGAATATATGTTAAAATAAATGTCTAGAGAAAAATAAAGATGAATATATATGGCAAAAAAATAAAAATCGTAAAAACAGTAAATGTAATGATTAAAATGATTAAAAACAGTAATATGACTATCCCTTTCTGTCTTTTTTTGTACGTTTTTTTCCTTTTCGATATATGCGATTTTCTTTTTCATTGTGTTTTTCCTTGCATTGTCTTTTTAAAATTTTTGCACGCGCGCGCGCGCACACACACACACACACACACACACGTGATTTTTACGATCGTAATTGTGATGTAATTGAGGGGTGAGCTTGGAATTTGAAAAATAGGATTTGTTGCATCGAGCTTTTCGAAGTCCACGAGAGCATGCGGAGAAACGTCGGTCGAAAATTACATTTGAACGAAGAAGGTCATAAACACGTTACCGATCGACGAGTCAGCGTTACTTATCGAGCTAATTTGTCGGTATGCAAAATAACGGTGAAAAATTTGCCGGCGCTTAAGATGCTACCGACGCTTGGTACGATATTCAGCACCAACTACTAATACCCAGTGTTGGTCCTTTATAGGAGCCAATGATTTGGCCATGATTCTGCCAGTGCTCATTTGAAGCATGGCAAACCAACGAACACCCAACCTTGGGAAAAATATCGATTACCAACTGTCAGCCAACTATTGGGTCCCAGTGTTGGCCCCGAACATGGGCCAATCGGTTGATCGTGGGTTTGCCAGTCTCGAATTGAAGCTCGGCACACCATCGAAGAGCCAACGCTGGGCCGATACTAAGTAATGACCGTCGGCCAAATGTAGGGGCGAGCGCAGGTCTTGATTATGAGCCAATCGTTTGACCGTGGTTTTGCCAATGCCTATTTTTAGCATGGCAAACTGACGAATTGCCAATCCTGGCCCAACACTGGCTCTGAACGGCATAGTCCATACATATATACAAGAATGCTTTTTCACGTATATTATTATTATATATATTTTTTTATTATCGCTGCATGCAATTTTCTACGTACTGCGATAATAAAAACTCATAATTACTGTTATCTGAAATTCACTTGATTAAAAATAAAATTGATTTATACTAAAGTTTTGTGGTGTATTAAAAAAATGCCGAGTTATTATGATAGTATTAAGAAACGTCGAGTGTTAAAACGACGACAAAAATTAGAAGACTCTTTACAGCAGGTTAGGATCAGAGGCAACGAAACAAAAAGACAAGTAGATAGTGAAACAAATTTGAAAACATTCCACGAACGAGTGATTGTGCATAACGATGTTAGTGAATCAAATAATTCTTTCGATGAGCAATCATCGAGCACTGAAACTTGTGGATCTGATCGATTGTTGGCTAAGCATTGGGTTGTTTTGACAGCCCTACACTGTGCCAACACTAGCCCGAATATTGCGCGGACAATACGAAGCGGACCTTAGTTCTACTATAGGCCGGTAATCACGCCAACCGTCAGCCAATGATCGTGATCTCCTTAGCCCAATGTTGGGCCAATACCCGGCCAACTGTTAGGATTTCCGGTAAGCCTACTATTGGCCGACCGTACATGCCAGCGTTGGGCCGAAGAGATCACTCCTACCGTGGCGCAACACTAAACCGGTAGTGCTGCCGTTCATCGGCCAATGGTAGAATGTGATTGGCGTGACGCTGGCTCGAGGTTGGGTCGGTTGCGTCGTTTTCCACGGGCCCAATGTTGGGCCAATACCCGGCCAACTGTCAGGATTTCCGGTAAACCTACTATTGGCCAACCGTACATGCCAGCGTTGGGCCGAAGGGATCACTCCTACCGTGGCGCAACACCAAGCCGGTAGTGCTGCCGTTCATCGGCCAATGGTAGAATGTGATTGGCGTGACGCTGGCTCGAGGTTGGGTCGGTTGCGTCGTTTTTCACGGGTACACGCTGCTCGATTCGAACGAATAAATATTAATGTTAAACAAACGCGGCCGCGACATCATTGGCTGTCGAGAAAAAAATGATTGGCATTATCGGATGAAGAAATAATTTAATTGGATTCGCATATTATCGACGAGAGAGAGGGAGAGAGACAGAGAGAGAGAGAGCCAGTGACAGTTTTTCTGTATGTTTTTCGATAAACTCCACGACTGGGTGTGCGTTCGAAAATAATGCAGCATCGCCCCAACCCCCATCGTCGTTATGCGTAGTCGCAAGTTTAACGAGGAATAAAAGCCCTTTGTGAAGAATCGTAATGGGCTCTCTAACATAAGAGCAGAATGTTCAGCATAAATTGAAAAAAAAAAGGAAAGAGAGAGAGGAAGCTAAAAACCGGCGGGGAAATTCTACAAAAAAAGAAAGGAAAATCTGTTGAAAAAAATTCCAAGGAAGGACGAGAGAAATGCGCAAAACAGGGCTGAATGGGATGCAATCCCTACCAACGTAACCTACGTTGCAGATTCACTTATCTACCAGCCTTCTATTTCACTCCCTTCGCACGGTTTGGCTTCGGCTCGAGCTTACCCTCGCCCTTCTCTCTCTCTCTCTCTCTCTCTCTCTCTCTCATCTCTCTCGAACTTCGTTGCAGCTTCGTTCTCGTTGTACGAAAATCCGCAAAGTGAAACACCAAGAGAGAGAGAGAGAGAGAGAGAGAGAGAGAGAGAGAGAGAGAGAGAGAGAGAGGGAGAGATCCACGACGCCACACCCAACTCGAAGATACGTGGATATAAATTTTCACTCTCGTCATTCCGCACGAAATATTTGCAAGCGAAAATAATCGCCGATTCCCAAAAAAAAAAAACAAAATAAAAATACCGTTGCAAACAAAAAAGTTTGTCTATTTATATTTGGAAATTTACGATCACGAGGAAGAATCAAAATAGTATCCTTCTTACTAATATTTTTATTGGATGATGCAATTATGATTATGTGTCAAGCTGAATGGAAATCCATTATTTTAAACATAAAAAGCATGTTTCTGCATAAATGATTTTTGTTAAGGCGTTACCCCCACTTGTAGAGCAAAAAAAGGCCTTTTTCATGAATTTTTTTAAAGAAAACTACAAAACTTTATTAATCGATCATTATACCATCTTAAAGAACACATCTTGAAGAACATCAGTAATTTTTTTATTGAAAAATATTACATTGTTTAGTGGCAAATGGCCGTCAATGAAATAATGTTTTTATGTACACGGTTTGCGGTGACCAACATTGCGGCGAAGTGGATCATCTGAAAAAAAAATGCGGATGGATTTAGTCAAATATAAGTATAAACTAGTCTTTAATCGAAGGATTTTAAAAAATATTCATTTTTCACAAAATGGCGGACAGTCAAAGTTAATGGTTCGATTTTAACGAAAAAAAAACGGCCGTTTTTTGGCTATAAAACGGCCATTTTTTTTCGAAAAAAAAATCGATCGATTAAAGACTACATTTTTATGTATTAAATAAGCCTGCAAAATTTCAAGAAGATCGGTTCATTAGTGTTCGAGTAATCTTGGTCACCGACTTCAGAAATGCCATTTTGAGAAAAACGCGTTAAAAGTTTCTCTTTCAACGCTCTTTCAACGCGGATTCTTCTCTTTCAACGCTCATATCTCAGTCAATTTTGCTCGGATCGACTTGAAATTTTCAGGACATATTCTCAGATACTTATACTTCAAAAAAATGCAATAAAAATAAAGTCGATTTTTTCAAAATCGTAGGTGGGGGTAACTCCTTATATCAGTAACATTTTTTTGTCTACATAACGACGTTTTTTTCAACCTATCAAAACAACGCTTGTTTTTTGAATCAATAAAAAACACTTTTTTAACCGACAAAAAAAAATTTGTTTTTAAGTGTATATAAAAATCCGTATTCTTACATAAGATTTTTGTTTAGTCTGTGAAAAATGTGTATTTTTAAATATATCAAAAAACGTATTTTCTATCTCTAAAACCGTCTAATTTTGAAAATATATATTTTTTAATTTTTATAAAAAGCATTTTTTTATATCTACGAAAAACGTGTATTCTGTAATATATGGAAAACTTTATATTTCCTCTGCTGATGCAATTATGATTATGTATTGAGCTATATAGACAACGTGTATTATCAAATATATAAAAAAACATTTTCTTCTAATCTATTAAAAAAAACGCGTACTTTTTATTAGAGAAAAAACATTTTCTTAATCTCTAAAAACGTGTATTTTTAAATATATAAAAAAGGTTTATATAGATCGACAAAAAACGTGTTTTCTGTAATATATAGAGAACTTTTTTGTTTCTCTGCTGATGCAATTATGATAATGTACCGAATCATATAGACACCGTGTATTTTCGACTGTGTAAAAAACATTTTTTTAATTTCTGGAAACGTGTATTTTCAAATAAATTTAAAAAAAACGCTTTTAAGTCTACAAAAAACGTGTTTTTTATTATAAAAAAATATTATTATAGATTTATTGCAAAAAAACGTGTATTCCGTAATATATAAAAAACTTTTCTTTCCTTCGCTGATGCAATTATGATTACGTATTGAGCTAAACGGACGACGTGTATTTTCGAATGCACAAACATCATTCTCTTCTAATCGACAAAAATTTTTTTTTCTCTCTATCTACAAAAAAAACGTGTATTTTGAAAAATGTGAAAAAAATATTTTGTTTTCTTCTCTGATGCAATTACGATTATGTATTAAGCTATATAGGCAACGATTTTTTTCAATACGCAACAAAATCTTGCTCACCTGAATTCCAAGAAAAAAATATGTGTTTTTGAATATATAAAAAACCTGTTTTTTCGTACAATACCTGTGATTTTTAATATAACGAGCAAGAGCCGTTCGATAATGAAAAGTGACGGTAACGATAGCAGCCAACGATAACGTCAGTTCGAGAACGATCCTATACTCGATGTTGCGATAAAGACGAATGAGAAAAAAAATACGAATTGTCCACGAGGGCCCGAGATTGCCGAGAAATGCAGGGAAAGCAGCGAGCGACGGGACGCCCCGAGTATATAGGCGCCCAAGTAGATCGAGTAAGCGTGCAAACCGACGGCGCTGTGCGCGCCGCAACACACGCAACGATTGTCGAGATTCACGCGTGCGCTTGCGCTCGGCTCTTAACCGATCTACCGCGATTCACCCTCGCGGCCCTCGTGCTCCCCGGGGGTTGTGCGCGCGACCGAACGTCGCGGTTGTACACATACTGCATATACCGGGTGTCCCTCTTGCCTCTGCCATCCGAAATAACTCGGTAATTATCGACGTAACAAAAAAATGTTTCAGACAAAAGTTGTACGGTGTGAAGGGGACCATCAAATGCGACCAATTTTTTTTATTTTGGTGGAGGCGCTGACGCCGATGAAGGTCACCTTCACGTTTTAAAATGGAATGGCACATTTTTTTTCAACCATTTTCGGGATCACCTCAAGCCGCATAAAAAACATTTGGGGGTCAAAGACGTTCAAGGTCATTCAAGGTCAGTATCGATGATACAAATTTAAATAGATGACCTTGAATGACCTTGAACGACCTTGAACGATTTTGACCCCCTAATGTTTTCATGCGGCTTGAGGTGCTCCACAAGATGGTAAAAAAAATGTATCATCCCATTTAAAATAGTGGAGGTGACCTTCACTGTGCGTCAGCGGCTGCACCGAAGTAAACAAAAATTGGTCGCATTTGACGGCCTCCTTTACACCGTACAACTTTTGTCGGGAACATTTTTTTGTGACGTCGATAATTACCGAGTTGGTTTTTATTAAGTAACCCACGGTTTTCGAGATTTTGGACATTGTGTTATTTTTTGGGAAAAAAAATAATCTGCTGTTGGTTTTTCGCACGTCATTTGTCGGATGGTATGGATCGTCAATGACTACGCAACTTTTTAAAGTCATTGGCACGATATGCATAGTACGTTTTTTTACACCGCAGGCTATCAAAGTCAGATGTTCGAATTGGTTTTTATGAAAATTCTGAATAGAATCTTTTTTCATAAAATTTCTTTGAGCTTGAAGGTTAAAAAGAAGACTTCTCTTAGACATAAAAAATAATCAAGAGCTTTTTTTTAAACCGGGTACAAAATAGTTATCATTTCTATTAATGGCATGCGAAAATCCAAAAGCGGATGATTTTTATCTCGAAAACCGTGGGACTTTTACTGAACGGAAATTCCAGCATATAGTAGGGCATGATCTGACCCATCGACAGATCCAGGATTGTCCATTCATAACGGGACACCCTATATATAGGTTTAACTTCTCTATAGGGAAATATCCATAATGTGCATTTGCAATTTCAATGCTGTGCGAACGTGGGAATTGCATAGCCTCGGAGCCAGAGAGAGAGAGAGACAGAGCTAGAGAGAGCGATAAAGGGAAGGATAGTGGGAAGGGAAAAGAGAGAGAAAGGAAAAGAAGATGAGAAAGAGAGAGAGATTGATTGAATACTTCATTTATTGATAATTGCATGTTACTCAGATAATTGAGGAGCTGACGAACAAAACCGAACTTGTCCACACTACGTTCAATATTTTTATTTTATTACTTTTTCTTTTTTGTACCTAAAAATTTAGGTGAAACTTATTCAAAATTCAAAAGAGAGAAAGAGAGAGAGAGAGAGAGAGAGAGAGAGAGAGAGAGAGAGAGAGAGAGAGAGAGAGAGAGAGAGACTAAGACGAAGGTGTATATGGGAACGAAAAGGAAATCAGCAGACCTCTCTCTCTCTCCACTTCTTCATTCAGACCCACTACCACCATCCAGAGACGATGTACTTTCTATTCAACTATACAACGTGTTCATTGTAGAGACGCAACGCAAAGCTCGGTTTCCGAAGCCCCCCTCCCCCTAGCCCCCCCCCCCCTCTCTCTCTCTCTCTCTCTCTCTCAATCTCTTCCTCGATCTCTATCCCCGTACGCCTCCAGCATCGTCCCCGGCTATCCTTCTCCGCTCCACCACCACCCCCCACCCCCACCTCATCCCTTCGTGCTTCCAATATCTCTCCGTATACTCCGGTTATTCCCATTCCTACGCATTACCTCCTGTTCCTCATCGATGCTCCTTGCGCTTCCCTGGCCCTTCGCACCTCAACACATAGCGCGTCTGTTATTCTCGCCCTGAAAAATCCTCCCCCGTGCGGCTGCACCCGTCTCACCATCTCGAGGACTTTTCGACTCGAGCTCTTTTTTTTCGTTTTGGGAATTTTTTATTATTTATTTTCACGGAAGGGAGAGAGAGAGAGAGAGAGAGGAGGGCCAAAAAACGTCTCACTAAATTTGCTATTTTTCTTTGTGTTTCAGGATTTCTGAACCATCGAAGCATCGAAGAGCAACGAGACTCTCGCGCGTGGTAGAATTAAAAGTAAGTACAGCTCACGAATTTTGAAGGAAAAAATTACGAACTTAAAATAGCAGATGCAAAATAGCAAATCAAAGTAAAAAAAAAACTGGGCTCGTATGAAATTCGGTACTGGGAAGTTCTTTTCACGTTCAACCCTACGTCGACACACTGGGATATTTTCACCCAGGCGAATTTGAACTAAAATGCACACTTTCTCGAAAGTAAAATTTTGGAATATTTTTTTACAATTCAATTATATACTTACCGAATTTCAATTGTGCAGGGATATAAATACATGTTCTATGTGTGTGTCTAATTTTTTTCAATAAAAATCGATCGAATCGTAGTTAATGGCAGGTGGATGAATCCGGGTCAAATTGACCCAGTGTGTCAAAATCGTGGCCAAATATAAGTGTCTCAACCAAGGGTTAATTATGAATCTGATATAAAAAAATAAGCGACGAAAAATAGCGGATTCGTATGAAATTTGGTACTGGGATGGTTTTTGACGTCGTTAATTGTGAATTTGAAATAAAAAAATGAGGAACTCGAAATAACGGACTCAATATGGCAAGTCGAATTAAAAAAATAACTACACTCGAATGAAATTTGACGATGGGTATTTTTTTTCATCTCGCTGATCGAGAATCTGAAATTTATAAATAAGGCATTCGAAATTGCAGGTTAAATGTGGTAGATTTAAATTGCACAATTTACCGGATTCCCAGAAAAATTTGGACTGGGGGCCTTTCTGATGTCGCTGATTATGAATTTGAATTAAAAAATAGGGAACTCGAAATAGCGGATTTAATATGACGGATCTAAGTAAACATTTTTACTGTATTTGCATGAAAATCATTGCTGGGTATTTTTTTTATATCGCTAATTACCAACCTCAAATTCAAACCAAGGAATGCAAAAGTGCAAATTGAAGTTGAAAGATTTTAATTTAAAAAATGTCTGGATTCGGATGTTAATTTTGACTACGGGCTTTTTTGGCGCCACTGATTACGAATTCGAATGAAAAATTCAGCAACTCGAATTAAGGACTTAAGCCACTCTAGAGGCCGAAAAAAATAAGCTTTTTGGGGATTTTTTTTTTCAGAAAAACTACAAAGTAAATCGAGATTACAAAAAAGGGTGTTTATCATACATATCAGTGACTGTATATAATAATTTTTTTGAAGCGATTAATTTCAAAATGGCGGCTGTGTAGCGTTTATCTCAAAACTGCATTTGTTAAGTTGGCCGGAAACATAACTCAGACAATTTTCAACCGATTCACTTGAAATGTTGAATAAATCTTGAAAAATACATCGTCTATGGAAGTACGTAGGGTTTTTTTATATTACATAGTTCATTTGTTATTAACAATTATCTGACGTTTTTTTAGGCAATTTTTTGGAATGTGAAAACCAAACCTGAATTACAAAATAATACGATTCTTCAAAAATGTGGTAGCACGAGTTCCTTGCGGTCACTGTCAGCGACGAATCCAAAATCGAATACTTGTGACTTTTGAGTTTTCACTCCATTTATTACTTCAAAATAGCTCACTCTTCTCCTTAAGGGGCTATACCAGTGTGAACGCTGATAATTTGGGTGATTTTCGGGAATTTTTTGGAACAAAAGTACTTGATTAAATATTTCGGTAAATTAAGAATATATTTGGCTATATTTGTCCTATATTACGTAATTTTTTCATAGAAAAATATTGAGATCCAAGCGACTTATGGAGGCGCCAAAAAAAAGTTCCTCCACTGCTGACATGATTGCGGCCGATTAAGTAGCTGAAACCGAAAAAGGAAAAAATGTCGTTAAACTGGAAGGTATTCCCTGTACAGTGACGTAGGATTTTCGAAAAATATCAAAATCTAACAAAATTGCGTAGTTATGAAAAAAAGTCAGTTTTCTTGCCTATAAAATGATCGTTTTTTTCAATGCCAAATTGTCACTTTCCATCCAATCAAAAATATCCTACGTCATTGTAGAGTAAATATATTCAAGAGTACTCAGTTCAAATTTCAAGGCAATCGGATAATTGCTCTTTGAGTTACAATGTCAGCAAATTTGAAAAATCTCATTACGAGAAAAACGCGTTTCAAGATTTAACTATCGATTTTTGCAAAATAAAATGGTATTGATATAAATGACATAAATGATAATGATATTCTTGAAAGAATAATCTGCCGAAAAAGAGAAAAAAAATCGTTTTTTTTTAAGTGGCACGCTGGTATAGCTCCTTAATTACATTAGCTACGCCATTTTTGAATTTTCATTCGAGAACCGTAATATCTGCAACTCTGACACGCGACCACTTTTCTTCCCCCTCCATCAAAGAAATCTGACACCTGAAAACGAATTGAATTTCGAAGAAAAAAAAAATCCTTCATAGTTATACTTCGGCGCGCACGTACTTCGAGCGAATTTTTAACACAATTTCATTCACCCGTTTCGCTCGGTATGTATACGCGCCGCGCTTACATTTGCCTGTACTCCTTTCTGCGTCTTCTTCCTTTTGCCTTTCTATCATCCATAAGAAACGACACGGGGCGCGATCACGCGGCTCTCGCGAGCGTTTGCTCTCATTGCTTCTCGCCCGTTTCCCGAGAGATTTTATTGCGGCAGGGCTCGTGAGCACGCTTTTCTATCCCGTAGATTGTCTGCGGCGAGAAAACGTTTCCCTGACGGCAGACACCCCCTGCTATCTCTCCCTCTCTCTCTCTCTCTCTCTCTCTCTCTCCTCTCCCCCCTCTCTCTCTCGCTCTCTGTCTTTTTCTCTCACGATTTTCTTCAACCCCGAGCCGGAAAACGCAAAGCAAAAACGGGAGAATCGGCCACGAAGAGGAGAGGGCGGGGGTGGGGGATGGGGGGTTGTTGAGGAGGAAAAGCTGAGGGGGTTGCGTTCCCGCGAGTGAGATACGTGTGAGAGACGGGAGCACCCGACAGGAATACGAATTAGCTCGGAAATCAACGAATTCGAATACACTTGGCAAAAGCTCCAATGTTGGGGATGAAATATATATACAGTGTATTGCAGAAAAAGTGGCGCAAGCTCACTGTGGTGCAATATCTCAAATGGTACAGATTGTAACGAAAAATGTTTCAGATTAAAGTTGTTTCGTTTCGAGAAAGGAGATATGGAATGCGAAATGACCATTTGACCTCGGGTAAAACCGCCAAGGTCGTGTGATTTTTTTTTTATTGTATGTGTCTGCATTAGCCGAAGCGTAAAGAGAGAGCGGAGAGAGAAATTGGATTATGTTTATTGGTGATTGAGGACCAAAAAGTTCTCCGGCACACAATCCCCATGCTTCGTACGATAAAAAGAAAAATAGTAGGAAATAAAAAGAGGAAGCTCGATGTAAGGACAAAAAAGAATGACTTTATACAAGGTGAGCGTATAGGGAATGTAATTCCGAGCAAAACGCTTTTTTTTTAAGTGTCGTGCGACAAAAATTGACCGCGATATTCGCGTGCTGAGCCGGACGCTGAGTAAACAATGGCATAGCCGTTGCTCAGGCGCGATTTTCTCTTCTTTCTCTATTAAATAATGAACGAAAATCAATTAATCGTATTATTGATTTTTGAAGCAAGTCCACAGGTTCGTTATTTCTTAATGGAAAAAAAAATTACGGAAAGGAATGCACTTGGGCGAGGGGGGATTCGAAGCTGCGCACGATCCGGCTAGCACGTTCCGCGCGTGAGCAGCTACTGGGCCATTCTTTACTACTATGATTTTGTATGCGAATATCTCGGCCAATTTCTGTCGCACGTCATTAAAAAAAAACGTTTTGCTCGCACTAACACAATGGATATGCTCACTGTATACGCTCGATGCAAGGACCAAAGATGAAGGACTGTATGCAGGGAGATTGACAGATGTCAGGACTACCTTGGTGAGCATATAGGGGGTGTCATTGCGAACAAAACGCTTTTTTTTTAATTGTCGTACGACAGAAATTGGCCGAGATATTCGCATGCTGAGCCCGGCGCTGAGTAAACACTGGCCCAGTCGCTCACGCGCGATTTTTTCTTCCAGTATTAGACAATGAACGAAAATGATCGCATTGTATTGTCGATTTTTTAACCGAATACATAGATTCCTTATTCTTAGTGGAAAAAAAATGCTGAGCAAATAATGTACTTGTGCGGCGGTGGATTCGAAGCTGCGCATGACCCGGCTCGCTACTGGGCCATTCTTTACTACGTGGACTTTGACCGCGAATATCTCGGCCAATTTTTGTCGCACGACATTGAAAAAAAAAGCGTTTTGCTCGCACTGACACCCTGTATACGCTCACAAAGAGAACCCCGGTTGAAAATCACCCTGTATAGACGGAAAAAATACAAAGAAAAGAAAAAACGCAAATGGAAAGAAAAAAAACGGAAGCAGGTCTCCAGCACCCTAACTAGTACTAATTCCTAACTATAGAGAGACAGGGAGGCGAGAGTTTCGGCAAACAAAAAAGTAAACTGAAACTAAACCACTCCCGGATGAGTGAGAACCGAACGGCCGTGAACGACGGGGCAAAAAGTCACGGCTAGATGCTCCAACGATGGCTCAGTTATTATTTCATTATTTCCATTAATTTAATATCCAGCACTGAATTCCGCAGGGGTTGAAGAATAACGAACAAACTCTGACGTTCGTATGTACCCGGCGAGGCAACCCGCTCGCCTCGGTTCATCTGGTCTCGTGGGTTATAACGTGAATATAAGGGGGAAACACGGACAAAGTTCCCCGTTAAAAAGTCGAGGGTATAACGCGAAGGGCGCCTTGTTGCGGGGGCGAAAGAGAGAGAGAGAGAGAGAGAGAGAGAGAGAGTCAGTGTGTGCGCTCCGGGTTGTCGGCTGCCTCGGAGATGGAGATCTGACTTGTTAATTTTTTGCCACCGACATTGCGTATAAATTCAAATCGGGCGGTGGCGCATGAAGAGAGAGAGAGAGAGAAAAAGAGAGAGAGTGAGAGAGAGAGAGAGAGAGAGAGAGAGAGAGAGAGAGAGAGAGGGACGCTTTTTAATTGATTCCCAGCTCGGATATCGTGTACAGAACTCCTGTAGACCGTTGCTGAAAAAAAAACATCCGCAAAAAGGCGCAACTTTTTTTTTCTTTCTTACTATTGTCCATTATTTATTAACTTCCTACAATTATAAAATGAATTTTTTTAATTGCTTAAAATTATGAATTATTTTTTAATTTCTTTTTATTGTAAATCGAGTTTTTCATTTTGTATTGCTTAATATTATAAATTAATTTTTTATCTCTTATTATAAATTAAGTAATTATTTTTGTATTCCTTAATATGACAAATTATACCATCATTGTTACAAATTACATACCTAATATTATCTATTCAACCTTTTTTTCTTATTATTATTATTATTATTGTTAATCGAGCTGCGGAGCGTCGGCTGGCGAAATAAGAAAAAAAACAACAATTGCATCAACAGATATAGTTTGATGACCCAAACAAACCCAAACCCGGCGCCGAATGCGCTGCGACAAATTTCACGAGATTACAGTCGTTGGATTGCACATTTATTTTCTTTCTCAAATTTCTTCCGGATTTCAGCTGCGAAAAACACTCAACATTTTTTTGACACTGTTTATGCAGACATTCGCAACCTTGAGCGGCAAAAAAAATTGACATGTCAATATAAGTAAGAAAATTAAAATGACAAAAAAGATTTCTCAGTGGATTCCAACGATGCTTCAATATTACCAAATTCTGCACGTCGCCAACGATTTGAAAAAACAAGTTATTCACAGCAGAATACGTCGCGTGATGCTCACCCAAGCAAACCGAAAAACAAACCCATTGGGCCTTTCTTATTTTCTTCCAATTTCCCTAATACCTGAAATTTTCTCCATATTTAAAAATGATAGAAAAATTAATAAATATTTCGTATAAATACTGCAACCCAAACAAATCCATATTGCACATTCAAAGCCAAACCCTGAACTTGGATTGGGCATTCCCAAACGTGTCTACGTGATGGACACATTTAGAAAGGACTGTTTGGGGGTGTTTGGGTTTACAGAATTTATACGAAAAATTGACCCAAATAAATAATTTTTCCTGGTGCATTGGGTGCCGAATCAAATGGACGAAAAATATGGTTCCAAAAGTTTCCGTCCTATGGCCTTTTTTTCGTTCCGGCGAGCGTATTTTCCGGTCACCCTCTTCAGCGGGAAACTCATGTGTCGCCCTTGTTTGTGTGTACTCCACCTCCCTGACGTAAGGAATGAAAAAGCCTGGATAAGGAAAAGATCTTGAGGAGCTTGCGAACCGTCGCGGCGACGAGGAACGGCCAAGCCTAATTAGACACCGAATGTCGAGGAGAACTCCGTGGGTAAACTCTTCGAATCTCAAACTCCGAAACAAAGGGAGTCCGCGCGTCGAGAGATACGGGAGAGTAGTATAAACGGATCGAAGAAGCAAGATGGGATACAAGAGTGAGCAGAGGGAAAAATAAATGGGGGATGCACATAGGGTGCTTCATTGAAAATTATCGGCTATTGGTTAAAGTTTTAAACACCGCTTTTTGATTATTATTATTATTCGAGGTGATACCGGTTTTATTAATTTTTTCGTATCTCAAGGACATCCAAAGGTCATGATAGGCCATTTGAAAACTAAAAGTCAATTTGACGCTACCCCCAAATTTTCATCGCCAGCCCTCTTCAGATCTGAGAACAAAAATTCCTTTTTCAGAAAGCGCACTATGGGACTATTTTTAAAAAAAAACTACCATATCTCAAGGGTATCATCTACAATTTTTACACAAAAGTATTGCAGAATGCAATAATTGGATTTCAAGTAGAGAAGGTGTTTTTTTTTTGGATTTTCCATGCTTAAGATTTTTTTTAGCCGTTTTATTATTTTATTTCTTCGGGTACCGCGGGTTTTCCATATTCTAGAATGTAAAATGTATGGTCCAGAATTTTGTTGAGCCAATTAGACCGGTGGGCCTCGTAGAAGAGCCGTTTGAAAACGAGTGGGGTCGTCTTGACCCCACGCGAAGAAGACACGTCAATCTTGACTGGAAGTTCCGTCTAACAAGGAACCGATTTCGATGAAATTTGGCATGCTTGTAGAAGGGGTAAAAATAGGCGACACGTATTTTTTTATATCCGCGGAACCCGATTTTTAAGGGTTGAAACGCACCCTAAAAAATTGTGGTGTTTTTAGTTTTTCGTCGATAACGTTTGAACGATACGAGATATGAAAAAAATGTCAAACTGCAACATTTACTGGCGTTCCGGGATGTCAAATTCGCAGTGAGTCACCCGGTATATAGACCGTCGTGCGACGGCCCCTGGTGATGTCCCGCTGGTGTGGGTTGAAAATAAAAACTTTAGCAACTCTCACTATTGAAACTGCACGAGCATCCTCCGGTCTCTATCTTTTCCCTCCCTATCGCGAAATACACCTCGCTCGGTTTACCTCTTCCCTCTTGTTGCTTCTTCTTTTTCTTCCTCTTCTTGCTCCTCTTATTCCGCGACTTTATAGTTTCAAACTGTCGCAGGGAATAACGAAGTCGGGAAATAAAATTGCCGGGTATAGCTATCCGGGGGCTTTCCCTCCTCGCGACACAGCAGAACATAGATATTCCCTCCAATGGAAGATTCTTGAGGATTCGGAGCCTTTTTTTTTTAATACACCGTTTAAACGTGAGAGAAAAAGGTTATTGCAGGTCGAAATATTGACTTTGGAGTGGCGCACTTGCGTAGGAATTTGCCTTGTTCTTTCTGCACCACTTTGGATCATCATTGCCTAGTGGCGAATCCTCCCGAAGCCATCATTCCACTTTTGGAACTGGTCGTTCCAAAGTCTAGGCAACTGCCACTTGGTTATTAAAGTCAACAGCGTTTTGTTTGGACTAATAAATCCGATTACTTACACCAACAATTTTACTAGTGAACCAACGAAATTTCATTCAATAACACCAATGACATTGGATCAATGATTTTTTTTCTCAGTATAGTCCACTTTCAACTGGCCACTTTACTGTCCATTTCATTGAAGTGCGCAGTATGGTAGTGAAACACAGTGGACTAGGTAGGCTGTCAGAATCCAGCAACGTGATACCCCAGCAATGACGTAGCTCCGGAAAGACAACCCAGAAATGTTGCATCGAAATGACACCAAACGGGAAACATATCCATTCGATTTGCAGACGCAATCAGTGCTGTCCGTAAACAGCAAAATCCATCAAGACCTTGATGTACCGAAATTTTCCACTTACTGACACTTCCTGAAAACAGCACCTCTAGAATGTGCAACTTCTGGGCTATGACTTATCGGAATTACGTCGCATCAGGACTATGACGTTTCCTGATTTTGACAGCCTATCAACCGTCCGTCATCCATTCACAGATTTTCCGGCATCAAGAGCAGAAAATTGCTGCTGCAGTAGCATGCCTCCAAACTGCGCTTGACGAGATGAAAGGCTGTCAACGTGGCGGAAGTTGGGTCAGGAAAAGCAACGGCTCGTGATTTTGGCATCAAACTGGCGCAATTGTCGGAAAGGTGGTATTAGCGATTCTGCAGATCTGGTATGCCCGAGAGCCTAAAGGGGTTCAACTGCAGAGTAGGATTGGCGGGGTCGAGCGAGAAACTGGCAGCAGTGGTGCGTCTCGAGCCTTCACAGGGTATAAGTGCTATTCCGTGTACGTTTCAACCCCCAGTGTGCTTGAAGCCTCCCCTCGTTGCGATGAGTCGCTTACCGGACCGCCCTCTCCCACCCCCTCGGGGTGTCTCAATCACGTCCGTTTGAGTCAGTTCCCTCTGGTCGAGAAGGGTCAAACAAGCCAGGGTAACCCCCGATCTATCCATCTCGTTCTCACAGCGCATCCTTCGTGCAGGTTATGGTGCAGGAGAATACGCTTAAGGGGGGGGGGCGGGTACGGTTAATTGGCAATCAAAAAAGCATATTTACGATAATTTTTATTTACGACACAGTTAATATATATTTATTTGTGTAATTAGTACCTAATAAAAGGACATTCAAAGAATATTCTGTAAAATTGTCATTAATAATTATGCAGATATGAGCCATTGACAGCAAATCTTAGGGTCGATGTAAAGCTAGGAAAACTACCCAGGGAAATTCTGCATAACATTGCAGCCCAAAAGACAGGTCGATTTTCAAGATTTTTTTCTGACGAGATCATCAGGATGACGAGGTTGGAAATTTACACATAATTCATACACAGTCTTGCCAAGTTTGAGGTTTTTTTGTATTGAAAAATATCGATTATCAATGGAGTCATAATTGTTTAAACAAAGTGCCGCCATCGCTGTAGACCAATTCGTGTAGGTGAATCTGGCATCTAGGCTCATCCTAAATGGAACAAAAATGCTTGTTCGCCTCCGAGCCCTTAAAATACACCTGCAGAGTTTCCACAGCCAACGGATCATGGAGATCACCAAGCGATTTTATTCGCGAAACTCGAGAACCCCGGCCCTCCAGTTATTCAAGATGCATCCATCGCAAAAAGATGGCCCCCTCTTGACGCGGAATGTGTACACGGTGCAGGAATATTGCAGCGCGCAACTCTGCAGAATTTCGGGCTCGCTCGGTCCCTTCGTCCGTTGCTCTCACACGTTCAGCGTTGATTTTCATTTCAATGACGTGTATGACTCTCCGGTTCGAGAGAGAGGGAGACGGAGAGAGAGAGAGAGAGAGAGAGAGAGAGAGAGAGAGAGAGAGAGAGAGAGAGAGAGAGGGAGAGACAGCTGATGTGTATCGTGTGAATACGCGAGGGCATGAATGTTTCATCGATTCGTTTGCGGAGGCGAAGTGATTCCCGGGCAAAGTCCGTGCGCGCTGCACTGATGGAGGGTTGTGACGGTGATGACATGATTTATTCATGTCCTCCGAAATCGATCGTCCGGCAAAACCGTCATACACTGTGCCCGCGCAACATCATCGCGGAGATAGCAGCACTTAATGGCCCCCGCGTATGCTTGCCGCGAAATATGATGATGATGATGATGATGATGATGATGGTGTTATACGTCACGGTTGCCTCCTCTTTCTCTCTCCGCCCCTTGGCGAGCCCAGCCCGGGGCAGTCCCCCGCCCGCTGATGGTATCCGCCTCGTCGGCGTGACACCTGTGACCTGGATCATTAAATCTGCATTTTGATTTTTTCGCCTTCTCCCGCCCATCATTCCCGGGCAGGATTCGCTTCGGAATATGGAGGTACGTGTTTTTCCACGCGGGAACGACGATGAGGCAGGACGGATGGCTTGATACAGTTGGATGGGATCGGTCACAAATGGCCTGTATCCAGAGAGAAATGGAGAAAGATCGAACGGTTGAGATTGAGCAGCGGTTACTCAAGATCACACATACAGGGTGTACCGTCCAAGTTGATGCAACGGAATATCTCGAGATGGATGCGTCTCAGGAACAAATGGTTCCGACAAAAGTTTCGCTGTTTTGATGAACGCTAATGATGGTGGTTATTGTTTGTTTGATGGTTATTTTCAAGGTTATTTCAAGGTCGACTCGAGTTTTCGAATGGAGACTGATACGTGTTATATCGAAATCATTTTTCACGTGATGGAATGTATAACTTTTTCCTGAAACTTTTTTTCGTTGGACTTAAATTTTTCATGATATACAAAATATTGTGTACTGATTTATTGGACGCTATTTGGTTGAATAGTCAAAGAATCTCAAATAATTGATGTCAAATGAAAAAAAAATTCAAACGAAAGTCACAAATGCGTTCCGCAAATAATAATTCCGAAATAAAAAATATCAGTTTCTATTTAAAAACTCGAGATGACCTTGAAATAGACTTAATAGTTCAGTCGTGCTGTATATTGGAATCGAAATAAAATGAGAAGAAGGCTAGTTTTTCGACACGTGATTCCCAAAAATCGGGCCGTAGGGTTTTTTTTAGGGGATGAAGGGGGATGGGGATGGATTAACGCCAAACTGCAACTCCCACAAGGTTGGCGCAGGGAGACAAAATGTTCAGAAAAATCCGGGCTTTATTTTTGTCCCCAGCGTCGAAGTTGTGGAAGTTCATTTTGGGGGTGAAATTTTGAAAAATCAATTTCAATTCGATAACTGTTTATGAAAAATTCATACAATTTTTTCTCAAATGGGAACATTGTAGTCCTTGAAAAGGCGCGTCGATCGAGTATTTGATCATCCTTCTACAATAATATCTCCCGCCCCCCCCCCCCCCCCCCCAAATGTCGACTTTTCGGGGATGGTTTGAATGTACGAAATGTAGAGAATAATTTTCTCTATCTTCGCGTTTCCATGGACCACCCTTGAATGTTGCATTTTCGAACTCCACTCGGGGGTCGAAAATTCAAATTGAATTTCTGGAAAAACCATTGACCGAAAATAACGAGATACGAGTTTGGCGCTGTGCACAAAAATGTAGCTGAGGGTCCAAGCTACAAATTGTTCCACGGTGGCGAATTCGTGCGGTCAATAGTTTTCCCAGGGGGTTGGAAAATCAAAATAAAAGGGTCATTCATAGAAACGATAATATAGAGAAAATTAAAATTTCACGCCACTCTTTCACCCCCAAAATGAACTTCCACGACTTCGGCGCTGAGGGACAAAACCAAAGCCCGGATTGTTCCGAACATTTTGTCTTACGGCGTCCTCCTCGTAGGGGTTGTAGTTTGGCATCAACCCACCCCTATCCCCCTTCATCCCCTAAAAAAAACCCTGCACCCCGATTTTCAGGCAAACTTGGATCTATCACCCGCGGCACCTACAGAATCACCTGTCAAAAAACTGGCCATCAATTTTCTTCCGATTACGGGCTTGTTCAGCGACAGCACGACTATAAAACCATCGACCAACAAAAAATGCACCACCACCATAATTTTCATTACCCAAAACCGTGAAACTTTCGTGTGACCCATTTCTTCCCAAAAGGCATGACTTTCGTAACGTTCCGTTGGGCCATTGGAACATGCCACCCGGTACACGCCCCGATGAACTTTCACGTCTAAGCTCTCCGTATAACTCGATCAAGACAATTGGTCCGCGGAGGTCGATCGAGTAGGGTGCTCGTCCGTGGCTTGCCACCAGTGATCCGCGCCCACGCTAGCCAGGTCTTGGTAAATTAGATGATCCAGATAAGTCGAACGTCTCACGGTCCACTTTGACAAATGCCAATACGAGTATAGCCGAGTCTCCACCGTATCTCACTGTATTACTCTTCCGTAAATGGAGCAGCAGCAGCAGCAGCGAGCCATGAACTTCGGTATAATTCCAACGCCCGATGGATTGGCCCTGTCCGCTCGGTTTAGCCAAGATCAGGCGAGAAAGATGCGATCGGGAATTGTAGATTAGCGGTCATTTGGCGAAAGCCAGTGGTGAGGCGCCAGATCGAACCGAACGGATAAGAAGTGTAGGAAGAGGAGGATGGAGGATCGAATAAACCGCATTGGGCGACTTGGCTATTGGAGGTCACCAAGATGAACACTTCATAGGATATGGAAGCCGGATGTGCTGCTCTGGCAAATCGGCTGGGGTTTGGCCTCTGGTGATATGCGATCGTCGTTCCCAGCTCGAAACTCTAATTAATACCTCACCGATTCGTTTGAGCTCACGTGACATACGAGCCTCGCTTGGCCCGCGGTATCATATTGCCTATGGCCCGGCAAGTGGTGTCCAGGATCCCGTTGGAAACACCTAACACACTGGTATGTGCGCTGCTTGCGGTCACCGGCAATCCCCTACGATCATTGAGCTCCCCCGTCCTGGATATCCTCGCCCCCTACAGGTCCCAACCCCTGGTCATTTGTTATCGTCCCACCGCAACTTTCTCCCAACTTCCTTCCGTCTTCACGTTACATCCATGCCCATTTGTAAACCCGCACAGCCTCGAGCAGCTGGCCACAAACGTCATCCGGAGGTAGGCAAACGGACAAGTATTTCGCCCAAAAGCCTTCGATCGGACTGCAAGCTGGACGCATGGCACCCCATCTAAATGTGGCAAATACGTGTGCACCTAAAAGTCCTGGAGAAGCGGTGACGTATTTGAGATGGATGACGTATGAAACGTCTCCGTGTTACGTGGCCCAAAAGTAAAACGGAAGTGAAGAACCTGAACGGTGCGCCAAGATCGCGCTACAAACGCGACACGGTATTCCCATTCTGGTAGTTCTTCTCATCCTTTTAACGTCCCGATTGGAACCTAGCTGGCTTTATGGTCCAGTAAAAGGGACGAAAACCCAGCACGTTTTAGCGTAGAATATGAATTTTTGACTAAAGGTAGATGGTTGCATACTGAAAGTAAACCCGAAAATGGTACCCCTCAACTCGACCCCCAACCCTAAGAAATAGGGGTTGAAAACTTATAAATCGCCGTATCTCGATAATTAATGGCCCCATCAAAACAGGTTTCAAACAAAAGTTGTTTGGAATAATAAAATTCGTATAAAGTTATCCGACGTACAACCCCCTAACTTCGAAAATAGCGGCACAAAAACGATTCGAAAATTCGGGGTTGATGCGTGTGCGAGCGGAGTAGACATATCGCTGCATCCTTGTCTGACTTTATTATTCCAAACAACTTTTGCTTGAAACGTTTTTTGGTCGGACTATTAATTATCGAGATACGGCGATTTTTAAGTTTTCAACCCCTATTTCGTAGGGTTGGGGCGAGTTGGAGGCAACATTTTATCGGAGTTACTTTCTGTATGCAACCATCTACCTCAAGTCAAAAATTCACATTCTACGCTAAAAAGTTTTGGGTTTTCGTCCCTTTTATTGGTATTATTAGGATCCGTTCTAATTGCTTCACCCACTTGAAGCGGAACGTTCCCTCTCTATGTCTTTCTTGTGCGTGTGTGTTTGCTCTCGGCTTCGCCTGCGTCCCAATTCTACTACCAACTAATTTGCCCTCTTAAAACTACATTTTTTTAATCTTCAGCAAAATTACATAATGTCCTCCATAAGACACTGAACCCACGTATCTATCCCTTTGTGTTTACTTCTTCATTTTCTACGTCTACAGTGGTACCTGATTTTTTTTATATCTTATTTGTAAAATTAATTATCCAATGACAATTTATGAAAGCGCAAACTACCCACAATCGCTGACTATTCACAAATTTTTATTTTACTATTCGCTTATTTCTCCATTTCTGTACTTGTTTTTTTCATTTGTATTCGTTTGTTGCTGCAGTCCGTTTGTTCAATGTCAACGCTGTGTTTGTTCCCATGCTCGTTCATTGTTTGGGTTCGTTTGGGTAGCGTGATGCTCGATGACCTGAATCATATTCCACTCTCTATGCTGTGTTTCTGTGAAAGATTCGTCGAAATCGATCCAGCAGTTCTCGAGTTATAAACGCATGAATGTACAGGTAGACAGACGGAGTATTTTTGTTCGAGGTACGATTTTCGTCCTTGTTTTCGCTGGTATCTGTAGGGAAATTTAGTGAAAATAAAAAATCAAGGCAAAATATCCCTTACAGTTGTGTATATATATATATATATATATATATATATATATATATATATATAACTGTAAGGGTATATGTATATATAACTGTAAGTTATATATATATATATATATAACGAACATGGCATTTACTACGAGCACACTATACTGTATCGTCGGACTACCGGAAGATATACGACAAGTACAACTTAAGAGCTCTATGGTCTAATGCCTACACTAAATGTGTTAGTTGCGTACACACATATATATGTGTATATTTATCTACCAATGGGCGCGCGCACACACACACACACACACACACACACACACGCACGCACACATATATATATATTGTTGGAAAGTAGTTACATTGCATATAGACACAATTCATTGTAGATATATACGAAGTAGGTAAGTGAAGTTCATACTTCTTCGTATTCCAGTCCTGCCTTTATCCTTTATTCCGCAAAGGCTTCGCTACACCCATTTCGGCAATCTCTTATTTTCAACCTTCTCTCTCTCTCTCCCTCTCTCTCTCTCTCTCTCTCTCTCTCTCTCTCTCTCGCTCTATTCTTGTACCCAGGACGCATATAGTCCGCGCTGCTCTGCCATTCATTTCTCTTTTTGTTCTCCTCTGCGTTCCTTTTTCTGCCTCCCTCGTCTATCCGTCCATGTAGTGGTAACGCAAAAAGCGGAAGTAAGAGGAGCTAACTCCCTAGCACGTAATTCGAATTCGTTCGATACGAGGACGGAGGAAAAGAGAGAAATAGAGCGAGAGAGAGAGAGAGAGAGAGAGAGAGAGAGAGAGCGCCAGGAAAGTCCGATGGTGCCAGGTCGACCCTCAAACTGAGTGAGAAAGGAGAGGACGATTCCCTTGGCCCTTTTATATTCCCAGATACAATCGTGGATTCCGCCTGCACCCACCGAGCCAGCGCCAATACTCACCGAGCAGCATCACTCAAATGGCACATGATCCCAAAGAAACCTAACGAACAGGCTCTATAAATCTTTGCTTTTTCAACTTCCAACGTCCTTCGTGATCCGCGATAGGAACAATTCGCGATGGGTGTATGGCCGAAAAATTCACGTCGAAGAACAGACGGGAATGTATTTTTGGGGACGCCGTGATTGTTCATCATCGCACAAAGTTCAACAATGAAATTTCAACGTGTATTCATATGTTCAGGACCAGGAGAAATTGGACACTCGAAAACGGAAAGTATCCGTTCGAATGTCGTATCGAACTAATTACATGCGCTTTTTTGTATTTGTAACAAAATACATTTATTTTTCATCAACAACAATACGTCTGATATCCGCGTGGAGCTAATTCCTGTTTCAATGATGTTTTTCTCCACACCAAGGTCATACCAAGGTCGTCGTGTATTTTTCAAAGTTGAAGATGGCGAAAGCCGGGGCTTCCACAAAAAGGGGGATTTTTAAACCAGTTTGACGTCTCGATCGAAAAAAAAATAGGTATCGGAAACGTCGACTTTAACGAACCATCTAAAGTTCGTATCTACTTTGTATTTGGCTAAAGTCTATATTCACAGGAACTTCCACCTGTCTATTTGTGCGTCACTCTTCCGGTACTTGGAAATTTCCAAAGGAATTGACAAGCCTTAGGTAGCCCAACTCAATCCGCCTGGACAGCATCCTCAGCATGACTCAGGTCAAAGGTGAGTCAAAGTTAACCGCGAGTTAACGCCGAATGTCTCATAACTGGGCAGCCAGAATTGGTAACGGTCGAAAAAAAAAGAAACATTCCAAAGTGGCAAACGGCACTCGTGACTGGAATAGCTTTGCGTTTGATCCCTGGGAGTAGACGGTGCGACGGTATCACGTTTCTTGCTCTTTCTCTTCTGCTCTATCGGCCTTCTCGGCTTCCAACGTTCACCTCTGCAGCTCTCTTTCTCCATCTCACCTCCCCCCGACACACACAACGCATAACGAGCTGTTGCCATTCCACTTTCTTTCCGATGAGCACGTTTGCCGCTGGTTGAGCAAACGTTTGCATTTCCCCGTCCCGAAGCGCTCTCCTCGCGCCCTCACGAGCCTCCGGGCTTTTTTCATTCTATCAGTGCAAGTCTAGAGTGATGCCTGTCGTCTATGCAGGAGGAGCATGTCTCACAATCGCGTGATCGGTGTGTCTTCGCAATCTGCAACGACCATAAGCATAGACGGCAAGAATGCTGATGAAGATGAGAGTGGATGGACACTCTCGGTGAGCGATTGCTCACCCTCTTCGAGCCCTTGCCAGCGAGCATTTTTTTCCGTCCTCCAATCTCATGTGCATGTCAGCCTGGAGCCCCCGACATCGAGGCAAAAATAAATTCATCGCCGAGGATGCATTAATTAAGCGTAATGTCATTCTCCGGAGTGCCAGCTCGAAGGAAGTTGGAGGCCTCTGCAGAGAAGATAGGCCAGTGTGGACATTGCTGCTTGGTGCACAATGAATGGCAACCGAGTCCGCGATCCAACGTGACCAGGCGACATTCGGCAAGCCGCGTTGACGCTCGGAACTTCCTCAATGGAGTGCCAACAACTGTACGCGGTCCTTCATCGCCTGATTAATATGGAAATACAGCTGCGCAAGTGTATTATCGGAATAGCGATCGCGATAGACCCATGTGTAAATGTCTCGGCTGTCCTACGATGAAATTGTACACGCCCACGACCACCTCTGCCTCCAACAGCGGGCACCTTCTCGGCATAACCTGCGGAACTCCCAGAGATCGGAATCTTTTGGTCGTCACCCTCCTCGTCCATGGCTTGCATACACCCCATCGCCACTAGTCGCCCTCGTGTGCCTTTCAGGGTGGTACACCCACACACCCACACACGCATACCTTCAAGCTGGTGGATTATTAATTAAAATGATGCCGGCGACGTCTTTGCTCGTGTCTCCACCCCAACGAGCCACAACCCCGTCGGCATCAGCTTAGGTAATATTTACAAGAGCCTCGTGGAGCTTAGACCCGGCAGCCTGGCTCGCTTCGCCACCTCTGGCTCCTACACGCGGCTTAGGGTTTTGCCTCTACATGTGCCTTTCCTCGCACCACCGTTGCCCGATTACGGGCGCGGTATTGATTAAACGCAATACTTGCGGATGGGGTGCCACACCACTGGGCGGGATGGCTGGCCCCGTTGAACGGGCTGCAACGGGGTTGCTCAGCGAGCGGGTACACTCCACAGCAGCAGCTCCATGGCTCATTAAACGATGGTGCGAGTGCGTGTGAGTGTTTCCTCGAGCTGGAGGAAACCGAGTTGCGCTATCGGGCGATTGGAGGAACTCGCTGGAGGTATGCGGCTTTTGTGGAAAGGGTCGTGCTGGCAATTAATATTATTTATCGACGTCTTAATCGGGCTGGCCACATCTGACTAACATCTCTTATTCGCTCGTACCAAGGGCTGCGGCGCGGTCTAGCTACTAGTTCCCAACTGCTAGACGCTTCTCGGCTTACCCCAGACTGTCGGTATACATCTGCAGCTACGCCCCGGGGCTTCGACGCTATCGGGGAGGGGGGGGGCGGTAGTAACGACGGTATTTCCCTCGCAGTGCGGAATACGAGACTCCGGTGTACGGTATATCTAGCTGGTACACACGTATGTGTGGGAGGTTATCATCCGCGATATCTGGAAGCCCTGTATGGGAAGCAACCAAGGAAGATGGAGAATCCGTAGCTTCTTGCTGCTCTCGGAGACTGGAAAAACCCGAATTGATTTATCGAGATTATTTATCACGTTGCTCTTCGCGGATTGGAAGAGCTCGGAGTGTTCGAGCAAGAAGCCGCAATGGATCTCCCGGCGCCACTTATCGGATATGATTCCTTATCCGGTGTTTTTTTCCATCCGACTCTCTGCTTCCCTCATCGCGACTCTCGACCTATTCGCCTTAATGCTTATTCCTCGAAAGAGCCTAAGATTTCGAGCCAGGCGCGAGGATAAACCTCCGGTCGAATCACGATGAGCGATGTCTAATCCCCGATGTGTTTATGGCTGTCCATTTCTGATGCAAGACACCTAATTTATCGCCGTTTGCACAGAGGGTAGCGGCGCGGCGAATATCCTGGATCTTTCTCATTAAGCGGAGTACCGCGTGTCGGTGGAAAGCGAAACTTTTGTTTGGGTAAAGATTGCTGCACGTGTGTGTGTGCGTAAAAAAGCAATAAACTGCCACTTGTACACAGGATAACGCGAGCTCGTGCCACTATGGATCGTGCTGGTCAGTTGAGGCACCGATGTAACCCAATAGCGAGCCCACTGACGGACTCACGTGTGCATCAAGGCGAGCCTTCTGCACGCATCCGTTTCTGCATCATGATTCGGCTGTGCAAGTATACGACACGCTACACTTCCCATTATGAGCTTGTAACGACGGAACGAGTATGTATGCATACAGTCCAGTCTCGAGGGTTGCGACAAGCTTTGCACTTGATCCTCGATTACACGCAAGAACGCGAGTGCCAACTTCAAGCACAAACTTTTACCAGGCTGTGTCATTCAAATGGACGGCTAGGATTTTTCGGTCATGCTAGAATTTCCAGACCTGTCCTGCGATCAAGACCAATATGGTGGAGTTGCGAACTTTCATGTTGCCCGAACACATGCAAGCCACACATGTTTGGAAGTAGGGAATTACTATTTGGGTATGAGCAGTACAATGGTTGATGATGAATATTTTATCGACATGTACATATGTTGATGTTTTTTTGTATATGCTCGTTCGACAGTATCCAAAACCGAAAATATAGCAATGAAACGTAACACTGAACAAGCTGGAAAGGATCTTAGTGACTCTCAAACGGATGTTACGGAATATTTATTCAAAAGAATCTTACGGAATCTTTACTGGAAAGCATCTTACGGAATCTTTACTCAAAAGAATCTTGCTGATTCTTTGCTATAACGGGTCTTACTGATTCTTTGCAGCAAAGGATCTTACTGATTCTTTGCTGCAAAGGATCTTACTGATTTTTTGTTGAAAAGGACATTACTGATACTTTGCTGAAAAGGATCTTACTGATTCTTGGCTGCAAAGGATCTTACTGATTCTTTGCTGCAAAGGATTTTACTGATTCTTTGCTGCAAAGGATCTTACTGATTCTTTGCTGCAAAGGATCTTACTGATTCTTTACTAAAAAGGATCTTACTGATTCTTTGCTGCAATGGATTTTACTGATTCTTTGCTGCATTGGATCTTCCTCATTCTTTGCCGCAAAGGATCTTACTGATTCTTTGATGCAGAGGAACTTACTGATTATTTCTTTATATGGATCTTACTAATTCTGTCCCGAAAAGCATCATCCTGATTGTTTCCTCAAAAGAATTTTACAGATTCTCTTTTCAACAGGATCTTACTGCTTCTTCGTTCACAAATATCTTACTGATTGTTTCCTCAAGAGGATTTTACTAACTCATTCTACAAAAGGATCTTACTGATTGTCCCTTCAAAAGAATCTCACTGATTCTTCCTTAAATACGATTTTGTTGACTCTTTCCCCAAAACGATTTTACTGATTCTGTCTTCAAAAAGATTTGTTCCTGGAGAGGATTTGACTGATTCTTTCCTTAATAATAATTTCACGGCTCCGTTCCTCAAGAGGGCTTTGCGGATTCTTTCCTCAAGAGGATGTTATTGACTCTTTCCTTAAAATAATCTTACTGATTATTTTATCAAAAAGTTGTTACCGATTTTTCCACGTGAGGACATTACTGATTATACCCTAAAAAAAGATCTTACTGTTTTGTTCCTAAAGAGGATTTGACTGCTTTTTTTATCGTGCTGATTTTTTTTCCAAACGGAAATGACTGCTTTTTCCCTCAAGGGGATCTTACTGATTGTTTCCTCCTGATTCCCGAGGACCTCGGCAATTCTTTCCTCAGAAGAATCTCACCGATTCTTCCAGGCATCCGCGCGCGACTACAGCTACACTGGGTACTCCAGCCGTACCACAGCTCATCCTCATCCGAAAGAAGTTGCCGCAGGCTCTTCTCCGAAGGAAAGTTAAGATACTCGATGCTCCATAATTAAAGAGGAATTAGCTGAACTTGAGGGGCTGGCAGTTTCGCCCAGCAGCTCCGTTAGACTTGGCAAAAGTAATACTGAACGAGCAGATGAAAAACTTGGTGTCCGGGCAAGCCGTGACTAAGGGCGATACTCATTAACGACTACTTACAAGTGAAAGCGGGCGAGTGAGAGGCTCCGCGATCATTGGCTAGCGGTACAACGTGGCGTCCTCGCGTAAGAACCTGTACGAAGACGATGAACCCAACCGCTGGAAACTCGTCGCTAAGTAACCAGACGGTGTATCACTTGCTCAGTCGCCAAGGGAAAATAACATTGACAGTCGCGGTAAAGTCTCCTTTCCGTTCAATGACCTCCATCCCTTCTCTCTCTCGCTCGTTGTTCCCCATTGATTCGTCATCTCTATAGGCTGCCGCCCCATACACATTATTTGGATTTGTTCGGGTTTCAATCCAGTCGTCTCTCCTCTCAATGCTCTCCATTCGTTCACCCCCACATTCGTTGTTCCCCATTGATACGTCCTCATCGTCACCCACGTTGCTGCCCACATGTCCCTGACGTTGTCCTCAGTTGATGCCTGCCTCATTCTCGCTCCGATAAATCGACAAGTCTGCGTGAACGCAGCCGCAAAGACGCCACAATTTACGTTTACTTTTCCGCTACTTAGCCTCGTATTTTTTGGCTCTGCATCATGCTCGACTCCACTCTCGTGCCAGCGATTCAGCGATGCGGGCAAAGCTTTCACCTCCGGTTCTCCTGTGCTCCGAGGTACATCGCAGCCAAAGTGCACCCACGTTGCTTGCTCCACGCCAGCACATCTACGCCGCCCAAGTTCTCCGTGGCGTTCCTGCGGAAGCGCTTAGTTTCGAAGCACGATTTTCACGAAGCGAGGCAAGCTCTCGCTGCCTTCCGCGGCGGCGTACGGGAAACTTCCAATTGAAATATTAATTGGTCCGTTATGAGTGGCGAAGAAGTTCAGGATGGTAGAGACAGATGGAGCTTAAGAGGGGGGGGGGGGGGCTCCGGTGTGCCGGAGTTTCGAGCACGAATAAAAATGAAAAATGGACGGGAAACTTGGGGAGACAGGGAGAAGAGGGTGGCGGACCGTCGATACAGAGCAGACACACGAGCTTCGCCGGAACATTTTACACTAGGAGCTAAGAGAGAAGAGCCCGAGAAAATGGAGTACGGTTGGCGTTGAAGGAGCCTAGAGGTCGTGAAGTCATTAACAGCAATAACACCAAGGCTTCGAGAGCAAGTAGAACGGCAAAGAAAAGAAAGCTCGAACCGAATCGAAACAGTCGAAGCCGATATTCAATTAATACTTCCACGGTGGTGATGACGCGAGACCACAGCTCCATTTTTCCTCATCCACCTTTCTCCATCTGTCTTCATCCTCCACCCTTTTCCACCTTCCAGCTTTTCTTTTCCTCCCCTCCCCCGAGCTATCCGCCCCTTTCGACCTGGGTGCCAACCGAACACCAACCGTCACCAGAGGACATCAACACACGCAGCCCGCTATAATCGGCTTTTCGTTTTTTCACTTCAAAATCATTGTCCTTCAAGCCCGCTCCGGTCTCTGGCCTGTAATAACAGGACTAGAAAAACGCGGCTGGGCGAATCGCGCAGTAGGAGAGGCCAACGAAAAAAAAAAACACGCCGCGTGACCATCAAGAGTTGCAGGATGTGCGCTGTTCCGATCGAAATCTAGCCTGGCTAGGATGTGTGGAGTGGCTGGGCGATTCGGCGATAGTCATTGCCGCGCTCAACTCAACGGATTTGAAATCCCTGGGAGCTTTGCCACTGCCAGGAACACGACCCATCGACCCTTGCGGAAACCCATAGCTACATTGTTCACCTATATATACAGATAGATATATATATATATAAGGCAATACCAAAACTGGTATTTTCATTTCCGTCTACAGCCTCGCGCTCTTTCGCGCCGGGCTTTTCCAGTACAATAGCTTCCCGTGTAGTTGTGTGACGGCTCGGGGGGATGTCCGTTCAATGATAGTTACACGAATACATGCGCACGAATTGCGAACGAATTACCCGTCAAAATGTATACGCGACTCTCATCGGTGGTTGTCGATGGTTGGCTTCGCGTGTGTTGGGCGTATGGAGTGCCTGCATTCGTCGGATGTGGTGGATGGAGTCCAGGCATCGCTGCCAATAACGACCACACGCGATGCGCGCGAACATCGTACACCTCGGATCTTTCGAAGGAGAAATTACGATTACGGACGATGTGGCAGGGGGGAATTCTCTCTCTCTCTCTCTCCCTCTCTCTCCCTCTTCGCGTTCAGCTCTCGATCTATGCACCATAAAATCACCATGCTCTGTGATCCAACGAGAGGAACCCGGTACATGGTCATACACGTCTGTAGTCCAGAACACATTTGATATTTGGAGACGGATATGGATACGATGGTAGCAGAGAGAGAGAGAGAGAGAGAGAGGCGTGAAAAAAGAAAGTTTATGGATCAATGATTGAACCACAAAATTCAGTTTTCTCCCCCAGGGATAAAAGAGGAAAATGGGCATTGTAATGGAAAATCGAATATCTAACGGGCTACGAACATCCAGCCGCGGGATGGTCTCTTTGTTTAAGGGAAATCGTAAAAAATACGGCTAAGTATCCGTTGTGGGTTATTTATTCCGATTGCGATTGAGTGTGTTTTTTAAATTTATGTATTTAACGATAAGTTGTCAATGTTCGTGCATGTTCAGGCCTTTGTCGAAAGTGAACGTCATGGTCCCATTGACAAGTGCCCAATGAGTCGATAGATCCGGAAAACCAAAGATTCTTCTTGTCAAGTTATGTTTTAATTACAGACTATCGACTCAAATTTTCTAATTTCTTTGGCAGAATACACGAGATAGTGTTGAAGTCAAACATCCTTTTGGCTGTCTTGTCATACTGTCAAAATATATTGGTTTGAAAAAGAATTCGACTTTTACAACTAGGCCCTCAAAGAAAATGGTCTACAGGAAATCACTATATCTACGTAGACACATTGATTGACATGCCCAACACGTGCTGCTCTTGCGCTATACTTATAATACAAAATCTTCACTTTCGAACTATTAAAGCGAGTTATTAAGTTATTTAATAAAAACATTTTATTTCATGACACATCTCGAACAGTGTGCTAAATCAAATCGTAAAAAAATGGCTCGTCAAAGTATAGAGAAGATTATAATATCATTAATTAATATTAATTATATTATAATCTACGCGTGTCCACTACCGTCGGCAAAATTTGTTCGGCTTCCTTCACCACTTTCCACACGATTGGTACTGTTTCATTGATTTGGAAACGATGCTACACCACTGCTGAGAAGCATTTTTTCCTCCTGCTCGAGTTTTTGTGGACTAATCCTCTGCACCCCCCCCCCCCCCCCATAACCCCAGTCCCAGGTTTCGGAGAACCGTAGTCTCGCAATTAGCACGCTCGAACTTCGACTGCTTAATTAAGCGGTTGGGGAATCAGGACGAGAGGAAAGGGGGTATCGGAGTTGGTCCAGTCGAGAGAAAGAGAGAGAGAGAGAGAGAGAGAAAGTCGCGGAATCGGATCTTCCGGTTGACTCAGGCTGGATACTCGGAGCCCCGAGTATTGCAAAAGCTCGCGATACTGTATATAGCAAGCGTACATCCCCCCCCCCCCCCCCCCCCGATTCCCACGACCACTCCGGGCCTCCGACGACTCTCCTCTAGCTGGTGCACGTCCGAAAAGCGGCGCAGTCCCCGAGCTTGAGAGGGGTGGGTTGGAGGGCAAAGCCACGAGAGTGAAAACCACCCCGGCTATCTCTCTGCCGCCACAACGGAAAGCACGTCGAGAGTCTCGGCGAACGATTATTAGAAGCAGCGGAGTGGGGGGGGGGGTGCAAAAGTGTACGTGCGGGCGTGTTCGTGTGCCTATGTATTCGTGTGTACAAAAGCTCGCGCTAACTTGTCCGTGACTTGGATCCAACCGCAGAATGTCGGGCTAGAGACCTTGTTTCCGGGATAATTAATCCCGAAAACTAACGGGACATTTGGTGGGGTGATGGGACAGGGCGAAAGAGTACGAAAACGGCGAGTGAGGGAGATACAGAGGGGAGAGAAACAGAAGTTCCGACGTAGACATCCGTCCTGGCGCCAGAACTGGAAGAGGCTGTTCTTCGGATACTGTTGTTACCATCTTGCTGGCTATAAAGCCTACTGGTCTGCCGAGAAACATGAAAAGACCGAACAGACCCAAACCCAATAGTGATTCAATAGAAGTTAGTTTGAAGACTAACGAATATAGATGGGTTTGATGTTGGCTTGGGTTTTCCTAGGTATGAGGCCTGCTGGACTGCAGGAAACGGAAAAAGACTGGACGGACCCAAACCCAGCAGCAATCCAGTAAAACTAATTTTGAAGACTAACGGATATAGATGGACTTGAGTTTCTTTAGGTTTTGCTAGGTGTGAGGCCTGCTGGACTGCAGGGAACGCAAAAAGATTGGACTCAAACCCAATAGCGATCCAATAGAAGCAAGTTGGAAGACTAACGAATATGGACGGGTTTGGGTTTTGCTAGCTATGGGCCTGCTGGACTGCAGGCATCGCAACAAGACTGGACAGACCGAAACTCAATAGTAATCCAGTAGATCCAAGTTTGAAGATGAACGAATATAAATGGGCTTGAGTTAGTTTGAGTTCTGCTGGTTATAAGGCCTGCTGGACTGCAGGAAACGCAAAACGACTGGATGGGCCCCAACCCAGTAGCGATGCAATAAAACGACGTTTGAAGACTAAGGGATATAGGCGGGTTTGACTTTGTTTCGGTTCTGCTGGCTATGAGCCCTGCTGGACTGAAGAAAAATGCAAAAACAGTGGACGCACCCAAACCCAGTTGGAATTCAATAGTACTAAGTTTAAAAAAAACGAATATAGATGGGTTTACGTTACTTTGGGTTTTGCTCGCTACCAGGTTTGCTGGAGAGCAGAGAAACGCAGAAGACCCAAACACAAATCAGATTGAAGACTGATAATGACACTCCGGTTTGAAAGACATGAACATGAGTGATCTCCTATCATGACGATCACAATGTCATTGAACGATAACCATTCGTCTTTCTCAACCAACATTCTAGTCTTCTTCCCCATATGTACGATCAAAGCTGGACGTCTTATCGCGACGTTTCATTCTAATGTATTCTACCTTTGGAACATTTCCGAAAAGACTGGACGAGGCCAAACCCAATAGAATGCGGATTGAATACTGATCTCGAATTCCGACAACTGGTAGGATACTGATAACGACACTCGGATGTATATTGAACTGATCTTGAATTCTGATAAATGATTGAATACTGATAACTCCGCTCCGGCTCGGAAGTCACGACCATCATTGAACGTCAATCATCATTATCACAGTATTGAACGATGGTCACTGGTCAGCCTCCAGAGGGTCACATTTCCCGGTCACATTTCTACCCGTGCAGAAATGTAACCGGGCATTCCCTACTTTGTGTCCGGCCCTGACCAGACTGCCCTTGTCTGATTTACCTGACCGAGCCCTATGTTTGGAAATTACAATCTTTTGGTCGGGTCTATCCGGCCAGAACATTGACATGTTCTGAAAAGTGGAGCTTGTCTTTAAGCAGTAAAGAAAAGCTACTGCGCCCTTCACGTCATCAACGATATTTATAATTGATTGGGATGAAACTTATACAGCTGTTGTAATTCTATTCATCATTAAGAGTATTCATTTCGTCGATGATAATCGACGAGGATAACTATGCTTATCGTAAATACCGGGATTACGACAACTAATAATTTGAGCATAAATAATAGCCAAATTATTTTTTAAGGCAAACAAGTAAAGCAGGTAATTCGCGGTTTTTGAACGCCTTGTCGTCATGTTGGGGAATGTCAATGTTCTGGCCGAGAAGACATCACCTGAATGTATTTCGCCAACAATCAACATGCACTTACGCTTATGATTTTGCGTTACTTGCGCAATAACCCTTTGCACTCTAGGCCTTTTTTGCTCGGATGATGATCTGTGTACGTTTTTCTGTCTCTTTGCCTATCAGGCAATGCGAGCAAGCGTATGTATACACTATACTACCTCAGCAAGTAGATAACCAACAAACAATATGTTGTCGAATTACTAAATTGAATACACTCGCGATTTTACCTGCTCACGGCTTCCAAAAAACGCCGAACCGTCATTTTTAATTTCCTCCTTTGTTCCTGACAATTTTCCGATCTATTGCCCACAACTTTCCTGGTCATTTACCGCTTGTTCTCCGGCCTGTTCCTGATCAGGGCCTAGCCTTACTTACAAGGAACATCCCTCAGGTGTTCCCTTCGATTTTGTTGAAATTTTTATATCTTATAAAGCACCGAAAAGTAAGCGATACGTATTTTTTTTTATCGGCGGTAAAACGGTTTTAAGGGCTGAAACGCACCCTCAAAAATGGGGATGTTTTCCGTTTTTCGTCGATAACGTTTTAACGGTACGAGATATTAAAAAATGTCAAATTGCAACAATGTTTATTCCTTTGGGCACTGTACATTGGAGATGAGAACGACAACGTTATCGACGAAAAACGAAAAACACCCCCATTTTCAAGGGTTCGTTCCACCCCTTAAAACTGTTTTTCCGCGGATAAAAAAAAACGTATCGCTTACTTTTCGGTGCTTTATAACATATCCAAATTTCAACAAAATCGAAGGGTGTCACCCGAGGGATGTTCCTTGTTAGACCGGTTACATTGCGAATCTATTCCAGGGTGGAAGGCCCGACCAGAGCCTCGCATTATACAGGGAAGGCAGATCAGGGGCAGTACTTTTTCGCCGACTCAAATTTCTACACGGGTAGGATCAGGGCAGTATGTTGTTTCAAACCTTTTATCACAGTATCCTACCGCAACTACATTTCCCAAACGGTCCGTGAGGTTCATTAGCGAAAACTCATTTTCCAGCAAACACTGATGAAATAATTTAAGGATTACATCCAGGGATGTGGATATCCACGTTTTCGTGCTCGTCGGAGGTGAGAAGCGTCGATAAATCGATAATTAACGAATCTCTACGGACTCCACGAGCAGGCGAAAGGGAAACGAAAGCGCGAAGCGTGGAAGAGTCTGAGAGAAAGCGGAAAAGCGAGATAGAGAGAGGTGCGATCCCGGGCGAAGGGCAGTAGCAAGTGATTTTGCGTCAGGCAGAAAAAGAGGGTGAGAGAGAGAGAGAGAGAGAGAGAGAGAGAGAGAGAGAGAGAGAGAGAGAGAGAGAGAGAGAATAAAGTGGGCGACGAGCGAGTCAGTGAACGGTTGAACGCGTTATCGAGCTGGAGAAACTTGAACTCTCTCGTGCTTTGTGGAAGCGAGCCCGTGGGGGTTGGGCTCTTTTGGTGCTAGACTCGGGTAGGACGTGTAATTTCCTGTCGGTAAAGTAGATTCTCGCGCACTCCCTTCACCCCCAGCCCTCAGTTACTCTCGTCCGTTTAGCCGGTCAGCCCTCAAACGCAGGTATTTCTCGCCGTTGCCTTTCTCCCTTGTTCGCTCGCTCCTTCTCCAAGCGCCAGAAGAGGAGAATCAGCTGAGCTCCCTTCCGCGGTTCTTTATTTATTTCGTTTCACGCTGCTCGTGCTGATATCAGGCAATTGCGAAAGGGCGTGGGGGTGAACGAGGGCGAAGAAAAAAAGAACCCCGTGGAACGTCGTGGCCGTTGGTTGGCTAAAGGTATCCAAAGCAGAACCTGAAGGTGATATTAGGGGCGACGACACCCCAAACTTGGACTCTGGCGCCAAAAACACCAGGCGGTTTTCGATATTTTTTTCTGATGAGAGCATTGCGATGACGAGGTCGGGATTTTACACACTATTGTTACATAGTCTTGCCAGGTTAAAGGATTTTTTTTATCGAAAAATGTTGATAAACAACGAGGTTATTATTATTCAAAGTGCCGCCCGTTGCTGCATGGCTAATCGGAGTCGGTGCTTTTGGCGACTACGCTCGGATGAAATAAAACAGGTAGAAAATGCACTTTTAGTATGGCAATCCAACTTTCGTATGGTTGGGTACGTTTACGAAATTTTGAAAATTACGAGATTGGCAAGATGGAGAAAAAAAAGTTTTTCGATCGAAAAAGCAACTTCAATAATTTGTTATTGACAAACGGATAAACGTGTGGAAACATATTCCGGTCATACGTTCGAAAATTTGCTAAACTATGCTCTGTCCGAATTTGAAGTCAATCGAACGAATAGATTTTGAATGATTACAATCTTGATTTTCTTGAGTCTAAGATTTCAATTGAAAATCATAACCTGACCAATTTTTTGAATTTTTACAAAATCTGCAAACTGAAGCTAAGACTCTAGATCATAAAAATAAATAAAAAATGTATTTTCGAAATTAAAAGCTCATGTCGATTCATTGAGTCTAAAAAAAGTAAAAACTGAAACGCAGCAATAAAAGGCCTGATCAATCTATTAAAATAACCCTGAAAATGTTTTTTCTGAAGTTATGATCCTGTCGAAAATTCGTATAAAATCTTTTTTGTTTATCAAGCTTTTATTCAATGTACTAAGAAGTAGAAAATATTTGTTTTACCAAGTCACCCATATGTGACTATAAATAAAAGCTTGAGGCGCTCAACTTTTTGAATCTTTAATAAATTTTATCAATCCAGTTTCATCAACCGTATGTGATTTGGCACAATATTAATTAGAGAAATTATTATCACACGTTTATACACAGTTTCAGGATTTTTATTTAAGAAATCTAAGGTTGTTTTACAGTACATTAAATACAATTGACATGTTCAAGGATTTATGTAAATTGAATATTATATGTCTAAATTTTAAGCGTCCCAAGCTTTCAATTAGAGTCACATATAGGTGACGTGGTAAAAACAATTATTTTATACTTTTTAGTACATTAAATAAAATATTGTTTAAAAAATCATTTTTTTACACATAAATTATTTTCTACTTTGTAGTCTTTGATTGATTTTACTACAGCTCTGAAATTTTTGCAAAGAGGCAATCATCCATCCAAACGAACCGGTGTTATTATTGGTTGAATGTCAAGAGAAATCCTGGAGAACTGTTATAAGTGGCATCTATCCTAGATGTTGCCTCACCACCCATTGGACCTTAGCTTTTAACCTGTTTCACTTATTGGACCCTTTTAACGATTTTGCCATTCGAGAGCACTTAAAACCAATTCATATTTTCTGCAAGGTCGCTTTTCCGTTAGCTTTTCGCAGACCAATTTTTTGTTTAAGTTCAATCATGCGTTGTCACCTCCCAGATGCATGTTTGTAAAATTCCAGAGCTCCAAGTAGTCGGCAAGTGGGTGAAATATCGATTTTCCGTCTCGCATCCCACGGAAAGTCAAGTCATCTGACGCCAAGTCAAGTTAAATAAAAAGCTCAGCTCGACCGTCGCACTTTTTTTTTGCCAGTTTTGGGTTCCAAAGTGCGGAGCTGTTAGTCCCGTTAGCCTCCATAGTCAAAGAGGTCTACGGAGTTGGAGAGCAACGAAGACCGAGAGTTCGTTGCGCCCGGTATGGCTCGTCAGACTTCGCCAGCGATCGCGCGATAAAGCCGGAAAACAACCCCCTCGTGCCCATCGCCATCGGCGCCCAGTTACCAGACCCAGCGAAGCTTTTCCACCTAACCTTCGCCACTATACCGCCAGGTCGCTCGTTCGCTCCCGCTACTAATCAACCTAATTTCTAACTTGTAAAACACACAAGCCAAGCACTGGCAGTGCCAGCCGGAGATACTAGCCGTTACTAACGATGTTATCCCTTGTTAGACGAATCAAAACCTCCCGCCATGTCGAATGGTTCGGAACTGAAGAGACCGGGAGGGTCGGACGGCTCGAACAATCCGGCTCGTCCACCACCCAGTCTACCTTCGACGACACAAAAACTTCACCCCAAACGTGTGTATGCTCTTCTCATGTGCGGTCGTATGTGCTCACCTTCAACCCCCTCCTCTCTCTCTCTCTCTTTCTCTCTCTCTGAAGGACTTAACGATCTCTCCAAAGCAAAGAGAATGTTTGCCCCCGAAATCATCCAGGTGTACCTCCCAAAGTCTCTCAATGTACTCTCCCATTGTGGGATCCAATTTTACTATGTGAGCGGGGAAAAAAATGGAAAAAAAGATTAGACAGAACTGATTGAACACGAGAGATTGGATACTCAAATTTCTCTCTGGGTAACTCTGAATGTACTATCATCAAGCTCCAGCTGGATTCTGGCCGCTCTCCAGTAACGAGATCGGACATGCTCGAGGGATGAAAAGACAGAGAGAGAGAGGGGGGGGAGAGAGAGAGAGTTGGGGGAGGACTGATACTTTCCCGTAAAAAACTGGCCATGCCAGCTGTGCGCTGGTTCTTGATTAATTCGAGACACGTGTCAGCTGGGCACGAAACGTTAATCTCGGACTGCCACCAGTGCCCTTCGCCGCAACGGCCATTATATTTTCGCGCTAGGGGTTGCGGGCACTGGTGACTCTGATCATCTTGGCTGACGGTACGAAGAAATGGGCGGATACTCTGCATGATGTTGAGGAACTGACAGCCAAGATTCGATGACAACTTCGTTCGACGGGTTGCCTACCTCCAACTGGTCCAAAAATCGACGTTTTTAGGGGTTCGTTTTTTTGGAGGTGAATCGTAGACTATGTGAATATACTTGGTGAGTTATTTATTGGTATTGCGATTAGATGCTTTTTTAAACATTGGTTTATTTAACGATCGGTAGTTGATGGTCATGCACGTTTAGGCCTTTGTCGAAAATGGACTTCACCATGGTGTGAGTGACAAGTTCCCAGGGGGTTGAAAAATCCGAGAAGATTCTTGCCAAGTTATGTTGGAATTACCGACTGTCGAGCCAAATTTCCGAATTTCGTAAGGAGAGTACACGTCGTCACGTTTTATTGTCAAAACATCTTTTTGGCTGCCAAATTTTGCGGCTTTGATGTCAATGAAAAGTGTTTGAAATAAAATCAAAAATGACTTCACAGACTATAGATAATTTATTTCTGAATATTGAAAAAATAACCCGTTGCATTGGAAAATATTGAGGACTGGTCGAGTTGTCGAGCAGATCGTTTCGAAAAATGTAGTTTCGAGAAAAACGCGTTCAACGGGGTATGCTTAGTTGTGAGGGTCAAAAACAGCTCGGTTTTGGGATTTTTTTGAAGATAAATCGTGATAGTAAATTTCTACAAATATTTGGTATTTGAAAAAGTATCATGTGAAGAACACTGTAATTTTTTCGTGCAAAAATATTTAATTACCATCAAATTACAGCCATCGAACCAGATTATCTAATATCGATAAATTTTTATTCTATGATTAATCGGTGGATTTTTCGAAATATCAAGAAAAAAATGCCCCGTGTTCACAGTGGGGTTTTTGATTTTGGTGAAAAAATTGGCATTTTTCGTCCATCAAAACAAAAGTATACATCGAAGAAAAGGTTCCTTCGATCAAATACTATATTTTTACATCTAAAAAAAAGCACTACAAATTTCAGAACGATCGATGCAGTAGTTTTCGAGCAATTTCGCTCACGAACTATGAAAACGTACTTTTGAGAAAAAATCATTTAAAATTTGACTTAATTAATTTTATAATTAATAATTATTAAATTAATTTTAATAATTAATAATTATTAAATTAATTTTAATAATTAATACAATTTAAAAATCATTTAAAAGTTAATATAACACCCTATAAATCGCCAAATTTGGCGCCAAAATTTGACGGTGAATTTAGGGTTATCGAGTAAAAATAAACAAAACATGAAGAGTGGTAAAAGTTGAGAATTTGCGTATTTTACGTTCGAATTAAAAATTTTCGATAGTTATCGAAAATGGCGATTTTTTCGAATTTGAAAATTTCAAGTAACATCAGGGAAGGTATCTTGGAAATTTATAGTTTCAGCAGTGTCTCAGAAGTTAAAAATGTATTTTAAATACCACTACCATGTTTTCCTCGCTTATAAGTGCGACTAAACAGAGAGTAAAGTAGTACTTTTAATCGCTAGGAGTCCGAAGAGGGATTAAAAGTATACGGTTCATCCCTCTTCGGACTTGTAAGACTTGTAAGTTTATGTAAAATATATCGTTTATGAATTTGGCCTAATAATTATATGGAATAATTCGTATTGTTATAAATGAACAGAGAATATGAATAAATAAATCATTTTAATTTCGGAATTTACGTTGAAAATCATGTAAATACTACGTTTAGTGGTATTTATATGATACCACTAAACAAACCCCCACAAACCCAAACAAAGAAATACTTTTTGAAGCTCTCCCGGTAAATTTCCATCATTCGCGATAAAACAAAGATATTGTACCCATGAGCAAACAACAATCGTTGTATTTTTGCCGATTTCCAATTACCGCTAACAGCGCTCATAATTCCTTAAGGGGCTATACCAGTGTGAACGCTGAAAATTTGGGTGATATTCGGGAATTTTTTGGAAGAAAAGTACTCAATTAAATGTTTCGGAAAATGAAGAACGTATTTGGCTATATTTGACCTATATTACATAATTTTTTCATAGAAAAATATTGAGATTCAAGCGACTCATGCGCTGCCTTCGGAGGCGCAAAAAAAAAGTTCCTCCACTGCTGACATGATTCCGGCCGATTGAGTAGCTGAAACCGAAAAACGAAAAAAATTTCGTTAAACTGGAAGGTATTTACTGTACAATGACGTGGGATTTTCGAAAAATATCTAAATCTAACAAAATGGCGTAGTTATGAAAAAAAACGTCTGGTTTCTTGCCTATAAAATGGACGTTTTATTTAATGCCAAATCGTCAATTTTCATCCAATCAAAAATATCTTACGTCATTGTAGAGTAAATATATTCAAGAGTACTCAGTTCAAATTTCAAGTCAATCGGATAATTGCTCTTTGAGTTACAATGTCAGGAAATTTGAAAAATCTCATTTCAGGAAAAACGCGTTTAAAAATTCAACTATCGATTTTTGCAAGATAAAATGACATTGATATAAATGATAATGATATTTTTGAAAGTATAAACTGTCGAAAAAGGCAAAAAAATCCATTTTTTGAAAGTGTCACACCGGTATAGCCCCTTAAGGAAGCCGAAACGGCAATTTTTTTATTCTCAAAATTCTCATTATTTTGGTTCAAATATAAAAAATCAACGGTAAAAAAGTGATTTTTCGACTTTCAGAACTAGTAACTAGTAATCCCCTAAAAATAATACAATGGTCAATTTTGAAGGGCCTGAAAAACAGCTTGACTAATTTTTCCCCCATTTTTTCCCGGACACGAAGAAAAAACTCTGAATGTAGGGAAAAACCCCAGATCTGCCAACTACAATTTGGTAATGACGAATGAATCTCAGCTGTTGCCGGGAAAAAATCGCGACTCGATACTGAACGGTGCGCTACCCGGCGTGCAGCCAAATACGTTACCATGTAACAACAATAACAATAATTCAGAGCTGACTTCTGGGCTGCGACTCGTTGACCGAGTGAGCGAAGCTTTCGCTAGCGCAAAGCACAGACCTCCACTTGATTAATAAAGAGCAACAAGCGTGCGAAACGAGTGAACTGAAGTCATCCATTTTTTTCGCCATACGCCCAGAAAAAATATCACGCTTCTCTCGCTGCTCCATTCATTTTCAGCTTACTTTTTTTTCCCTACCGACTTCGCTTCAATCGCTGCTACACGATAAATCATTGGGGACAAAAAAAGGTAGAAAAAAATGACGACCCGTTTTGGTATTTTTCTCATTTCTTTCGCTCGAATTTTCGATTTGTTTGGTTATTTTTTTAGTAGCGTGACGGCCAAGTCCATAAATAACTGAAAATTTCGCGAACCGTAATAAAGACAAGTTCATTATTGGAAAATATCCCGCCTCGCGCCGATTTCGCGTAAAACATTAACGAGGATATACGAGTTGCGAAAATGGACTAAAAAAAATATATCTCGAGTTGACTAAATCCGTCATTGGAGGATGCTGAGGAATAATTTGTCGAGACAATGGAATATGAGATTATTTCGTGAATTATTTCGTTCATCGAAGTAATCTGGGATAATTGAATATTTTAATGCTTCGTCTCAATTTATCGCGGGCCAGAGGTAAATCATTAATTTCGGCGATAGAGATGTTTTCTTCGGTTTAGCTTGAAAATAGAATACTGAAATTTGTCGCCTGATTTCGGACGTGTGCCGATACGATGTTTGTATAATATTGATGGAATAATTTGCGTCGAAGTAACTTTCGACGAAGATCCATGGGACCGTTTTTTGGTGGAAGTTATTTCGCAAAAGGTGTCTTCTCGAAGTTATTTTGGTTACGACTAGGGAGCTCTGAAATTACGAAAATTTGCTTGCCTTTAGTTGCTCGTAACGAGGGCATGATTATTCGTGGGAATAAATCTCAGGAAGTTTTATCGTTCTACAATATCACAGTAAAAATAATACTAATATTGCAGAATCAATAATAATACAGATAAATAGCCCTAAAAGAATTTTTTAAATTTTCATATCTAAAGTTTTTTTTTAATTTGAAGAAGAACTTTGTTTTTATATACGAAGTTTTTTTTATAACTATTTAATATGATGAATAATCAATATTATAATATAATAAGAAGCTCGCAAAAGAAAAAAGCTCCATATATAAATATAAAGTTTCTTTTCTTTTACGACTATTTATTATAATACTAGAGTATAATAAACCGCAAGAATTATTATAATATTATAGGATAAGAAAATTTTCTAAGTTTCATTATACACCCTTGGCCAAAAGTATAAAGCACCCTGTCATTTTTCTATCCGGACGAAAAATCGAATATCTCGACGAACAAAAACTGTAAACCAACTTACCAAACAGCGTTTTGAATGGATAAAACCAGCTTTTTTTGCTTTTTTATTTTTTCTATTTTTTTTGCACCCGGTACGTAATATTGACAATGCCGGTTTTTCACGATTTTCGGATTTGCAGAATCGCGTGCTGGACTTGAAAAAAATAGGAATCTCACAATTTAGTGATGAGATCTTTGAAGAGGAAACTGTTAGCTTTCGTTTCGTTTTTAAAAAAATGCGTCTGATTTTCGAAGAGTAATTACTTTTTTTCTCGAAAAAAACGGCAGTTTTCAAAAAGCAGTCTGAGGAGTAAAAAATTATATTTTTGTTATTAGGTCACTAAATTTTTTTTTATTTTTTAAACATAACTCAGACAATTTTCGACCGAGTCACTTGAAATGTTGAATATATCTTAAAAAATACATTGTCTATGGAAGTCCGTAGGATTTCTTTTTATATTGAATAGTTAATTTGTTATTAACGATTTTGTAGGCAAATTTTTGGAAAGTGAAAAATTTGCCTAAAAAATCGGCAGATAATTGTTAATAACAAATGAACTATGCAATATAAAAAAAATATCCTACGTACTTCCATAGACAATGTATTTTTCAAGATATATTCAACATTTCAAGTGATCCGGTTGAAAATTGTCTGAGTTATGTTTCCGACCAACTTACAAAAATGCAGTTTTGATATAAACGCTGCACAGCCGCCATTTTGAAAATAATCGCTTCAAAAACATTATTGTATACAGTCACTGATATGTATGATAAACACCCTTTTTTGTAATCTCGATTTATTTTGTAGTTTTTCTCAAAAAAAAATCCCCAAAGGCCTATTTTTTCGGCCTCTAGGGTGGCCGAACGCCTAAAGTATAACAACTTTTATTTCAATATCTATAATATAAACCTACCAAAAAAATCACGAAAACAGCTTGTTTTAGCGTCTAAAGTGAAAAGGCCCCTTAAACAGCGGAAAATGTTTAGATTCCAAACCTGTCCTTCCCTCAAAGTGACAAGCAACAAAATCCAAGCAGACCCAAACCAACTTTCACACTTACGAGGCATTTTCACCAAACTTCTTTTCTTCTTCATTCCGAAGTGCTGCAACGAAAACCCTAAAACCAAAAAAAAAACGAGCAAAATTTGTTCACCGTCGGAGCTTATTTCCACAAATGTCACTCCGTCAAAGTTATTTTCCTCAAAGTTATTTAGACGTGCAGCAGCACGTGCGCGACGAAGTTTCCGAAGCGCGCCGAGCCGTCTCTTCTTTTCCATTTTCATAGAGCAGAGCGGATCGATCGTCGTGAAGAAGGAAGAAATAAGAAACAGTAGAAGAGACAGACGTGGTAGCAGACGGGAAGTGAGCGTCGCGAGGCGCTCCGTGCGTAGCCGCAAGAGACGAATTTCATTCACCGCAATTATCCGTCAAGCTTGGAATAGCCGCGGGGATCCGGAGCGTGGAGAGGATAGCAACAAAGAGAGCACAGGGGATGGGGACAGTATAGAATGGTGAGCTGGAAACATTGGCGAGACTAGGACTGGCAAGGAATGATGAAGAGACCTAGGGGGAAGAGGTTGCCACGTTCACCAGGCTGTAAGGGGTTGCTGGTGGTGGTGGGTTGGGGGTAGCTGGGTGTGGGAGGTGCGGTAGTCGACAGCGTACTGGCACACCAATAGCGCCAGCAGTGGTTCGGCATGCCCCGGGGATAAATCGCTCCAGCAAGCGACTACGCGGTCGTACTACTTTTTTTCTTCACGTTTTTTTTTTTTTAAGGAAAAGTGTTCAATCTGTGGGGAGGTCTTTCTCCTTTCCTCTCTCTTATTCTCTCTCACTTTGGCTCTCCTCGTTGTAGCGACGGGCCGTGTAAGAGCGGCGTGAGGAAAAGGATGGCGGAATGGGCGACCAGCTCCAGAAGACGGATAGCAGACGGCTAAGCGAACGACGAATGCGCCACCGGGAGAATAAGAGGAATGGTACCCAGGGGTACGAACCTAATTGTACCTGGCTGCGCGCCCGATTTTCCCTCACTCGACGGAGGCACCCGGACAGAGAGAGAGAGAGAAAGAGAGAGGGCACGCTGGGGAGAGCAGCTAGAAGGAGCGGATGGAGAGAGTCCACTTTTGCTTTCTGGTAGCTCGCAGGGTAACAGCCGCAGAATTTCATCGAATCCGATAGCGGGCGGAAAATTTGTTGCGTCTTCGTTGAACGTCGGTACCCCATAGGTCGTCGTTCATCGTGTGAACTGCTTGTTTGTTGCTGTTAAGTTCGTAAGAAGTTGAAGGTATCTCGCTGAATCAACTCGGATTGGAATTGCTTTCGACAAAAAAGTACTCAAGCACATCCAAACAAATGGAGCCAAACCTCGCTTCAGTGGCAGTCGTTATTGTCAGCTATTAGGAACTGATGCAAAAGTGGAACATCAGATTTCTGGCCCTGGCAGGACCCTAAAGATGACAAAACCCCGTCGCGATAGGGTGACGGTGGAAAGGAAAGCCAAGCAAATCCAAACAAACGAAGCCAGCAACCTTTCTTGGTGGCAGTTGTTGTTGTCAGCTATTAGGACCTGCTACAAAAGTGGAACATCAGGTTTCTAGCTGTATCAGGTTTTTACGCATGACACAGCCCCGTCGTGACAAGGTAACTATGAAAAGGAAAGGCAAACAAACCGAAACATCGGAAGCTGATAACCTTTTTTTGGTAGCGGTTGTTATAAGGCCATTAGGACCTGCTACAAATTCGGAACTGCTGCAAAACCGGAACATCAAATTTCCGGCTGGGGCAGATCCCTAAACATGACGTTTAGGGCTGTTGGCTTCGCTCACATGACATGTAAGCGAAGCCAACAACCTTCCTTGGCGGCGGTTGTTATTGTCCGCCATAAGAGCCTGCTACAAAAGTGAAACATCAAGTTTCTGGCTGTGGCAGGTCCCTAAATATGACAAAACCACGTCCTGATAAGGTGACGACGGAAAGGACAATCAAGCAAGGCCAAACAAATGGAGCCAACAACCTTTTTTGGTGGCAGTTGTCATTGTTACCTATTCGGGCGTGTGACAAAAGTGGAACATTAGGTTCCTGGATGTGGCATGTTCCCAAACATGATAAAGCCTTGGCCTGACAAGTTTCAATATTGAAGACATAAGACGCGAAGATCAGCAGCCCATGAGCTGCGCGATAATTGGCATCTCTGATCAGAACACCCTAATTCAGCGACAACTCTACCAACGAGCAGCATCCTCGTTGTTTCCCGCTGTCGTATATCTTGATTTGGCTTTGGACAATCATATATCACGGAGCGAATCGAACCTCTTCTCCGCCACGTCTTCTATTCGTAACGGGCACTCCAACTAGTGCATTGTGAGTGTGTGCGCACGTGGGTGGGAATGATGAGAAGGCGGGCAGGGTTTGTCAGTTTGGAAACGTCACTCCATTGTTTGCAGTTGGCCCGCTCTAATCGCCACGCTCTTGTAGCAGGATTTTGGCCGGATGGATACAGTTAGGAAATGCGACAAGAGCGGAGAGAGGGAGTCGAGGGGGGATCTGGGGTGAATTCCGGCTGATCAAATTTCCGCAGGATGGACGTGTGCAGTGAAGAATTGGGGGAACCAGAGAGCCAGCGGTCTGGCTGGGACTCCTCACCTTTGGTATGCACCTGCAGCCTCCATTGCTCCCTCCCTCTCTCTTTTCCTCTCGCTTCTCCTGCCAGTGAATGCGTACGTTGCTGGTGGAACATCAGCACACCATTTTTCCGAGAGCCGAGCAAAAAAGTACCCATCATACGAGCACACACCGGCAGAGGTGGCAAAGAACTCGTCTGCGAGTGAAAACGCGGTCTGGGTTAGGAAAACATGGCTTGAAAAGTTGAAGGAAGAGAGCAGCAGAATGAGTATAGGGGAAAATGGCGGATGTTGGATGAATAGACGACAGGGACGGGAGGGGTCTCTCTTTTCTCCTCTTTCTCGGTCTCCACCACCCTATAAGTCAGTCTGCTTTACGTTCCTCGACTAACGCGAGTTTCGACGACTTTGCAGCCAACTTCACGCTGCATTTTCTTCACGAGATGCTTCCTTCATCACGTACCAGCTAGAAAGCGCCGTCCTCCCAAACGGTGAATTTACCGCCCTCTTCGGTTGAGGGAGCGAAATGTTTCACGGGTTCAATCTTACGGGAGCAAAACACTTCCTCGAACTTCACGTGACCTCTGTCGCCTCCTCCCGATCCTTTTATCCGAGGCTCGCCTCCTTACTAATCCCCCTTGCTCCCACTGGCAAATAGTTGCCGAAGATTATACATGCCTAATAGTAATACGTAATATGCTTCTCGCGCGTTGCAACGCTCGCTGCGAACTCCAATTCGGTATGATGAAGAAGCGTCTCAAATTGGGAAAGTGCGCGTGACGTGAATTCACGAAATTACGATTAGACGTGAAATGTGAGGAGCTCGTGGAGTGAATTTCGGACGATTGACTTCTCTCGGAGGTTACGGGTTGAGGCGTGATGGTGATGGCGGATGGAAAGCTTGAAATTTCGCCGCGTCGAAGTTGCCACCTAGAAGTTACAACGGGCTTTCCAAAACGCTGTCATCTTCGAGATGTTTTGCCGGTGAATGGAAAACGCTTGGGAGAATTTACGCTCGACATAGCTTCGGATCTCGCTCCATCCTAATCCCTAACGTGGCCATCGACGTGCGAGAACGTCAACTTGGAGCGTGGGAACGGAAAGGTCTGGTTGTAAACTTAGCTCGCCAACGGTGCAGAGCCATCCGAGTTCACCGAAAGACTTGGAACGTTTCCAGCTAAGATTCACCAGCCAACATTTTGCGGTAGACCCTGACGATGAATGTACTCATGCTTGGTGAGTAAGAATCCTGGCTTCATGCAAACAATCCGATTATCTCCGTCGATGACGCTGTATCACGTGGTTGTCAGATTCAACAATTACCGCAAACTACCAACGCATTGGGCCACGTCCATCTATTCCAAACAGCAACGTCAAATCAACCGCTGATTATCACGAAGATCGAAGGAAGTTGTAGATGTGCGGTAAATTTGTTATCAAGAGTCCACCACCGGAAGTTTGGATAGGGACGAAGAGGATTCCGGGATGATCCATGGGAGGAAGCATCTCCGGGTCTCACGGGCCGTACAAACATAGTCTCCGAGTGAAATCGGCTTACGTCAGCTCGTGTAAATAAAGCTCGGTGGCCACAATACTTGTAGTATCCAGCGAGGACAACGACAGAGGAGTGAGGAGGGCCTTATCGGATGAGAAGGAAAACTAGGACAAGACGACCACCGGAGCTTGAAGGATAGAATTGCTGGAGTATCCTAGCTTGCCGCAATTTCACCGCGACGTTGAAAACTGAACGAACATAGAGAAAGAGACGTAGAGAGAAAGAGAGAGAGAGAGCCAGCAAACGAGGATAGCGCTACGAATCACCATTGGATAGCGTCGAACTTGGGCTCACTGCAAATGAGAAATGCTCGCGGATCTCTGCCACCTTTTCGTCCAGTTATAGAATCGATGCGGTATCTCCAATTTCCGAATGTTTAGCTACGAGCAATAGAAGAAGCTGAACAACAGGAAATCCGATGGAGTGAAAGCGGCAAAAGCAACTGGAGACAACAGGGAAGTTCATTGTTGACTCCTAATACCCAGCCGACACTTAATCGAGTCACCCGTTGTCACTATACCGAGCCAGTGTCGGCATTCAATGCTTGGTATCGATTGCAACGGTGGGTGGAATTGTGGCAAGGAAGAAGAAGCTAGGCAGGATCTACTCTGAAAAGTAATGTACTCATTACACCGAACTTAGCCAAGATGTAGATTGGAAAATTGTACTAGATCAGGTTGCTTGAAATTACTTTCATTCTCCGGCTCCATACTTCCCTCTTTCTCTCTGCCTCAGTTTCCGTCGAATTCTCTTTCGCCTTACCTCTTGCCGGCAAAGCCACACTTCTCGGATTCCCTCTTCTGGGACGAGCCGAGGCAGCTTTGCCCTAGGTATCAATTTTTCTCTCTCACGGCTATTTCGCGAAAATACTTTTCATTCTTCATTTTCGTCATTCTCCATTTCCTTCTCGAATACCCTGCGTTATTGGAACTCGAAGACAAGAGCGAAAAACCACGAGACACCAGACCCAATATTGATCCGACCAGTCAAGATAATAGGGAGCCTATGATGCGGTACCATGGATCTTTATTGCCTCGAGAGTCCATATTGGAGTCCGTATGACACTGTACTACCTCTCCAGAATTCCTTCCCTCGATATCCATCGGCTGGCAACGTGACAAGTAAAAAAAGTGGGGATCAACGTCACTTATTTTGCGGTGAAAGACCCACCTTCGTATATCGACTGGTCAGTACATATTAAGGAACTCCGGGGCTACAGCTGTAGATGTATTCTTCATTCCTCGTTCCCTAGAGTATCGTTTCGTCCCCGTCAAATTTACGTGGGCCGGAAGAGATGGATCGATACGCAGGGTAGAGAAAAAGTACACTTTAAAACGTGTACATACTCCAGGCACACAGCAGCCTAGGAAGAGGAAAATAACCCTTGGGGATACTCATATGTATACTTGCGGTTATTTACAGATACTCATTTGCATGCAGATATAAACTTCCTGCCCTGCAAATCGAGCCTTTGTCTTATTATATGGTAGCGAATGAATGCAGTTTTGGAACTGTTTTGCCAATGGCCCTTGGTAAACAGGTAGCCTATTTGCCGCCCCTCAAACAAGGACTTATCAGGACCCCAAAAAACGATGAACCTTCCGTGGGTCTCCCTTGGGACCACGTCCATTTCTGGGCGGTTTGCCGTCTAACGCAAAATATTCATAGTTGGCGATGTCTATTTGCTTATCCGCGGTACATTCACTCCTTATTCATATAGACCGAAGCTTGGCGATTTGGAAAGAGTAAAAGAAGTTGACCTCGGGCACCGACCGATCGATTTCTGGTTCAGGCCTCAAACATTTCGCAAGCTCTAGAATAGTTTCGTGCACGCAGCTTGTAATATACATGTATCTCGTGATGTATTCTGATGGGGGTCGAGTGTTTGAAGGACTGTCAGCAATGAGGGAAAATCAAAGCGACAGCGGATAAGTCTATTGAGGTACATTGAGGTAGCTGATGTTTCTACAACGAGATTGGCGAAATCCTAGAAAAAGAAATCCGTTCGCACAGATACGAAAGCCAGGATATTAAACCGAGTTTCCACGGTTGGTGCTTTCACTCCACATGTCTTTCCCAAATCCTCTTATTTTCTTTCATCTCAATCACATCTTATAAAACTACAATGTATTTCGCTCCTTTTTATCTCCCCTTTTCTCGTTCTTCCTTGCCTCCCGCGTCCACTGCCATTCGCGCATTTCATTCAATCCTTTTCCTCGCTACTCGATTTATCTGTCCCCCAGCCTAGCCGGCTTTGGCTCACAGTGCGACAAAGAAAAAAGGAGAAGACCACTGTAGCAAGATAGGTTGGAGGTATATACCCGAGCGAAAGAACTCGGATGCTGAGCCAGTCTGGTTTGTTGCCGTTACTTCGGTCGGTGGTGCTTTGCAAGTGATGGTACAAAAGAGTGACACGAGAAAGAATGGCAAGGGCGAAGGGAGAGAGACAGAGGGTAAGAACAGCGAAGCAAACATCAAGAGCAAAGGAAAAAGGGCTAGAGACTATGAGAGCTGCGGCGAAAGTAGGGTGAAAGAAGTACGATGAGGATCGTGGCTGGACGTGAACGCAAAACGAACAAGTAGTCATGATACGTAGAGCTCGGTAACTGGAACAGCACCCGTTGGTGGGCAGAGTTAGCTAGCTCTTTGACACGAAGGAGTGTGCGATGCGACTTTGTGTCCGCCCGATGATGGTGTGCGGGAACAAACGTGCAGGCGAAATCGAGTGGTGGCGAGACGATGTGTTGGTGCACAAAACCTTCCCCACGATGGAACACTCCAAGCTATGCACCATAGTATATTCTGCTCGAGCCACAGACGAGTGCACACACGCACACTTGGTGATGGTGTGGCATACAGAATTGCGGAGCCTCAACGTGGCAACGAGAGAGCTAAGCGAACACCGAGATGGACCCAGCGCAGGAAAGACCAAGCAGCGAAGAAAGAGAAAGAGTGGAAAGGCCGAGACGTATCTGGGGGAACATAGAAACAGACTCTGTTCGTCGCAAGTTCAGGAGGAAGGGACTAGCAGCGGAGCAAAGATTTATCGAGGCGCAAGTAGCGGCGTGGTAGGTGAGTCGAGAAGTTCTCGACGCCGCTGGTGAGCTTTCTTCCTTCTTTCTCAACCCCCTCAGCGCTGGATGATGATGGTGGTGGTATTCGCTGGTGGTTGTGATCGTGTGACCATCGCGAAAATAAAGCGTCACACTGCAGCCGCTAGGATCACTGTCCTTCCTTTCGTTCGCTTGGCTAGAGAAAGAGTGGAATGGTGGCGGATGGACAGAGACGGATAGAAGTTGGAGGTGGCAGTTGTGCCACCGGTGTGCTGCTCGCCCGACCGACCTGAGGGAGATAACGATGCGAGGCACTCGCCCGCCCTAGCACTCATGCCCGCCAGGATTCTCCGAGATTAAGCTAACCCCTACGAGCAAGCGAGCGTACGATAAGGATTTGGGAGCAGGTACTGGTATTCCGATAAACCTAGAGACCCTACCAACTCTACTGCCCCGCCCCGACCATCCATCCATCTGAACGTCCGTCACTCCGCTGTCCGTCCAACTTTGGTGTCGTCCTCTCGCTCCAGCAACACCCGCGGGAACAGCGATCGCCACCATGACAGTGCTGGATGAACGAGACGACGAGCGGTGGGAGACGGCAAAGAGAGTCCCATTTGGAACGACAGTTACAGCAGCCCCGGCCTGCCCGGAGAGATGACTTAGCCTGCTGTCATGACGGGCAGATTGGAACTAGGAGTATCACATCGCTTGGCCGTCGAGTTGGAGACCCACCAAGACCACTGAACACAACCTCCGCGGGTGTTTAGGAGCTGAAGAACGTTTCTTACGTGAATATTGAGACATTCGGATTCATCGGCACCCGTTTTTATAAACTAGATCCCATCAGCCATCCATCGTGCCGTGACCTAACGAGCTTTTCACTTCAGCAACTTGAACAAGCGTTTTTCTAGGTGCGAAAAAGATTTGAGGTCAGTTTAATTTACGAGCGGATCCCAAATGGAGCTATTATTTGACGGTGATGGGACATTGGCACTCGAGGCAGTCGTCGGCTGTTGATACTAATGACCACGAACGACATTTATTCTGCCGATTTAGTTTTTTACCACTGCATTAATGTGATATTTCCCCAGTTCCTGTGAGGATCAAGATTTATTTTCAGACTGCTACCTCTCATGGAAACCTTATCCGATGTAACGATCTCTTCCTCATCGGAAGGAGACCATTTTTTCACACGATCTGCACAGAAATCTTTGTGCAGCTTGTTGATAAAGTTTTTAAGATGTGAAAGTCTCGATGTTACATTCTAAGTACCTGTTCGTCAGGATACGAAGCTCACATCGTGAGTGAGAAGGGAAAGGGCACCATTGAGGAGAACTCTCCTGATGATATGACCGGTAGCGATGCCAGACTAAAGCGATCGAAGGAAAGGACCGCGGAGAGTAGTTGAGTCAACTAATCTAAGTTGCTTAGACTTCGAAGAGGTGGGCGGGACATCTTTTACAGCTTTCGCCAACGGAATCTCTCTTATGGTGTACGCCCATTCTCTCCAAGCTACTTGTTCTTATGTGAGAATGAGAGACATGGAAAATGAGAGCACACGGGAGAGAATGCACGAGGTGAAACTTGTTCTTCGCGAGCTAAGCGGGCTCTAGACTCGTAACAATCGAGATAAAGTGGAGGTTCGGTATATTTGCCATTGAAGTATATTTAATCCGTACTATCGGTGATAATGAGCAGTGCAATAAGACGAGTTCAACGGAAATGTGCAAAATGCATACGCAATTGGGCTTATCAAAGGAAGTCAGCATTATGATCATGCTGTGTGAGGATGGTGAAAACTTCCCGCTGACTTATTCTCTAGGAACCATCCTCAAAGACGTGTACCCAGGCGGTGCATACTTTATAAACCAAGTATTTCGAACTTGGCTAGGTCGTCATGGATCTTTCATCGGAATACTTGAGCCGAGGTATGAAGCGAATCACTCGGAAGGCCTATATGTTACGAGGATAAAGTTCATCCTTCAAGATTCTACCGTTTCTCTGAACTGATGATGGTGGTGGTGCAACGAAAGATGAGGTCTTGGCGCAGCAACAGACCGCTACGCTACTTCTAGTGGTGGTGGAAGGAAGAGAACAGAGTGAGATAGGAAGAAGGTGGATGGAGAAGAGGAAGAGTTGCTGAGGGGACCGATATAACTTCTTGCTACGAATCGAGTTAGTGTTTCCTCCGATTTAATTGGCTGACTGGCTGGCTGGCTGACTGCTGCTCCTACTTGTGATACACACTCTCGGAACAGCTTCTCACTAGCAGCACGAAAGCTTCCCAAGTCCTGCACTAGATGCTGTACTCGATGCTTGGAATGAGCCTTTCAACCGAGTTAACCCTCCCGTCGCTTTGATGTCGTTCGGTCTTCCGCGCGAGTTAAATATCCCTATGAATTCACCAACGCTTCTTCCTCGCCATTGCCAGCAAAAACTTCTTTCCCTGATGATCCGAATGAGATTCTCCTTTTCAATTGATCCGATGCAGCAACATTGCTCCCATTGGTCGCGCGAAAATGAACTCCCTCAAAGAGACAACATTCCGTTCATCCTTCACTTTCACACTCCAAGATTCGTTCTCTCAAGACGAAGAATAAAAATGGATAACAGCGTGGCGGTTTTCGGCTTGGGAATAATCGTCGATGTATCCAAACCGGCCTAGTCGTGCAACCCCGGAATCGCTGAGCGCTCATTCTCCGTATGCTCGTCGCAGGCTCAGTATAGCGGAAACTACACAGGCAACTTGGAGTACCGTGCAGCAGCAACTGCCGCGTGTCTGTCTTTTGCGGAGAGTATGTCGGTAGGAGGTGAGCACCCGACACCGTTGTTAACTGGTTGGGAAACTAAGTTAACGTTTCTTACGTGGTAATTGGTTTCCCCGCGGCACTAGCTGCTATCACTACCCTAGTATACACTCTCAGCCTCCGTCCCTTTGCGCCGCGAAATTGCATACCTAGAGCTGTGGTGAGAGCGAACGCCCGCACGACATTGTATCCACTGTTATGCCAGTTATCTCGAGGCGTCGTTTTGATTGTACGCCGTCCGAGGAAACTGCTCAATGTCTCTGCGATGCTTCAGTGTCACCCGGTGAGATTGTAGACAGGATGGAAGAGATAGTCTCCGAAGGGATCGATAAACAAGTGCACCAAGTGCTGCTAGCGAACCACCAATGACGGAGATAATATTGGCTCATGAATACCCAAGGTTTCCTGCAACATCGTACAATTGCCATTGAAGGCATCAGCGACCAAGCGACATCCAATTCTGACATGTTTGCTGGGTAGCTTCATCGCAATGCAGCAGAATTCGACTGCACTTGAGTTCATTTTCGCTTCTATCGTTCGAAATCAGTGCGCCGAAGTTGTCAAATATAAGCGACTAGTTTAAAAGTGGTGATGGGTTTTGATAGTAGTGGATGTGGTATTAGTGATCATTCGCGGCACTGTGACAGTTGATGCTGCAAAAAGTTTCTCTCAGTGCTGCCGGTTGGTCCTTTCGTCATCTCCACCAAACCAATTACTGATGATCCCAAAGACTACAGTTGTGATAAGTACTTTTGGAGTCATTTCGACATGCTTGGTCGCGAATTGCTGCAGAATTGAACTAACATAAGAGGAATTTTCATTTCGTACAAATTCAATAACGAATGTGTGTGGTAACTGTAACTGTATGTAACAACGTACCCCATTTGTTACAGACTACCTAATGCATTCCATTTTGTAACCAATTCGGGTCTTACGTGGTAATGAAAACTGTGAAAGGACGCACGTTTGGTTACTGTTCATTTCTTGTATATTTGCGTATGTACATTGGTCACGAATGAATGACTCGTTGAACTATTCTACAGTACGAGACAAAGCGTTCTCCCAATGAGTTCTAGGCTATTATAGGATAGGCGTTGAGTCTGCTTGATTAGTTTGCATCAGACGTGTCGTTTGAAAAGTAAAATATGATTGACTTTTGAAAACCCCTTTAAAAGTGCCCTGAATGATGCGTCACTCTGTCACGAATGAAAGGATGCTAGAATTACTAGGAAAACCTTCAATCTGATAACACTAGTTCCTGATTCCGTTGTTATTGAACTGGAGGATAAAAGCGTACATGTTGCGGAGGCTGAAGTTCGAGTTTGGAGTCAGTTGGAATCCTTATAGCACCGCTGCAACGATCACCGTATTTGGAGAAGTTATTGGACTCTGCGGCGTAGCTACTTCCAAAGGATAATACGAACCGCTGGCTTGGTTGATGTATGACGTCCGGTGGGCTTTAAAGTTCGAAGGTTGACCGTGGTCTGCCGTCTAGCCACTCTCACTTGAAACTGCGCCACTCGTACAACGATGCCCTGTTACAGCGTTTGTCTGATTCGCTTGCCAGGAAGAAAAACGTATCCGAGGTCCTTCAAGGAAAGAGGTTACGACTTGAATGATCGCTATTGGAGTTCGAGGTATTTTTCAACGACTGCCTCACCCCAATGTTGGATCGATATTTAGTTTGAATTATTTCAACTCTTGATCATGTAAAGGTGCAACATCTACCCAGCTGCGGAAATTGATCCGACCATATCCACAGCGGTTGGACGGGCCATTTTTTATTCTCGCTCAAATGGCTCGAGCAAAGTTCCAGTCGATGCAAAATCGGTAGGTGATCGTGGATTTTCTAGTCCTGCAAGAAATCTTTTTCTTCGCCGTACGAACGTTCGCCGTAATGTGCCTCCATATAGGGAGCTAGATGCACACGCGTATACACCAATGCACTGGATTAAAAAAATCATTGTGTCGTATCCTTGATCCAGAAGAGGGAGAATCCCCGGCACGGAAACGTTCGCCGCGGGGAGCTCGTACAACTGCGCCACTCGTTATCGTTTGCGAACGAGTGCGATTGGATTTCCATGTAAAATTGCAGCTCCGCGTTTGGTCGGGGGAGCCAGGCCACCCAAGGCGCGTCTCGTTTTCATGCGCCACTAGCTCATGCTTCGTTGTTACCCAAAGCCAACTTTCCGACTGTTATATAACCTCCTGCTTTTATCATAAATCCTCGGCTGACTGGAGCGCTGCGTCAATGTTTCATGGGGATGTTGAATCATCCCTGATATTCCACCTATTGCCCATTCTCCTATGTGCACATTATACCAGATCACATTAAAGACAGGAAGTACATGCTATTGGAGCTTGGTAGCACCAGACTTTTGATCTAGAACTTGGTGGCACCAGGCCACCGACCTGGAACTTGGTAGCACCAGGCTATTGACCTGGAACTTGGTTGCTCCAGGCTATTGACCTCGAAGTTGGTAGCACCAGGTTATTGACCTGGAACTTGGTAGTACCGAGCTATTGACCTGGAACTTGGTAGCACCGGGCCATTAACTTGGAGCATGGTAGCACCAGGCTATTGACCTGGAACTCGGTAAGACCAGGCTATTGACCTGGAACATGGCAGCACCAGGCTATTGAACTGAAACTTGGAATCACCAGGCTATTGATCAGGAACTTGGTATTCCTTGGCGCTCCTGATAGCGCAAGAATTCATCTCGTTCGCTGTAATTGCCGTGGCGAGCGAGATTCTCCTGCGGTATCCAGAAAAAATCAAAGAATTCCGTTCTGACGGAAATTCACCAAGAGAGCGAGAGGCAGAGTGAACAAGGCGAAACCAGCGGTGAGATCCCCTCGTCCATTTTGGTCTCTCGGCTAGCTACGGCGATACGCCGCAGCGAACTCATTTGTGCAACGTCAGGCGCACACCACGTACGGGGGAGCTCGGTGATGGCGGTATAGCAGTAGCAAAGCGTAGTGACGGTGGCGTCGGTTGAAGAGCTCCAGCGCCAGAACGAGCGAATTTAATTTCTGGGTAACGTTACACCTTGGAAGAGCGATCCCGCGAGAGACACAGCGAGAGAGAAGGAGAAAGAGAAATCGCTCCCGCATCGCCATTGTGCACCTCTGGCAACGAGCGAGAGAGACCAGACACTCGATCGCAGGACTCCATTTGCGGTTTAGCATAATGGGAACCCAACGCGGCCGTCGCCTGAGGGCCACCCATCCTATGTATAGCCCGGACAGAGCTCTGCTCTCATCTACCCGCTGGGACTTCACTGTCACCATCCCCTTACCCGTATACCACTAACTGAGCTCGTGGCCTATCAAGACGTATAAGTAAGCCGGATCGCTACCCATCTCATTGTTTGTCACTGCCGAATGTATCACTGAATCAACAAAAATCGGCGAGTTCCAACCGTTACATGAACTAAATATTAAAATCCGTCCCTCTGTGTACTCTTGTTCTCGTCAAAAGACGCGGGGCCGAAGACAAGAGTCCAGAAAATTACCGGCTTGAAAAAACAAAGCCGCAAACACCCTGCTTTTCATTCCGGTAGGTGAGCGCAACTCAGGCTTGCTGTCATCAAATGACTGAAAGCGTTGAATCAGAAGGGTGGGTCCTGAAGACTTGATCTTTCAAAGATACTGTCCTGGCAACTATACAAGCATAGGGACGATAATGAGATTCATTCCAACGAAACACTCTATATCTTTCTTTTTTCTGATTTTTTCCAGGCCAACCAATCAGCTATGAGAGGAGTGGGCTAGGAAAGAGGAAAGAAGTCGCGCCGGCGCGACACCAAAGGCAGCTGGATTTTGCTGGAAATATGCCTCGGTCCACGGGAAAGATACGATTGAACCTGTCGGTGCTGCTTCTCGTCGTCGCGATCGGTTGCAGTCGAGCCTTCAGTTCGCGGCAAACAGGTAAGACATTTGATCCATCTGCCGATTTAATCATCCTCCGATCCAAAATTACGATCAACACTGTCGAAGTCGAGTAGCTCCCTTCAGTCATTGCGTGCCAGTGTTGATCGTAAAATCCGTATCGAGGTCACCGGAGCAGTGTAGAGGTTTGAAGAGTGTCGAGGCGACAAAGTGCCAGGTGGTAATCGATCACGGCGATCGTTTACCCATGGTAGCCCATTGGGAATGAAAATGACGTGGATAAAGAGCACTTGGCTCCCCGACCAGTGGAAGATCTCGTGCACAATGCGTGTCGTAAATCGCAGAGAGGCGCCTTCGAACACGGCTAGCCCGTGGCTCTCGAATGGTAATTGGGCCGAAAGTTATGCGAGACTGGAAAGCCCGTGGGCGCTCACTGTGGATAGCCCGATGTGAGTCCAAGGGTAGGTGGAGTCCGTGTACGAATACATTGGTAGGGTCGAGACGAACCGCGAGCTCTAATCGTGAAGCAAATAAGATTATCTGATCGAATTTTAATGCGGGTGTTGCGTGATGCATGCGGCCAGTGTTGAGGAACCCTCCCTCAACAAGCCAACAGACGAGATCGAGCGAGACGAGGGCAATTTCGAGTACAGGGTGTAGAGGCACTACCGGTTGACCCTCGGCTCGATTCGCTGCCAGCAAGACTCATAACCACCTTGTATTATTTATACTGTGGCACTCTCAAGACGTGCCGGAAGAGACGCCGGAAAGGCAAAGAGTGCGGGGAAGTAGATAACGTGTTTTCGACCCTTTCCAGTCCCGCGGCGCGCCTCCTCAACTAAAGAACACCAGATTGGTGGTAGCAGCCATGGGAACGGTGACGTAACCAATGACGCCACAGGAGCTGTAATCTCGAACGGCAAATTTACAACGTATAAACACGCCGTCCCAGTTATCTCGCCCGAGCTTCGAGGCTCTCATTGCTCTTTATTACACGAAGCCACCACCCCCCGGGCTAGCTATCGTGCTACCTGTACTCCTGGCACTCTTCATTTAGCCCCCATGCGAGTGGGCAAATCTGGGCGGGCATGCTCACGGATCACCTGCTTTCACCTCTTCGTATACCTACGGCTGATAGCCTTTGGTAGTACAATTCCAGACAGGTGTACCAGCGCGCTTTCATCCAACCACGACCTCTTACAATTTCAAACGACCGCATCGCGTTCCATATTTAGAGCCAGTGGCATTCGAGTTCACCGGCTTTGTATCGACACACCGATGACGAGGATCTGGATGGGTGAGTATGCGAAACTAGTTGAGTAGGCCGAGCCCTATATTCAGCCTGGAGGGAGACGGAGTTTCGTAGTGACACGAGCTGGTAACAGTTACCGTCAATGACACGGCCAGGCCAGAATAGGATACAAGTTTCAAGACAAATGGTCTCGCATACTTAGCGAGCACTTGACTGTGACAAACTGCCGTAGGCATGCCATCCCGTCCATCTTCCACCTTCCGTCCTTCACGGCCAACCCCTATCCTGGTCCTCTTCCAACCTGCAGCTCTCCAATCCACCCCCTTGATGTCGTTCCGAGGTATGTTCCGGAACCGGAAGCAGGCTCCTTTCCTTCGCCATCTCGAGCTGCCTTGACCTCGGGTTGGAACGTTTGATGTAACGACAGATGGAAACGAGACTGGGAGACGGAAGGGAAGCAGAATGAGGTAGTAATGATGGATGCGAACATTCAATGAGGCTCTCCCGTTAGTTCAGTATTAATCATCGGCACTGAATATCTAGCCCTTGCGTTTGATTAGCCAAGAGGACATTAAATCAAAGCTTGTCGCGGGTCTCTTTCATGCCGCAGATCCGACGTTCCATTTTTCTTTTACCCCATCACGACGACTCGCCAACTGGAAACTTCGGCACGCGACGATTCCGCTATAACGTGACTCCGCGTTTCCGTTGCACGATTATACCGTTTTTGTTTTGGAAGTCAGGTCGATGCGAAATACCTTGTCATTGTTTGCTCCTTTTTGGCGTAGCGGCTCGATTGAAGATAGCCGAGCACGTACGTGACGCGAGAGACGCAGCGCGGGGGCGGGGGAGACGGGAGAGGTCGATTAATAAAGCTTTTGTGGAGTGCGCGAGCGAATTTACTGAACCGCGTATATCGCTGAAATGTCGGTCAGACCTCTCGTGCGGTTATCGGTTTGCCAATCAACGACTAGCGGCTTAATTGAGAAATAGAAACGTCAAAATATCAAGTTATGTTTGGCATTTTAAGCGGTTTTTGTTATTGACCGCCGAAACGATTCTCTAACGTGTGCGAGCGCTTTGACGACAGGTCGTGTCGGCATTGTTATGAGGCATCAACTATTTTAGATTATTGAGGCTAAAGGTTGAGACGTCAACTCACTAGCCTTCGTTTAGTGGCTTAAAAGCAATGTGAGCAGTTTTGTTCACTTCACACGTAAGGACAACACTCTCAAGGAGCCTGGATGTGCCAGGACAAGTGTAACGCTAGGCGCCGCTAACAAGTTACTAAAGTCCTGCTGATTTATTGGCCACCCATGAAATGTCATCCAAAGGCTTCTTAGTGGCTACAAGACCACTAAAGAGGGCCGATAAAAATTTTGCACCGCTCGATCATGCCTCTCGCGACGGAAAAAAGTCGTCACGAAGAGTCGGCACAGCGCGTAGCTCAGCACGAGTCAACATGATCCTCGTAGCGGTTTTGGAAGCACGAGAAAACCGCGTTGGCGGTCCACGTGATTTTCCAAGGTCTACGGGCAGTGGGGAGAGGGTGAGGGCGATCGTATGAAAGCTGAGGTAGCCGCAACCAATTCAAATTCACATTACCGCGTACTGCTGCGGGAAAGCCGCTTTGATATTGGAACCCAATCTCACGTATAGTCACAGCGTCCTCCACTGCCGCACTGGTATCGTTAATACGGGTAATTCCGCTTTATTAGGTTGAACCGCATTAAGTTTCCGGCTTATTAGGTAGACAGAGGGAGAGAACGAGAGTGGAAGGGAGAAGGATAGACACGGGGGAGAAGTACGAGCATAGGAAAGAGAGGACCAAGGTCCACATAGGAATAGCCAGAAGGTCCGCGATGTTGAGAGTAATGCCCTAGATGCAATATACGTATTACATGACCAGATTTGCCTGGAAGTCTGAAGCTCTTTGTTCCACTTCCATTTAATTACTATAAATTATAACGCGGGCAGGATAATACAACTTTCTATCTTTCTCTCTCTCGCTGCTCGGTAAGGACAGTAAAATATACCACCGTGTAATGTTCCACCCCCAAACGTGTGTAACGGGTCATCCCTCCGTACGTGAACTACACATCTATGTATAGAGAGCTGGAAAACTCGGGGTGTACCATAGTTTTGTGACATGGAACCTTTCATGTGAGAGTTGAACGTCTCACTGTCGCCGCAGAAGTGTTTCGGAGCAACCGGGTCGAGGTGAGAGTTAGGAGGAATATGTATACGTGGTATCGTAAATATATAAAAGAAAGATGAGCGAGAGGGCGAGCAAAGTGTGTATTTATATCGAGGCAAAAAAGCTCTTCAATTTTATGAGATGTGTCGAAGCAGAAGTGTCCTCATATTCCTCTTCTCCGCGTACTTTTTCGTTGCCGTCTTCATTCTCGTCTTCCTCATCGCCTTCTCCAACTTCTTCATCTTCTTCTTCTACGTCGTTGCCCCACAGACGAGAATCATTCCTGTCCATGAACCGTCGACGCTTATTCAACATTTCGGTGTGGCCACCTAAGTGCATCGTAAAAGTTACGGTTGAGCGTGCGGAGCCTACGCCTCCTCGGTGCTGTGCCCTCAACATTGCGCTGTCTTATACTCAGCCCGCACACGCCTTCGCCAACGGATGAAACTTACTCGATGATAATCCCTCTCTGTTCTCTCGGCACTCGCTCTTCCATGCCCCCATCCTGCCGGGAAAAACGAGCTGGTAGCCTCGAGTCCTAGCTCGATGCGCCTACAGACATACCATCCTAACATCTTACGGAAGCACTCTTATCCTGGCCCTTCAAACTTTATGAACATCCAAAGGGAGTCTTCTTTTCGTTTCATTATCCTGAATCACTCGTGGATAAACTCTTTCCCAAGTGAACTCGAGCCACTGATCTCTGGTACTCTGGCTATTGAGAACGCCGAATGAACCCTACCCCAACGATGATCTCTATGGTACATACGGTAATGGAGATCCGGGTGAATGAGAGACTGAAAAAGCTTGCGAGGAAAATCGTTGTTGAAACTTTTTTCCGTTTCATAGGCTTTTTGATCGGACAGATGGTCGTTGAAGGTAATGAGGTTCAGGGAGTTCCAATTTCAGGACTACTCAAGTTCGGTGCCTAGTGATCATGACGTATGATTGGCTACAGTTGATACAAGAATAGTCCTTTGGTTTTTGTACAAAGAACACCTAGTTTCGGGCCTTTCTAACTCTCAGAAGCAATGATCATGATTTATGATTAGCAGAATTTGATCCAAGAATCATTTTCTAAGCACCATATGAGGAACTTCCAGTTCTGGGTCTGTCTAACTCAAATGGTAAATGATCATGGCTTATGATTAGATACATCTGATTCAGGAACCATTTACTTAGTGCTAAATGAGGAATTTCCAGATTTGGGTTTCCCTAAATCTCATAGTCAATGATAATGGTTTATGATTAGCTGCGTCTGATCCAAGAATCATTGTACGAGCGTCATATGAGGAATATCCAGTTCTGGGTCTATCTAACTTTGGCAGTTAATGTTCATAACCAGCTGCATCTGATTCAAGAATCATTGACTTAGTGTGACATGAGGAAGTTCCAGCTTTGAGTCACTCTAACTCTAATAACTAACGAGCATAGCTTATGATCAGCTACGTATGATCCAAAAATCATCTTCTCGGTGTGATATGAGGAAGTTTCAGTTTCCGGTCTCCTAAACTCTGATGATCAATTATCATCATCCAAATGGAAGCCTTCTTCAAATATGTCTGATCGACGTAGCTAGAGGCAGCAATTACAGTTGTTTTTATGTTGTGCTGATTTATTGCTAAGTGTGACTATATATCGAATCTATGCGTCAAATTAGGACGATGTCAAAATTACAGTATAGCTGTACGACGGTGGAGCGAATATTTTTGTTGTGTTTCATTCTCTAGCACGAAGAGGAACGAACGAAGCTGCCCGCTTTTTTGGCAACGTACGAGTATCGAAATACAATTATAGTTTTGCGGGCGTAGATACGGTGGAACAATGTCGACATCGCGTGACTCGTCGTGCTTTCCGGCGGCCTATTCTTGATCCAGACATAGCACTCAGTAGACTGATAAGTGGATTGAAAACCGCCTACTGAAATCTACAATGATCTTGACCTAAAATCAAAGATAGCTTGCACGTGAACAAAGGCGGAAGCTTTTGAACTCCCTATACCTTTTTAAACAGCATGCATTTGTAATGAGGAAAATTTGTGACAAAATGAAAAAAAATGGAATTTGCATGAAAATTCGAATACTCAAAAAACTATGCGAATTCGTGTTTCGGGCTTTTACAGTTTTCAGGCTAGGGTTTTCCCCGTAGATATTTTTCAATGATTACTTTTAGGGTTGCCGAGCGAAAACCCTTTCGAAGCTCTGCCCTCAGAACCCTCGTGAATGTTCCGCAACTAGAACTCTTTTTAGGATTACATAACGAGAGCCCTTTTTAGGGTTTTGTAACTAAGGCCCTTTTAGAAGTTCAGCAGCTACAAGCGTTTTAGTGTTCGCAGCTAACTCCCTTTTAGGGTCAGCAGCTAAAACCCTTTTCAGGCTTCGGTCGCGACAATCGTCTTTCGAACTCTGTAACTAGAACCCTTCTTGGGGTCCCATTGCTAGGGCCCTTTTTAAGGTCCGGTAGCTAGAACCCTTTTTAGGGCTTGGAAGCCTAAAACCCTTTGTAGGACTTCGCAACTAAAACCCTTTATTAAGGCTCCCCAACTGAAATGACACACGCGCATAGGTGTTTCACGTTTATTGCCTATATGCATACAGACATTTTGGATTCCCCGAGGGCGACCAAGTGTGTCTGGAATATCGGACTGTACGTTAAAACTTCCGATCCTGCTATCCGGGCTTTTCTATGCCCCGCTGTATCATCGAAACTACGGCCTCATTTCTATATCCGCCTCGCATCCGTATCGTACAGTTTTTTGCCAAGGGCTTCTGCGCCCTCCCCCGCTGTACACCCGTTTTTGATATCCGTCCGTTTTATTGCGTCACACGCTCGCGAGATGGATCGTTATGAAAGGCTTCTGACGGAACGCAGCGCACTCCCACTGAACACACACGAACGCATAAAGTGCAGAGGAAGGGTGAGGGTCGAATTGAGAGGAAGGGCAGCAGCCGAGGCGTACAAAGGAGAAGAGGGGATGAACTAGGGGTGAATCGGAGAGGCTCGCTTTGAATTTCGTCGTGCAAACAATTTTTGCAGATTCCCTCGACAAATTGGAGTGACCGCGGTATCATTTCTTTTTCAGTTTTCATTTCAAGCAATCTTCCCGTCCATCGGCGTCCTCTCTTTTACGCCCTTCGCCTTTTAATAACGACAGATATATATATATATATATATATATATATATATATAATGTTAACACATTTTATTATGTTTTTTTAAATATTAAACATTTTGGCAGATATTTCTAAATATAATTTTTTTTCAAATATACAATATAAAATCCTAAATATTTCTATTGAAAAATTGATAAATTAATTCATTACAAAAGCATGTAGATCAATAAATGAGTAAATATATATAATTATATTTATTAATTTTTTATCTATCAATCTTTTCATAAATATACACGGCTGCTCAAAAGTTTGGATACCCCAGTTGATATTTCTTGCCGCACTAAAAATTACATAGCTTCGTCAAAAAAAAAGATAATCAAATTTACCGAACGGCGTTTCGAAGCGAAGATATTCAGCTTTGTTTTGCTTTTTTGAAATATTTTTTATGATTTTTTTTCGACCCGGTACGCCCTTTTGTACGTGACTGTTTTTTCGACTTTTTCGACCATCGTGAATTGGGCTTATGGAGAAAAAAAATGTTGTCATGTTTATCCATGATAAACTTGAACGGGGCAGTTATTTCATTTTTCGCTAAAAAGGACTAATTCTGGAAATGCAATGTAACTCAAGAAATATAGGGTTTAAGAAGAAATGTTAAGGATGTAAAAAGTAGCGTACGTTTATACTGGATAGGTTGGAATTTTTGAAGAGTTTTTCTGTGAGATTTTTTTTCTTTTACTATTTTCGCTCGACACTCTGATGAATAGGGTGGCTTAACTCGAAAAGTATGGAGTTTAGGACAACATATCAGGAGAAACTCTTTTAATTTTAGATGATAACTTTGCGTAAATTGTTTCAGAATTTTTTTTTAAATTTTTTTCGAATTTTTTTCGATCGAAACTCGTAGAATCATCCAAAAAATTAATTAGCGTATCTCGAAAACTATTGAGTTATAGGCAAAATATCAAGAGGGGAAAATATTTGCAGACTTTCGTTTTGAATACGTTGACATTTTTTAATTTTCTTTCACGTTTCGAAAGCACCTAGACGACCTACAAAAAAAAATCAGAAAAATGTCAACGTATTCAAAACGAAACACTGCAACATTTTCCCCTTTTGATATTTTGTCTCTAACTCAATACTTTTCGAGTTAATCCATCCTACTCATCAGAGTTTCGATCGAAAATAGTAAAGAAAAAAATCTGAGGAAAATTTTGAAAAAATTCCAGGCGATCCAGTATAAACTTCGCAACTATTTACATCTTCGACGTTTCGTTTTAAACCCTATAGTTCTCGAGTTACGTTGCATTTTCCAAAACTTCCTCTTTTTTAGCCAAAATGCAATAACTTTGCGAAAAAAAATCGCACGAAACTTAAAAAAAAAAACGAAAATGGAGCACCTGCTCTCCCGTTCACGTTTATCATGGATAAACATGACAAGAAAATGTTCCATAAGTTATGCGCCCAATTCTCGATGGTTAAAAAAAAAAGCCGAAAAACAGCCACGTATAAAAGTACGTACCGGGTCGAAAAAAAATCATGAAAAATATTTCAAAAAAGCAAAACAAAGCTGAATTTGTTCCCTTCAAAATGCCGTTCGGTAAATTTGGGTATCTTTTTTTTTGACGAAGCTATGTAACTTTTAGTGCGGCAAGAAATATCGACTTGTGTAGCCAAACTCTTGAGCGCTAGTGTGTATATATATATATATATATATATTAGGGTGATTCGTTTCAGGGTAACTTTTTTTTCTGACCCATCGTGCCCGAAAACCTTTAGTCGGTACCCAAAAACGAAGTTTCGTGAAAGGGGGGGTGTTGTCAAAAAATATTTAGAGGTCGCGAATCAAAATTGAAGGTTTCCGATTTGATTAACATTGAAAAAAATGTTTTTCTCATTATTAGTGTTACCATCCCGCGAATTTTGATATCGCGATATTTTCCAAGTGGGTTCTCATAGGAAATATGATACTTTACAATAAAGTTCATTGAGCCAAGTCTGTAAATTCAACCGTTTCAGCGGTATCATTATTTCTAGTGAATATTGTATGAAAATATCTATTCAAACGGCTGTAACGCCTAAGCTATTAGATATATCGAAAAAAATTCAAATGAGAACCATGTAGAGAAAGTAATTTTCTACAAAAAAGTCTTATAAGCCGAGCCCGTAAATTCAACTCTTTCTCAGCTATAGGTGGATGAAGTAAAATAAATAGATTTTTTTTGTTTTAAAAAATATCCATTTATTTTACTTCATCCACCTATAGCTGAGAAAGAGTTAAATTTTCGGGCTCGGCTTATAAGACTTTTTTGTAGAAAATTACTTTCTCTACAAAGTTCTCATCTGAATTTTTTTCGATATATCTAATAGCTTAGGCGTTACAGCCGTTTGAATAGATATTTTGCACAATATTCACTTGAAATAATGATGCCGCTGAAACGGTTGAATTTACGGCCATGGCTCAATGAACTTTATTGTGGAGTATCATATTTCCTATGAGAACCCACTTGGAAAATATCGCGATATGAAAATTCGCGGAATGGTAACACTAATAATGAGAAAAAAACATTTTTTTCAATGTTAATCAAATGGGAAACCTTCAATTTTGATTCGCGACCTCTAAATATTTTTTGACAACACCCCCCTTTCACGAAAGTTCGTTTTTGGGTACCAACTGAAGGTTTTCGGGCACGATGGGTAAAAATAAAAGTTGCCCTGAAACGAATCACCCTAATATATATATATATATGTATCTCGAGAAAGAGAGAAGGGGAAGGAGCGTTGCCCATTAAAGCCAAGTACCAGGGGGCGTGAGCGTTGGGCTATCCCTAATGACTTCCTTACGCACGTAATCGTAAAAGTCTCGTTAGTGGTTTCGAGGCAAGTCAGCTGCTGTGGTTCGACGGTTTGCTCACTGTTATCCGTCAGCACACAGTACGTACATACGCGTATTCACCCACGCACACACACACACACACTCGCAAACTCTATATTCCCTAGCTGCAGTACTGTCTCTCGAAGTATTCTACATTTTCTCACTATTTATTAGAAACTTACCCTTCGAATAATGAAGTGCTGCGAGAGGGAAAAAAACCAGAGGAAACACCGTACCGCTCGTAGATCGAGACGAGAGCCTGCTCGAGTAGACGACCATAATTGCCAAGTACTGCCGCGCCGGAGTTCTTTATAGAAGTGTGAAAATAATAGTCTAATATTATTCGTTATAATTGATTTTACCCACGGTTATGAATATATATTTATATAGAAATTCACTATCCGAATATACCATATTTGATTTGTCATAGAGATGAGAAAATTCCAAAAGCACTCGAAGAATCTTCACATATATACGGGGTGTTAGGAAGGTCGATGCAAAGCCTTAAGGGGGTGATAGGTCACCTCGTCAGGAATAATTTAACCTAGGTTACCTTAGTCCAAAGTCTAAGGATTTCGAGTTATCATGGTAAGTATGATTTTTGGAAAATTCCCCAAAATTAGGTACTAACTCGTTTACTTTTGTGAGTTGAAGATCATTTGAAGGTCATACTATGTTGCATTGTTGAATTCGTTTGATGCCGGCTACAATATGCAAGGGGCAAAAATATGCCCTTTCATTTTGACAAATTTTGATGACCTTGAAAAATGAGAAAAAAAATTAAATGACAACAAATACTGTAATAGCCATGTCCTTCCAAACCATTCAAATTTCGATATGTACATACTTCGTATTTTCGAATCCAACGGAGATATTCAGGTGTTTTGTTTCCCGTGACTCATTCTTATTATTTTTTTATGTCGGGGGTGAGCAAATTCAAAAATAAATTTAAAAAAACTGTTGTGCTGAATCATCCTTTTTCTATTATTTCTAGTTTGAGGTGACGGTAACAATGAATGATCAACAATAAAATGAGACTGATCGGCAAACATTTTACAAATAGAGGTCCAAAACTCTGAAAGTCTAATCATTATTGTTATTCTATTATTATTCATTCTTATTTTATTGATATATAGATATATTGATACAACGTAATTGGAATGCGATGCAAATTAATACTGACGACTTGCGCCAATTTATTTTAACAAATTCCGGAAACAAAAATCGTCGATAATTTTCTAAGATACTTGTTTAAAAATGTACAATATGCATCTGCAGAAAAATATTTCGAATAATAATAAAAATGGGGGAATGGAAATAACGTTTTTCTCGAGTGTTGAATCCGCGAGCACTTGCTCTCTCTCTCTTTCTCTCTCTCTGACTCCAGAGCCACAAGATGTTTATTAATGAATGGAAACACGACGAAGCTGAGAAATAAATTCTCAGCACAAAGCCGCAACTTCCACTTGCACACGATGCTGCGGTGGAACGTGGCGGAGCGCTCCGCTAAAAGAGTGACGTTAAACTCGGTTCTACTTTGGCTGGCAGGTCCTCCAGGCTCCTTGGCGCTCTCGAGAAGGAGGTATAAACACGGGAGAAAGAGAGCAAACACTGCTTTGCAGGGTGGATTGTACTTGCGATACAGCAACTTTATTTATTCTATTTCCCTCATCTTTTCTCCCTCCCCCCCCTCTCCCCCTCCCACTGTCTCTCTGTGTTTCTATAGCATCTCAGTGGCCATAAATAAAAATATGGTCCTGGTACGCACGCACGAGTCATGATGAAGTACAATGATAAAGCGATATACCCATGTAGGGTGATCGGTAGTGGCCAACGATTGGCCGATGCTCGACGCCGAGCTTGCCAACATTGGCACTCGAGCTTGGCCCGATCATCGACCGAGCCTCGGATGATAAGAGCGGCCCGATATTCGCAATCAATGTTGGCCCTAGAATGGCTTATGCGAATCGGCCGAGCATCGTTCATTCGAGTGTCGAGTATCACATAAACTATATCAATTAGTTAATATCATTGTGATAATTAGAGGGTTTTATCAAATGACATGTTATAGAGTTTTCAAACATAACCTTTATATATATATATATATATATATATATATACACACATACATATAATTCCTCTCTCTCCACCCTCTCTACCCCCGCAACTCTTTAATATGTGTGTTACAATCTAGTTAATTCAAATAAAAAATAAATAAGTAGACGCGGTTACTTAATATTAATAGAATTTTTCTGTCAGTGTAGGATAGTTCATAAAAATCGGCAGAGTATCGCGTATGAGCTCGGTCGAGAATCGGCCAACAATGAATGCATTGATTTAGTAGTATATTTGTTAAGAGTAATATCCAATGGACTCGTAAAAAGTATTTATCTTGTCTCTCAATGACTTTGACGCGAAACAATGAATCGTCAATATACGAATTGCGGTTCGGTCATGCGTTACTCGGCCGAACATTGGCCTCGTATCGGCGACTCAACGTTGGCGAGACTTCACCAAACATCGGCGTCGCATCGACAAGCCAATCATTAGCGCGTCTATATTTGGCCGAACATTGGCCTCGTATCGGCAAAAACATGATTGGCGAGTCTATACTTCGCCAAACATCGGCCTCGTATCGACAAGCCAATGATTAGCGAGTCTATGTTTGGCCGAACATTGGCCGCGTATCGGCAAACCAATGATTGACCAGTCTATACTTCGCCAAACATCGGCCTCGTGTCGATAAGCCAATGATTAGAGAGCCTATATTTGGCCGAACATTGGCCGCGTATCGGCAAACCAATGATTGGCGAGTCTATACTTCGCCAAACATCGGCCTCGTATCGACAAGGCAATGATTAGCGAGTCTATATTTGGCCGAACATTGGCCTCGTATCGGCAAAAACATGATTGGCGAGTCTATACTTCGCCAAACATCGGCCTCGTATCGACAAGCCAATGATTAGCGAGTCTATGTTTGGCCGAACATTGGCCGCGTATCGGCAAACCAATGATTGGCGAGTCTATACTTCGCGAAACATCGGCCTCGCATCGACAAGGCAATGATTAGCGAGTCTATGTTTGGCCGAACATTGGCCTCGTATCGGCAAACCAACGTTGGCTAGTCAATACTCAGCCGAGCATTGGCGTACAATTGGGTAATCGATTATCGCCCCACCAACATTCGTCCAAGTATTGGCCGTTACGGTTCGATTGGCGAAGCCTACATGGGAAAGAGGATAATGATATTTAATTTTTTTTTATGATGGAAATATTGTGACGATGAGGTTGAGATTTTACTCATAATTGATGCATAGTCGTGCCAAGTTCGAGTTTTCTTTTTATCGAAAACAAATGGTAAACAAAGACGTAATTATTATTTAAGCGGGGAGACACTTTTAGGCGAGACAAAAATTGCTGATCATCATGATTTTTTTTAAGGATATATTTCTTTACCATTTTTGGGATTTAGGGTATGTTTCATTACTACTTTTGGCTGTTATTTGTTTTTTTTTTAAATTAATCTTTACAACTGGCGGAAGTATGGCACGGCCTTCTAAACGGGTTGCGGCGGATGCTGTCAGACGGCGTGACACGCCGACAACGAAGACCTTTCTTTCAGGGATAACGCCACTCTAGTGGCAGTAAATAAGGGCTAACTTTGACAATTTATTTTGGGAGTATGAAAAAACGAATAGGACTTTTCTTGAGAGGATTTATTTAACACGTTGAAGTATAAAAAAAATGTATTATTATTTTCATACAAAATAGCGGCGCAGAGCCCATCTTGAAAAACGTGTTTTTTCACAAATAGATTCACGGGAAGACGGTTTTCTCGTAAAGTATAAGAACTGCAACAAAAACCAAAAATTATTAGCTATGGGACTACGTAGGGATTTTTGTTAAATCGAATTTTGAAAAAATGGCGCACTTTAAAAGAAATAAATCGATTTTTTGCCCAAAAAAAGCAGTAAATTCTTTAAAAAAAAAGGTTTATATTTAATAAAAAAAAAAACGGCTGCGTACTCCCATAGAGAATGTAATTGTGAAGCTACTATAAAAATTTCATATCGATCCATGCAAAGGTGTTCGTGTAATCCGTCCTCCCAGTTTGAAAAAAGTAGATTCGAGAGAAACGCGTTTAAAGTTGTACAAGGCGTCTGAAAGAAGTGCGAGGCGGGGCAGCAAAATCGATAGGTGAAACTTCAAAAAAAATCGCTACCGGACCAATTTTATATTGTTTTTATGACACAAAAGTATTTTTTAAGCAAAAAAAAAGATTTTTCCAAAATCCTAGAGTGGTGGTATTCGTTAACACTCATACGCAGGGTACGGCCCACGAAAAAGTGATAAATTTCGAAAATCGATAAAATGGTAGACTTTGAACCAAAATTACTGAAGTTTCCGAGAAAATGGCTACATTTTGAATTAATTTTTTTTTCTATTTCCCAAAACATTTCGGATCATGTCTTAAACAATAAGATTAGAAAGATTTATACCAAATTTCATCAGAATTGGTCGATTAGTGTTTTTTAGCTATACGTCACGCCAGTTTCAGAAATGCAGTTTAGAAGATCGTGCCGTACCTCCGCCATTTTTAAAGAATAATAAAAATAAAACGCCATGTAACGACCAAAAGTAGTAATAAAACATACCCTAAGTCTAAAAAATGGTAAATATCTATTTCCTTTAAAAAAAATTATGAAAATCAGCAAATTTTTTCCTCGCCAAAGGTATCTCCCCCTTAAGCCCCGTGCCTCCGTTGCTGCATGGTCGATTGGTGGAGGTGCTCTTGGCAGCTGGAGTCATGCGAGATAAAAAATAAAAACTGTACGCCTAACATAATAATAAAAATTTCGTATGACAGGATACTTTTTTGAAACTAAAAATTACAAAATTGGCAAGCTATTAAAACTTCTGATTTTCGACCAAAAAAATACTTCAATAATTCCTTATTAACAAATGGATGAAAAAACATGCATAATAATAATAAAAAGCTAGAACAGTCATAATGTATGTATATTTGTCTAAAATTTCAGAAGAAATGAGCATAACAATACTAAAATTAATCAAGGATGTAATAAATATTCAAACAAGAATATTATACAATAGATAATGGAATAAAAAATTGATGCAACAAATAATGAAAAATAAATGTAAATAAACGCTGCAATAAACAATACCTACACTAAAAACCTAAATCAATAATGAGGCAAAAAAATGTTTTTTTTTCAGAACTCCAACGTCGTTGCACCTTTGTAGAGCTGGGAAGACACTTTTTTTCTTCACCCCCTCGGCGCTAGTTGCTACGCCGCGTTGATGAGAAACGTGAGCTGCAGCGGAATCAAAAATTCATTTTCGTGCAATACCCCATAGAAGCTTTGATGCACCCGAGACCTCTTAAATTTTCAGCCCGACAGGGCGGAGCAAGTTAACCCCCTTCAGAGTTTGATACGCAACTTTTTACGCGTCGTCGTAGAGGGTCGTGTACCAAAAGCTACACGTTGCGACTATACGTGTGAGCGGTTTTTGAATGAAGCGCGAGATGCGAAAGTTCGATTGCACGATACGAGCCAAGTGTATCAAAGAGCCAATGTCGTTACGATGAATATACTCTAAGTGTCTTATGTAAGAGTAATTTTCGAACACACACACTCACCCACACACGCACGCACGCATATATATGTATATATATATGTGTGTGTGCATATATATATATATATATATATATATATATATATATATATATATATATATATTTGATATGCCGGGTGGTCCAGTCAACAGTGCATGTATATGCATTGCAGCCAGGGTAGGTGCGTGTCGGTTGAAGTTTTTAATATTTTTTCAAATCACTATTCACCATTTTTTTATTGTGTTGTCGGGTCTGCTTGAGGCCCAAAAAACAGAACGGTTTTCAATATTTTTTTCCGATGAGAGCATTGGGATGACGAGGTCGGGATTTCACACACAATTGGTACATAATCTTGCCAGAATTGAGTTTTTTTTTAATTGCAAAATATTGATAAACCATGAAGTTATTTTTATTTTAACAAAGTGCCACCATTGCTGCATGGCCAATCGTTGTAGGCGTTGCGGGCTGCTAAATCCATTTGAAATAAAACATTTATGTACTTATGGTATAATAATAGAACTTTTGCATGACCGAATACTTTCTTGAAACGTTGAAAATTACAAAAAATAACAAGATGGAGATTAAAGTATTTGGAGGAAGGAAATTTTGTTATTATACATAAGAAGAATATGAGAAACGGTCGTGTACGATTCGATAGAAATTTATCGAGGTGAGGTTCTGATATATATATATATACAAACTAGACCTTAAATATATACCTTCGTTTATTAATTCCGGGGCTTATTAAGTTTTGTGCAGGCAAGTATGGATTCTCCGCGAGACCTGCGGTATTCGCGAGTGCACAGTACTGCTGTACAACTCCTCGATGGCTAGGCTCGTTGATGTACGCATGAAACATACGAGGCTCATCATTTTCCGCTATATCTCACTCGCATCCCCTTCGAACGCGATCTGTGTTAGCTTCGGCGCCCGTCGCTCCTCCGGCCCTTTTGCCCCCGGCCGACCAAACAGACACGGCGAACTCTCGGAAGCAGCAATGCGTATATCAAGCCGATGTAAAGTACTACACGTCGCGGCTGGTGTGCGGGAGTATGTATACAAGGTGGCTCGAAATTCTGGTCGGACTTTTCCAGGATAGGTAGATGATGAAATTCTAAAGTGAAAAGTCCTCTTTCGTTTTTCTCTCAGATGCATAGTTGCTGAGATATTAATTAGTCAATGGTAGCCAATCGGGCGCGGCGGCCAAGGCCTCACCGCGATCAAGTGGGCGGGCCGCGCGCAAAAGCGTACGCCTCTCACCCCCCACTACAGATACTTGTGATTCCCGGCGGAGCGGATTGGCTGTGCGGAAATAAATTGATATCTACGCAGCCGTACGTTGGAGAGAAAAATGAATGAGACTTTTTCTTTTCAGAATTTCATTTTCTTTCCCATTTACGTAATCCCGAAGAGATCCGACGCGACTTTTGAAACACCCTATATGGATATGTTTTTTCCACTTTGGATGATAGAATGCGACGAGGAGGCGTATAGTGCGCGCATCGGAGGGAGTTTTCTCGTTACGCGAACCTCACGAGGTACTTGCATAGTCCTACACGTATCTTGACGTCTATACGCAGGGAAGAAAGTGAGTACTGCACCGACAGAACGGATTCGTTCGATACCCAATCCGCTTGTAGACTATGAACACATACTTTCGTGTATCAATATACGGGGTGTCGCATTTTTATTTTGACACGTTAATCGCTCGAAATTTTTACGGAATTTCGTGAAGAAAAAATCAGTGGGTTGCATCAATCGAGAGGGCCTGATCAACATTAGCGTGAGGCACAGAGATATGGCGATTGACGAAAGTTCAGAAAAATAAAGATTCGGGGAGTGAGAGAGAGGAAAAAGGGCGTAAAAAACTACAAGAGGAATAGAGCGTTGCAACGTAACAATGAGCGAATGAACTCTGCTTGGCAGAGCACAGGAATGAGGGCCCAAAAACGAGAGAGCGGGAGAAAGGCAGGGAAATGAAAACGAGGGTCAGAGTACGAGAGAAAGAAAACGACACAGTGAGAGAATTATTTTTAAAAAGTGTAAAAAAATAGACGTCGTAGGGAAAGACGAAGTGATCTTCCGAGATTTTCTTAGATTTGAGGCATTCTGTGTGGACCCGAGAAACCGAGAATTTTTTCACGATCGTGAATATACAAAAGATGAGAGCGTGCAGTTGAAGATCGGCGTGTGTGATATACCATAATAAACGACTGGCAGAAGAGAAAGGGTTTGGTACGCATAAGAAAGCAAAAATGAGGGAGGGAGACAGAGCGAGTGAGAGAGAGAGAGAGAGAGAGAGAGAGAGAGAACAAGAGACAGAAGGAGACATATATATTTTTTATTTTTTATTTTTTTTAATTTTTTAAATATATATATTGGACCGTTTTTTTACCCGAATCGTCAGTTTTGTCAACAATTAAAGAAGCACTTTTATTGCTCTTTAAACATCAGGTAATGAAGATTAAGACGAAAAAAAAAATTCGATGTTTTTCTTACAATTTCGCATTGTCTACTCATTAAATGGCAACAAAAAATTCAAAATTCAGTTTTTTCGAAAATTTTGAACTTTTGTAAAAAAAACATTCATTCAATATTGAAAAGAAACCTGAATTATGAAAAACGAATCAAAATTAAAAGAAAAATCTATTTTTTTTATTTCCAAAATTCCGATTTTTGCCCCCATTTTGAATTTTTGGTTGACATCTGATGAGTAGACAATGCAAAATTGTAATAAAAACATCGATTTTTTTTTCGTCTTAACCTTCATTACCTGATGTTTAAAGAGCAATGAAAATGCTCCTTTAATTTTTGACAAAACTTTGACGATTCGGGTAAAAAAACGGTCCAACCGATTGTAAAGAAAATTCACAGGGTTTTTGAGCATGTATTGAGCTAAAAAACCGAGAAACATTGGTCATTTTCGCAACATTTGCAAAGTGGCGTTGGATTTTCCAAAACGGTAGAAAAAATAATCTTTTTGTACTTTTTCAAATCAATATAAAGCTTAGAAAAAAAAATATTCCTCTAAAATATCAAAAGACACTTGTAGAGGATTTATTCAAGTTTCCAAAACCCACCCTCCGCTCGCTGTACGACTATCACTTCATGAGATATCGATGATAAAAAAAAAGCTGACTATTCATTCAATCGGTGATATCTCAGCAACAGATAGTCGCACAAAGAGCAAAAAAACCAAATTGAAGTTAAAGAACCACGCTCTATGACCCCAGCGTTGATTAAGCCGGGAAATTTTTTCGAGCTTATGGACGCTTTTGAAAAAACAAAAAATTTCGAATTTTTTTCTTCCCGCTATTTCTCATGATAGCGCCGAGCGTGATACAAAACAAAAATTGTCCCCGAAATTCGTAAAATAAACATTTCAAGCTTCAAAATGTCCCCCCCCCCTGCCGGTACGACAATTTTTCACGGAGTTACGGCTTTTCGAAGATCACTGAAATTTTTTTTTTAATGTTCCGTTCATTTAGATTTATTTGCTGATGGTGTGTATATTATTTAGCAATTATCCAGTGATTGAAAATTTTGCGATTATCTGAAGTGTCCGGAAACTTTTGGCCGGTAGTAGTATATATATGTATATATATATATATATATATATATATATATATATATATATATATATATATATATATATTAGAAAAATATAGTTCATTTCATTTATTATTTTACGAAGACATACCATATAGCTCTGGATAATTAATTATATTATTCTAATAACACTTAGCAATTATCCAAACTCTCGCCGGCCGCACGAAACCATCAGATAAATGTGACTCGCTCAATATATCGTCAGCGCAACCATTCTATTAAAAAAATGGTATGCGAAGATTTTTAAAGACCCTTGAAGATCGCACAATAAAAGCCGCTAGATGGAATTTTTATTCCATCCACTGAGTATCCATGAAAAATTGTCGAATTTCACCTTTTTCCGGAGTCTAGACTGTTAGTTATACTTGAACATTTTTCGCAATTTCCTTTTTCGACATACACATTTGCACCGTAATAGGTACTTTATTCAATACAACGGACAATGATTTTACAACATCAAGCTTGAACAATACATCGTGTTACTACGCGCTCTCTTATTCGTTCTGTGTTGATGTCTATTCGGTGTATGGAAAGAGCACTACTGGACGTTTATTCAACCTCTTTTTAACGTTTTTCATTAATATCGATAGACGATGGATGAGGATCTCCACCATAAACGTCAACAGCGATATTGTGTAACCGGCAGCCACGATCGCCAGCAAGTGTCGACGTAGTGTGATCATATTTTCTTTGTCCTCCAGCTCACCGTCGTCATCGTTGTAGTTGTCTTTGATCCATTCCTGTTTCGCGTCTTCGTACAACTTATAGATCAATCCACCACTATGCATTCGATTGATGAGACTGTCAATGGTAGACCGATAGGGTGATCGTTTGCCCATTCGAAATCCGGCGCCGTCTGTCCAGAAACAAGGTTTTGCAATTTTTATCGTGGCGCGTCCATCTACTCTACTTCTGATTACAGCTATCTCGGCCCTCGATTTTTCCATTAAACAAGTGATATTTTTCTGTCGAGCGACACGCTCTGCACACCTCATCATATTTTCTGCCGAGATTTGACTTTTCCTCATCAAATTTCTCAAGGCCCCCTCGCAATTAACGAACGTTTTGTCGAATTTAAACGGACTTATCAGCGGTGTTAATCTCGAATCGTCAAGATCATCGAAAGACTCGAACTCCAATTCACGGGTAGTCAGCAAAGCGACGTTCGTGATAGCTGTGTATACGGTGGCTGAGTAAACGGCCGAAATAGCGAGCAACGAAGCGAACACAATGCGCTCGGAATTCGTGCGCGGTTGTTGAGACACGGAGACACCGAAAAATGCACGCACGATGTTGAAAGAACGCCACGCGGAAACTTGGAAGCGCAGTAGGTGTACGGCGATCACGTAAATCGTGACGATGGCCAAACTCACGAACATTGCCAGGCAGAAGCGCGATGCGTCAAGTTGTCCCTGTTTTGGCAATATCGGGACGATCGCACAAAACCCATCGATACGTATTGGAACAGTCCGCAAACTATTGAACCTAGATGTAGTTGACCGTGGAGATGGTTGAGCAGAAATATCCATTTGCGTAATCTCCTCAGTGTGATCAGCGGCACGTTCAATATCAGCGATATTTCTACCACCATTCATTGCCCAATGAAATGGAATATACTGTACAGATGCATTCAATCTTTCGGCAATAACTTCCATCAGCAGAATGTTGGCACCACCAAAAGAAACAGGCTCACCAAGTTCGTTAAATTCGGCGACGGTAAATGGTTGACTGTCCATCGCTCTTATTCTCAAAGGGTACTGTGCCATTTCCCTAGTTTTATCGGGAAACAAGCCATCTGAAGTCAAAGCCCAGTCACTTCTGGTATACTCGTTCTTGAAGGGATTGAGTCGATGAACAATCGGTAGACCGGATGCCTTCTTCTGCGGGTTCAACGTTCTTGCCGATTCCGGCTCGATCCACTCGAGGATTGTCAAATCCAGCAACTTCCGGGTCCAAGCGTATTGCAAGAGATCCTTGAGACCGTCGCTGAATGCTCGAGCAACGAATAAAACCAAATATTTCGGACGGTAGTCGAATGATGACATCGCTGCTACAGCATCGATGAGGCCTCTCGATGGTAGAGTTGGTGAAGTTTCGCCGGACACGTGAACTAGAAGGTAGATAGTCGCAGAAGTGGCGATCGGTGAAGGATCCCACGAGTCCTGACCACCCGATGTGCCGCTTGCGTTGTTGTCATCTTCGGTCATGTTGATCGTCAGAACGGGAAGCTTATACATCAATTTGCGAATGACCTCATCGATTATCGGACTTGCAATGTCTTCGTCTTTAGCGAGTTTAGTGGTTATAAGCACCACTTGACGAGCTCCCGAATCTTCGGCGATGTATCTCGTCACGTTGTCTACCCAGTCGGTAGAATGGACGAAAAATACGGCCATTTCGAAAAAAAGTAAAACTCGAAATATCCCGGCCATATCCACTTTTTTTGCGACACGCTTTTCTGTGTTGAACGAGTGTGAGCACCGAGCTACACCGTCAACACGCACGATTCCAAATGTCCGAATACTTCGTAAAGCTAATTCACGGCCAGGATAGACCTCGCTGTCGCGAGTCGGCGGAACATCTGAGTCTGGTCACCGAGTCGGCTGACGGCGTGCCCTCGAATGTTAAGCATATATGAAAAATCGATGGGAAGAAAAAATGTCCATCCGCTGCATTTTACAATTAGGTAGGCTCGTTTGAGTACACAAAGCCCCATGGGACGCGATTATACTGCCTCCTGTACGCAACTGACGTTGGCTTGATGCACTTACGCACCGACGTTGTTATACCTTCGGGTAGGCTGACATTTTATCGCTCGGTAAGTTTTTAGTTTACCGTGGAGAATTATCCACGTGTAGTTGGTTATCGGACGACCTTGTTCAAAGTTACCCAGTTGTCTATACCAATGAATCGCGACGAAAAAAAATTACGGCGTGCGCAGTGTCCTTGACTCGATGGTCGACTTTTGTTTTTGATGTTCCTGCAACAGACGTCGCCATGGAGATGTGACCTTTATCGGGCATCGGCATACAACTCGACGGATTATTCAGTCTTTCAGCAACAATGATCGTTCTTTTTCTGGAATTGATAGACACTTCGTTGCATACGAGATTGTTGCAATTCGTGTGCGATCGGAGATTCTGATGTTTGATTCTATAACATTGTGTAGCGGCTTGATCTTTGGAATTACCCATTATTGGGATGTCATCCCTTAAGCGGATCTGGATCGCTGATACGTGTGTTGCCACGCGGTGCTCGTGTCAACGCACATTTGACACACTCAAAATTCTTTGGAATTAGACATTGGATGTCAACTCATGGATACGTTGAAACTCGATGTGCTTCAAAGTGAATAATAGCAACGATACAAAATACGTGTTTATTTTACAGTGTTTATTCAAAGGGTTGAATATCGCTACTTGGTATGGACACGCATAGAGGATAAAATTGACAAAAAATGTAAAATATTGATGGACAAATTGAAAAACTTCCGGATCGGAAATTCCATCGCAATTCCGCTTCCCCTGCCGGATGATCTTCTACTTCGATACAATCTTGATCCTCAGAATTTTCTCCGCCAAAATACTCCACTTGTTCGCGAGGACGAGGTGACGACCTCTTCGCTGGTTCTCACATCCATTTTCGACTAAATAGTGATACCAATGTTTCGTTACAATAGTGATATGATATTTTAATAAAAATAAAATTTTTCGACAAATATTATTTCTAATCCGCGTAGAAATTTTAATGGGGCCCAAATCAGGGCCTGGTCAGGTTGCCTGACTGCCCTGGTAACTGAGGGCACTAATAAGGCAGCCTAAAAGGGCCCTACTAGTGAATGTAACGTTGTGTCACATATGGGCCTGACCTGGTTGCCCGATGAGGTCCCTACCAGGTCGCCTTATCAGAAAGGACTATTTAATTTAAATCGAACCTTTTTAAATCCAATATGTTGTTTCTATGTCTCACGGCCTCCAATGATCTTATTTGTTTCAGCTATTCTTTTTGCATATTAAATATATTCAAATTGAATAAATAAAGATTCGATTCAAATGAATCTTTATTTGTCTACAATATACACTGTACATCCAAGTATCCCATATGCATAAAATATTTCAGAATCCAAAATGAAACGAATCACTTAATTTAGGGTTCTACTACAATGATTTTGTATCATAATTCGTCATACCCTGGCCTCCCAAATAGGGTTTTACAATCGGCACAGTAATGGCCCACGACTGGTCGCCAGAGAACAAACGATGGCGCGGTAATGGCTATATAAACGGTCCAGATCCGCACCATGCAAGGTTGGTAATGGTAAACCATGAATGGCTGCTAAGACTGGGCCAACTATCATACGCCCATATTGGCCCAGCAACGGCTGCCGGATCTTCTGCCGGAAATGAAAAACAAAAAATTGACAAATGATGAATATAAAAATTCTAGTAGTATCTTTTTTGTTTTCTTATGCTTTACTTATGTCCTTGTACATAGAATAATTGCATTAAAAACGCTTTCTGCATTGTTCAAGTCTTTACCTTTCATCAGGATCGAACCTGCGCCTTTCGTTCTAGTGTCGAGCGCCCTACCCACTTAGCCATTCTAACACTCACAGAATCCCTCGTTTGTTCGTTCCTTACTTTTGTGCCGATAATTTTATTCGTGACATTAAAGTTTACCGACAATTTTTTTGGTCCATTTAGGCTGTAAAAATAACTCGCTCGTTTTGGGTGAAGTTCCGAAAAGCATACTCCTCTGATCGCGCTGAAATTTTGCACCGAACTTCCTCTCATTATCCTAAGAGAAATCGTTAACGGATTTTTGACGACTAGCAATAGTTATCGATATATCGCATTGTAAAGTTTATTATTTCACGCCATACGAGTATATCTATATATCCGATAGATACCCCCCACTCCTCCGGCCGTGCTGCTTCCTGGCAAACAGTGCTCGCCCGTATGTGCATATCACTTGCCATGTGGAATGGGTTTGTTTGGGCTTATTTGATATAGTAGAAGCGCAGTACAATAAATAACTTTCAATATACGATACATCGAAAACTATTGCTAGTCGCCAATATCCTTCCAAAGGTTCTCTTAAAATATTGAAAAGAAGGTCAGTGCAAAATGTCAGCTTCATCAGTGGGATATGCTTTTCGAAACCTTCTCCTTTGTTCTTACGTGTTACAGTTTAACGACCTGCATTTTCAAAACGCCCAAAAACAAACCACCAATGGCTGAAATAGATCTGGCAAGCCGTTCATCCGCCTACGATACCCCAATGCTGATCGCCATATTATCGGTGCGATGGTATTGGCCCACCAATGGCTGGCATAGATCTGGCAAGCCGTTCATCCGCCTACGATACCCCAATGCTGATCGCCATATTATCGGTGCGATAGTATTGGCCCACGAATGGCTGGTATAGATCCGGCAAGCCGTTCATCCGCCTACAGTGGCCCAATGCTAGTCGACGAATTATTGGCCGATTATCAGCAAACCGTTTAATGGCTGAATGCTGGCATTTTTGTTACGACAGGCGATCCTATATGGAGGCCTCCATATTTTTGCTGGTCCCTTACTTTGTTACAAACTTTTTGCAACGATTGTGCACAGCTCCCGGGAAAAAGTTCCGAACTGGAGGTATCGATTAGGTAGAAAAAAAAAACGATCGGTAATCATTGAGCAACTGAAAGCATATAAGGGGTATGTTGAACGGCGAATATACAGGGTGAGGCACATGAAGTGTTACAGAGCAATATCACTCAAACTGGGTATCATATCCAAAAATGTTTCAGACAAAAGTTTCAGTGTTCGAGAAGGCCGTCATACTGGACCACCCTATTTTTTTTATCGGTGGAGACGCTGAAGCTACGTCAAGGTCAACTGCACTTTTTTAAATGGAATGGTCATTTTTTCAACCATCGTGTGGACCACCTCGAGCCGCATAAAAAACATTCGGCGGGCAAAGTCGTTCAAGGTCATTCAGGGTCACCGATTGAAATGAAATACAAATCTAAATATCTCGGATCACTAACAAATATTTGGTAGTGATCCGAGATATTTAGATTTAGATCATCGATACTGACCTTGAATGACCTTGAACGACTTTGACCCCCGATGTTTTTTATGCGGCTTGAGGTGCTCGAGACGATGGTTGCGAAAAATGTACCATTCCATTTTAAAAAGTGGAGTTGACCTTGACGTTGCTTCAGCGCCTCGACCTATTAAAAAAATAGGGTGGTCCAGTAGGGTGGTCCAGTAAATCATCTCGAAAGGCCAGGGAACGAGGAATTACGATACAAAATCGTTGTCATAAAACTCTCAATAAAATATTTCATTGCATTTTGGATTAATGAAATATTTTATGTATATAGTACACTTAGGTTTACAGTGTACATTGTAAGCAAATAGAGATTTAGTTGAATCGAATATTTATTTATTCAATTTGAATATATTCAATATTTAAAAACAATAGCTGAAACAAATAAAAAATATCTTTGAAACGAATAATATCGTAGTGGGCCGTGAGCCAAGGAAAAAAACCTATTTCATCTAAATAGATCCTATTTGAATTATTTTTTTTTTTTGACAGTGTAATGTCATTTCAACCCCGTTTTACAGTACGCCTTCCTCTTCATCAAAAAGTTCTTTCTTTTTAGCCCAACAAAGTGGAAACCTCCCTTAAAAAATCACCCGATCACCCAACAATATTCACCCTGTATGCGCGTATACGCCGTATGCAGAAGCTCGCGGCCATGCGGCGTGGACAAAGTAGCGTCATCCGCGGGCGCAGGAGAAGCGCGTCACGATGCGAGAGCCTGAAAATACGAGAATTCCAAAGCGACGGGCAACATATTGTCGTGCGTCTGTTGCGAGCGTGTGTGGTGCGATCACCGCATAAATTGTACGGTACGCGACTACAGTGGCGACTATTATTAGACCTAATAGTCCATGTGTTAGAATTTCCTCGCCGCGCGGCCCACCAAAGAGCGAGGGCCGTTTCTTCTCGAACCAAACGCGCGACGAGACGTAAATCGGTAATTACACGTTACCTAAATGACATAGCTCAACAAAATTTAGAGATATCTTTTGGGATTAAGTTCTTCTAGATGCCGATTGAGTTTCAGAAAATTAAGTTCATTATGGGGCTATACCAGTGTGAGCGCTGAAAATTTTGGTGATTTTTGGGAATTTTTTGGAAGAAAAGTACTCAATTAAATGTTTCGGAAAATTGGGAATATATTTGGCTATATTTGACCTATATTACATAATTTTTTCATAGAAAAATATTGAGATCCAAGCGACTTATGCGCTGCCTTCGGAGGCGCCAAAAAAAGTTCCTCCACTGCTGACAGGAATTCACAATGACGAACAAATATGGCGAATGAAAATATAAATTTTACCGATTGATTCGAGTAAAATTTTCAATTTCGGTCCGCCATTCTAGCGCCGCCATTTTGAATTTTCAAATTTGAAGTTCAGATTCGTAATAAGCGACCTCAAAAATCCCGGAGTACTAATTTTCATCAAAATCGAGTAAAGTTTTGGATTTTTGTCCGCCATATTGGCCCCGCCATTTTGAATATCGAAATTTTGACTTTAAATTCGGATTCAGCGAACCCAAAAACCCACGAGTGAGGCTCCGATTTCAAATCAGAGCAAGTTAAATAGGGAAATAATGGTTGACGCACTATTGCGTCAATGTCGCACAAGGCACGGAATTATTTGACGCACTATTGCGTCAATGCCAACGCAGCGGCTGATGAACTAAGTACAGGCAAAACAGAAAATTCATTCACCGACGATTTGCCGTTAAACTAACAATCCTACGTGATTTTTGTACAGGACTTATTTTTTAGGTGACATCATTTCGCACAACTTTTGTAGGAAGCATTTTTCGATAAAAATGAATTCCAAAAAAGATATCTAAAAACCCAGTTTTTTTAAACAATCTCTGGTGGTCGCAAGGTACCATTTTTTTAAACTTCAGAGTACATTCCTGGTAACCCAAAGAACCGGTGAAAAAATTGGCGACGTGCCGTTGGGCAAAAGTACAAAGTAGACATTTTTTACAGGGTGCAAAAGCAGGCGAGCTTTTTCCTCGTACATTCCACGCGCGCAAACTCGCCTATTGGCAATGCACGTGCTCACATGACAGACGTCAAAGTAATACAAAAAAAGAATGACAAAACGAGGATGTGGAAACAAAAAGGGAAAGAAGAAAAAAAGCAGGGTGCTCGAGTGACGGACGGGAATGATCAGACGCGCACGTGCGCGCGCGCGCCTCTTGTGGAGCAATGAACGCGGGGCGAGCATGAGAGGAGAGATAAAACGTGGCGAAGCTTGAAATAACGACGATCGTATGGGGAAAAACAGATATATATAAACATACACACACACACACAATCACATATATATATAAAGGTGATAAACGGGGTCATCCCATGTGACAGCTATTTTTTTCGCTTTTTTGGAGAATTTTTTTTTTTATGAACCATTAAAACACACCATCTTAGAATTTTTGGCACATATTTAATAACATTTTCACAGTCCCTCAGAATTTTATCAAACAAAAATAACAAGTTGTAACGACTTTACACCGTTCGGAAGACACTCATGTGTAAAAAAAAATTGCTCGATGACTGCCATGATTCCGGAGTTTTTGCTCAATTGAAATTTAAAAAAATCAAACGGCATTTTAATTAGTAGACCTGAGGCTATCGCCGGATCTAGAGTAAAGTAAAAATATCGAAAATTGAATTTTTGGCACGGTTTTAAAAGTTAAGTTCCAAGATTCGCCAT
>OY723387.1:1449204-1461704 GCA_963210295.1 Ophion ellenae
CGCCGCAATGTTGGTCACCGCAAACCGTGTATATAAAAACATTATTTCATTGACGGCCATTTGCCACTAAACAATGTAATATTTTTCAATAAAAAAATTACTGCAAGTTCTTCAAGATGTGTTCTTTAAGATGGTATATTGATCGATTAAAAAAGTTTTGTAGTTTTCTTTAAAAAAATTCATGAAAAAGGCCTTTTTTCCGCTACAAGTGGGGGTAACGCCTTAAGTGTCATTTCAAGAACATTCCGTGACATTTGTACGCGACAATATCCACAAGCCGGTGACCAAGCTTTTCCAAGAACGCCTTTGGAAAAACACGATTTGCGGTGTTCACTGTATCTCAGCTAGAAATTATCCGAAATCAAGTATCATTAAAATTTAGTCAAAGTATCATCGAATCCTCCCCCCAACCGTCCTTGATATTTTTTTTTCGTTTCTAAATTTTTGGTGGCTATGTAAAGTGAAAAGTGTTATTTTTCACGAAAAATTGCGCCATTTTGGGGGTGGAAAACCCCCTCGATGTAAAAAAAAATCTCAAACTAATCGTTGGGGGGGGGGGGGGGTATTTTATATGTAGAAAGTGTGTACCAGGTTTGAAATAAATCGGCCATGTAGTTATCAAATGGCAGTGAACACGGACTTTGAACAAGTGGTTTCAAGAAAAACGCGGCACCGGCTTGTTTGTGGATATTTTCGCGTACAAATTCCACTCAATATTCTTGAAATGAAACTCAACAATGTACCAAAGGTTTCAATAAATTTACTCTATCCACATAGCTGAAAAAAATTCGCAAAAAAGTTTTTTCTCACGCTGAAACCCCTAGCCTCCCCTTAAGGAAACTTTGTGAAAAAAGATCTTATGCAGATTTTTCATACAAACCAATTCGAACATCTGGCTTAGTTAGCCTACGGTGTGAAAAGAGGTACGCATATCGTGCCAATTACTTAAAAAAGTTGCTTGGATATTGTCGACTCATATCATTTGTAGAAATAGCATGCGAAAAACCGAAAGCGGATGATTTTTTTTTACAACACAAAGCCACAAATCCCGAGAACAGTGGGTTTTTTACTAAACTGAAATTCCAGCACACAGTAGGACATGATCTCACCTATCGACAGTTGCTGAATTATCCATTCATAACAGGACACCCTGTATATACACTCGTCTGTGTGTGGGCGTGTACGTATGTAAGATGGGGGAAGGCTCGACTCGGGTAATAAATAATCAGATTAATGAAAATATATTTCACCGGCTAAAGGCGAATGTGTTTGCGCGCGTATGTGTGTGTGTGTGAGTAATAAGCCGCGAAGCGCAATAGACCGCGTTTTCGCGAAAAGCGTCTACCAGAAAACGAACAAAGCAATCCTTGCTTCTCTCGTTTCTGTACTTGATGTCTCATGGTGTTGAAGTTTGCATCGAATATTCTCATCGGTTCTTTTTTTAATCATCATCTTCGTTGTTATGTGATTTTTTTGCAGGTTTACGTTTTACACGTCGCTAATATATAGATCCTCGAAAAAATTTTAGTGATTTTCGTAGAGTCAATGTGCGAAAAAATGTGGGACTAATCGTTGATTTTGGAATCGGGACGAGCCTTCGAGTCGATTGTCTTCAAAGTCACCTTTTCTCATACATTTTTCTATATATATATATATATATATATATATATATATATATATATATATATATATATATATATATATATATATATATATATATATATATATATATATATAAGAGAGAGAAAGAAAGAGAGAGAGGGTGGGAAAGAGAGCCAGCCCAATGGGAATTCTAAAGTATCGCGGAGGGTCTTGAAACTCCGTTAAAGGCTCTAAAAGCCTTCTCGGATATACACCGAAAACTTCGTTAACGATTCGACGTCTGCCTCTTAAAGTATATCTCGCGAATTACGTGGCCTCGAAGCATACATATATATCCATATATATATATATATATATATATATATATATATATATATATATATATATATATATATATATATATATATACACACACACACACATATATATATTCCAAGCCTGGCAAAGTTTCATGCGGATAAGACAAGAAACGAAAAAAATGGTGATGCGAAGACGAAGAAGAAGAAGGAGTACATATACATTTCCAAACGATCTTGTTTTCACATTCCTGGTACAAATATATATATACATATATATATATATATATATATATATATATATATATATATATATATAAATGTCTGTGTGCGTGTGTGTATGTATGTATATATGTATAAATATTCGTTTAAGCTATATGTTTATACATATCTGTTATAAATTGATACATGAAAAATAACATAAAAATCAATATTTCTATCACATATTTTATGTTTGATTATATTCACATCGTATTGTAATATCTACACACACTGTATATATAATTATAAACGAGTTTTATTATTTTTTATCTGTTGATTTTTCTGTTATTGTATTTGATTTTTTGCTGACTTGTATTTATCATCTATCATTTCGTGTTAATATGATTCCATGATATGTCCATTATTATTTATCAATACTATATCGATATGGGTTTTTATCAGTATTGGATTTTTAAAAGTATAACTATAATGTAGCTTCATTATTATTGGATTATCATAAAATATTTATTATATTTAGGTGCAGATAAATACAAATACTCGTTCGTCGATATATTATGCACCCTCGTACACACACACGCACGCGGATACTATATGTACATAGTTATGCTGAAGTGCACCAAGTGTAACGCACCGCCTCCCTTATATCGCCAATTAATATAAATATTCGCTAGGGGATGATCCAGGATTGTGAGGTATAGAGGGTGACTATTATAAGGTGGCGAAGTGCGAGTGAGAAACGTGAGATAATTGATTGTTTTTCAAGTCTCCTCCGACGAAAAATGTAGCGTTTCGTTGCGATGAAAAAAATCTGGAAAAAATCGGAATTTCATTTTGAGTTCAGCAGAATGGAAGTAATTTAGTTCCGAATATAAAATACTAGGAAAATAAACTTGTTCCAGTTTATTAGTTGGAATTAGTTGGAATTTTTGAAAATACGGTTTTTGGTTTTCGGCAGATTTTCAAAATATAAGATTTCGAACATATTTTCTGAAAATTTCAAGGCGATACTTTAACAGTTGAGGAAATTATGGGCGTTTGTAAGTAGGTTCTGCGAACCGGCGAACTTTTTCTCAAAATAACTTTTTCAAAACGCCTTTTTGTCAAAATAAGTTTTTCATAATCGGGGACCACGACACTTTCGACATCACTGCACGGATCAACTTTCAATTCGTCAGGCTTTTTTTACAGATAAAAAAGCAGCCCATGAACGAAGAATTTTTTTGTTTCCGTACACAATTTTTTTCTATATCAACGAAAATATAGCGTTATTTTTGCCAAAAATCGATGCCTTCACTTTGAACTGTTGGCATTTTTTTAATAATCGATATTTCATTAAATCCTCAGCCCTAGATAATTTCATGCAAAAACCAAAGGCGTTTGATTTTTTTATTTCGATTTATTTTATTCATTTTATCATACTCGGATGCAAGTTAAAAAAAAACTTTCAACTTGCATAAATTTTCACAAAAAAAAAAATCTCGAAAATTTCGCTTTTTTTCGGCTAAAAGCTAAGTGTAACCCGTTGAAAAACTGTGGCCACTTAATAATTGTCACTCTGTGTATATTTTTTGGCCACCCTTTTATATTTTATGTTTTTTTCGCTCGAGAACTGGAATTTCCAACGAAATTTTTTTAAGGGGGAGGATACCTTTAGGGGAGACAAAAATTGCTCATTGTCGAGATTTTTTTGACAGGAAAGATTTCTTCACCATTTTTGACACTTAGGGTACTTTCTATTTCTACGTTTGGCTATTACATGGTATGTTTTTGAAGCATATTAAAAGAAATTTAAAAAATAAGTTTATTTTTTAATTAAAATATGATTTCATATAAGTATTTTAAAAAGGACTTATTTTCCAATTTTTCAAAAACATTGAGAATCATGTTTTAGACAATAAGGTTAGAAAGATTTATACCGAATTTCATAAAATTCGGTCAACTCGTTTCTTAGCCATCCGTCACGCCAGTTTTGAAAATGCTGGTTAGAAGACCGTGCAATATCTCCGCCCTATTCGAAGATCGATAAGAAAAAAAAATACCATGCAACAGCCAGAAGTAGTAACAAAACATACCCCAAGTCTCAAAAGTAGAGAATACATTTTTCCTTAAAAAAAAATCAGCAAAATCAACAAATGTTTTTTCTCGCCGCCCACCCTATTCGTAGGATGCCGTGAAAGCGAAGGGCGGGATTCGAGGAGATCCCTTAATATTTGAGGACAATCGGGCGATGATACTCTTTGCGGCTGTTAAATAATTCAAAAAAAAAAAAATTTGCCCGCGGTGAAAGTGTCCCTAGGGCGATTCATACCCTCTTCTCACTTAGGTACGTCCCTCCCACGAGCGTACCACCCTCGCGTTACACACTTTTCTATCCCATTACGCTGATCGATCCGTCATTTAGGGCGATGTCGGAGTTGGGGCGCGAGAAACGGCCACGGGGTTGGCAGAGTAGGGATCTGCGTGGAAAGGGACTGGAACGATGAAGGGCATAAGGGCCGTAAGGGCCAAATCGCATAAGGGCGCAAAGGGCCAAAGGGCATAAGGGCGCAAAGGGCCAAAGGGCATAAGGGCCAAAGGGCATAAGGGCCAAAGGGCATAAGAGCATAAGGGCCGAAAAGAAAATTCTCGAAAAGTAGCTGCCAAGTTAGACCAATTAGAGTAAGACGAGTCTTTATTTACCCTAATTGGGCTAACTTGACAGCTGGTATTCGAGAAACTTTTTTTCGGTTTTTGATTCCGGACGTGGCTTGGATATTTTTGGACTGGAAAAAAGGCGTTTTGCGAGGCAAAATTTTTACCTGGTTGCTGACGAGCTTAAGGGGTTATGCCTAGTTGCAAAAATCACTTTTGAAAAAAGTGATTTATTTTGACAGTATATCATCTTATAAATGTTCCCTGAAAAAGTTAAGGTGGTCGGATCAAAATTGACAAGTTATAGGCTGTTGTGTCGACGGCCGCTCGGGGCGTCGTTCAAAACTTGAAAACGCTTTTTTCTCGAAAGTACGTTTTCATAATCCGTGAGCAAAATATCTCGAAAACTACTGCTTCGATGTTTTTGACACTTTTAAGGCTTTTTCTAGATGGAAAAATGTAGTTTTTGATCGGAGGATTTTTTTCCGATGTATTTCTAAGGCTTTTTCTAGATGTTATAAAAATTTGATGGATTTTTCAAAAAAATGCCATTGTTCAAAATGAAAGTATCGATTTTTGGAGAAAAAAAACACTATTTTCGTTGATAAAAAAAAACTACGAATGAAAAAAATGCCTTCGTTCAAGCTCTGCTTTTTGGTATGTAGAAGAAGCTTGTAAAATTTCGAGTCGATTAGTGCAGTGATTTTTGATATATCAAGGTCACCGATCATGAAAATGTCATTTTGAGTAAAACGCGTTTAAATTCCACCCAGCTGGCGGAACCTACCTATAAACGCCAATAACTTTTTTTTTCATTGTATTTTTATAACTCAAATTGGTTTATATTTACATATTTGGGATAATTGCCCCGAGGGTCTCTATACACTTATGGGGAAGAAATGGTTTATTTTGATATCGTTATATTGGTTTACATTTTTGCCTTTTTGCTATATTTTAATTTTTTGTTTTTCAGTATCTTTTTGGGAACGCCAATAATTCTTCAATTTTGAACGGATTGACTTGAAATGTTTCGAGAATTTTTCGAAATTTGAAACTTCGAGGATCCATCGAAAAACAAAAATTGTCATTTTCAAAAATTTCAATTACTGAAATTGCAAGTTTTCAAAAAATTCTACTACTGAAATGTCAAATTTTCAAAAGTTTCAATTACTATAATTTCAAATTTTCAAAAATTTCTACTAAAATTTCAAAATTTTCAAAATTTCAACCACCTTTCTGAATTTCAATTTTTTAAAATTTCAAACAAACTTTCTAAATTTCTATTTTCGAAAATTTGAACCCTTATTGGGCTTGGTCGGTAAAAAAACCTTTTCCAAGCGACCTTGACCATTAGACGCACCCTGGTCACACCACTCGAGGGTGTCCATATTATCATGCGTGTACCCAGTCGGGGTGAACGCCCAAATTTTCTCGCGTGTCATCACCGTCCTAATGCGAGTGGGCATCGTTCCACACCCTTCTAATCGCCACGGGGTTTTAACCCTCTCTATGCTACTTTCAACCTTCTTGGGACTTTCCACCCTCGTAGAATACTTCAAAAAAGAAATTCAGGGGAAAAAAGACAAAGTTACAAATTTAATTAAGCAAAATGGGTAAGACATCTACGCTTGAGATTTAAAAAAAAATATCGAATGGTCAAGAGTAAAAAAAAGAACGGATAAATTAGAGATGAAGTACTATCCGGGTCAAATTGACCCAGTGTGTCAACGAAGGGTTAAATAAATCGTTTGCTTTAAACGAATAATCCTAAATAGCAAATAAAACGAGGATAATTAATCAAAATAAAATACCTAGGAGCAACGAATAAAAAGCAAGTAAAACCAAAGAAAAAGACACGAATTTTTTTTTAAATTAGATAATTAAAAAAAAACACAAAAATAGCACAGTTGAAAAATCGTGAAAAAAACCAGCAACTAACAAAGAGCAAACGAAACGAAATAAAACCAAGTAAAATAAAATTATTTAAAAAATAACAATTCGATAATAAAATGAAGCACAAATAAAATAAAATCGTCGAACAAAAAACAACAGAAGCTCGAAACGTTTGGCAAAAAAAAACAAAATAAAAATATGGAATCGTGCAAGCAGTTGGAAAAATATTTCCATCGAAATTTGGTCGGACCGTATAAGTGTGCCCACGTATATATCGGCAAATGGATATGATGCACTCGTTTCAGTAGCGAAATACGCCGGACGAGTCCATACAATTCGCACTATACCCACACATAACAATGAAGATCGGACGAGGGAGAGAGAGAGAGAGAGGAGAGAGAGAGAGAGAGAGAGAGAGAGAGAGAGAGAGAGAGAGCTACCCAGAGGGATAAAATGGAGTCACGTGTAGGGCGCAATTTTGAGGGTTGTTCGACGCTCGCGCGTCCTGCCCTCCACCATTCAAAGAATTATTATTCCCTCGTCCATCCTGGGACATCCGATATTTTTTTAGTATAGGGCCGTTCCAAAAGCCGGAAATCAATGGAGTTCGGACAGGACAGCGCGAGCGGCAAGGGGTTTCCCGACTGTGTATAGATCTACAGGGTGTCCCATTCGCGTCCCACGAATATCTTGGAAACTTTTTATGGTATTTTATTTTATTTTTTTTTCACGAGAATACTGGTGAGTTTTTTTTTAATTAAAAAATATTGATATACAATGTAGTTATTATTGAAACAACCAAACCCAAACAAAATGCACTTTTAATATAATTATAAAGTTTTCGTATGACCGTAGTTTGAAATTTTGAAAATTACGAAAATGGTAAGCTTTACAAAAAAAGATCGATTTTCGACGAAAAAAAAACAAATTCAATCATTTTTTTATTTACAAACGGATGAACATACTAACAAATCGCTTGGCTATACGATAGAAAATGTTATAAACTGTGGTCTGTCCGAATTTCGAGACCGAACGCTAGACGAGAAAAAAATTGCTGATTTTCGGGGTTTTTTTTAAAGAGAAAAGATTTCTTCACCATTTTTTAGACTTGGGGTATATTTTATTACTATTTTTGGCTGTAACATGGTATTTTTCAAAATCTTTAATAATTGCGGAGGTATGACATGGCCTTCTAAACGGGTTGCGGCGGATGTTGTCGGACGGCGTGACACGTAGCGTCGGCGGCATTAATCTGAAACTAAACTAACGGAGATTTGTCTTTCAATAACACTCATATGCAGAATATGAACCAGGAAAACGTGAGAAATGTTGAAAATCGATTAAATGCTACTCTTTGAAACGAAAAGGTTGACTTTTCCGAAAAACATCGCTACATTCTGCAATAAAAAAATACTTTTCTTTTAATTTTCATACCAAATTCCATCGGTCGATGAGTGTTTTAGATAGACGTCACGCCAGTTTTGAAAATGCAGTTTCGAAGACCGTGCCACACCTCCGCCATTTTGAAAGATTAATTAAAAAATACCACGTAACAGCCTAAAGTAGTAATAAGACATACCCTAAATTCCAAAAATATTGAAAAAATCTTTTCTTTAGAAAAAAATCATGAAACTTAGCAAATGTTTTCGTTAAAGTTCCCTTAAAGTTTTAAAACCATTTTTCTTCGAACCAGATCGTTCTCGGTATGTCCACATATAATAAAAGCCAATAAAAAACGATACACCTTTTTTCAGGTATATAAGGCCTTAACCAAAGTTCCGAGAAAAGGGCAAAAGAAAATATGTAAAAAAAATGTTTTTGCACAAGCTTTTATTCAATGTACAAAAAAGTATTGTAGAAAATATTTTTTCTACCAAGTCACCGTATGTAATTTGGTACAATAGTAATTAGAGAAATTATTATCATTATTATTATACTCAGTTTCAGGATTTTTATTTAAGAAATCTAAGGTTCTTTTACAGTAAATTAAATCCAGTTGATATGTTAACGGATTTATGTAAATTAAATATGATATGTCTAAATTTTGAGCGCCCCAAAATTTTATTTATCGTCACATAGAGGTGACTTGGTAAAAAACGAAATTTTCTACTTTTTAGTACATTAAATGAAAGCTTGATTAAAAACAAAACTTGTTACATACAAATTATTTTGTACTTTTCAGTCCTCAATTAATTTTACTAAAGTTCTGAAATTTTTTGCAAAGAGGGATTAATCCTTCCAAACGAATCGGTGTTATTATTGGCCAATTCATATGTTCTCATGTACGTTCCATGTATCATCACCTCTTAGATGGACGTTTTTAAAATTTCAGAGTTCTAAGTAGTCGGGAAGTGGGTGAAATATCAATTTTCCGTTTCGCATCTCACACCAAGTCAAGTTAAATAAAAGCTTGTAAAAAGGATAGATCTGACCGTCCACAAAAATCGTCAAAACTCGGCCAACTTTAAGAATTTCACCAAAATCTTTGTTGCAAATTAAAGTCATGTCCCTGGGTTATAAAGCTAGCAAAGAAAATCGTCTTTTTTTTCAAGCTCATGCGGCTCCCTCGAATGGGACACCCTGTATATTTTATTATCCATACATATGCATACGAAAACGTGGTGAACGGAGGATACGGTTTCGACTGCGAAGGACCCCACATTCCATTTCTCACTGACGACTCGAATAATTCCCCACAGACCGTACGCGGTCCGGCTGTTCTAATTGTCACGAATACTCACGGAGGATCCTTTTTTTTCATCATGAAACTCAACACGCGAACACTTTTTACTCTACACGGGGGATGAAAAAAAAGACAAATAAAAAGGCAGCCTAGTTTGCGGAGATCCGCAAACGTTCGAGGGATTTTGTTAATTTTCCGGCGAGAATTCCCTCCGAGCAATGTGTCAATAGCAAAATTAATAAGGGAATGAAAAAAGGACTGAAAAAACGTATGGAAGCTCAAAGCTCGTAGTAGACAGGGAAAGTTTGCTTTTCGATTCTTTTTCTTTACGTATATAAATAATATAATATATTATAAAATAATATAATAATGTATATAAATAATATAATATAAAATAATAATAAATAATGATAAATAATAATATATAATAACAAATTATAATAAGTAATCATAAATCATGATAATTATTATTATCGTTACTTATTTTCATTACTACATTGTTCTATTCTTTTTATTACGATTATGACGATAATAAAAGTAACAAATCCAAGTAAAATTACGCAATTACACCAACACCAAATGTTCACTCGGGAGCAGAGCTTTCTCTATGCAAAATCATACGTGCTTGTATAAATATATATACCGAGCGTCCCATCTTAATCTCACGCCTGATTTATCTCGCAAAATACTGTTCCGATCAAGTATTGAGCACAATTAAACCTGCAGGTTTCAAAAGAACCGTAAAAAAACATATTCTTCCATCCGAAATTCAAAATGGCGTTAAGATGGTTGACATTTTTTAAAATGGTATCAAGAATTTTTTCACCAAAAAATTTGTCAGCCCAAAACTAATATCTCTTGTAGGAAAAGTTATGTGATAGCGTTCATTATTTTTAGGTTAGAATACCATTTTTTACTAGTTTAGCGCTATACAGATTGTACCACGAGGAGATAAAGCATTCAACATCCCTAGTGTAAGTGTACGTGTGTATGTGGGTAACCCATTTTCAAAAAACATGTCGACCATATTAACGTCGCCATTTTGAATTTTGGACCAAAAAATACTTTTTTTAACGTCCCCCTTTAAAGCCTAAAGGTTTCATTATACTCAATACTTGATTGGAGCACTAATTTTCGAGATAAATCACGTGTAAGATTAAAATGGGACACCTTGTATATATATATATATATATATATATATATATATATATATATATATATATATACAGGGTGTCCCTCTTGTCTCTGCCACCCTAAATAACTCGGCAATTATCGACGTCACAAAAAAATGTTCCAGACAAAAGTTGTACGGTGTAAAGGGGGCCATCAAATGCGGCCAATTTTTTTATTTCGTTGGAGGCGCTGACGCACAGTGAAGGTCACCTCCACTTTTTTATAAATGAAATGGTACATTTTGTCAACCATCTTGTGCATCACCTCAAGACGCATAAAAAACATTGGGGGTCAAGGTCGTTCAAGGTCATTCAAGGTCAGTATCGATGATACAAATCTAAATATCTTGGATCACCACCAAATATTTGGTAGTGATCCGAGATATTTAGATTTGTATTTCATTTCAACAGGTGATCTTGAATGACCTTGAACGACTTTGACCCCCCAATGTTTTTTATGCGGCTTGAGGTGCTGCACAAGATAGTTTGAAAAAATGTACCATTCCATTTGGAAAAGTGTATATATTTGTATATATATATAAACGTGGATACGGACACGAGGGATGGAAAATTTTGGAGATCCTGTGCTAATTTTCGGGAGAGCATAGGGAGGTAATAGCGCGAAGGGGGTAGAGTGGAGGCATTATGCTGTTAACTGCAATGAGGATCAAGAGTAGGTGAAGGCACTCCGGGGCGCGAATAGCACCGTATATGGAGACTTTGTTTGGCGTACATTTTCTCGACAGTGCTGCACGTGTACCTCGACCAGGCTTCGCCAAATGGCCAGGAAGCACGCAAGCTCTGTGCTAAGTGAGAAAGAGAGAGAGAGAGAGAGAGAGAGAGAGAGAGAGAGAGAGAGAGAGAGAGAGAGAGAGAGAGAGAGAGAGAAGAAATACTAATAGAGGGAGCTTGTGTGTGTGTATGAAAGGGCGCGGGCGGGGGGGGGGGGGCGTGAAATATAAAAATCCAAAGAGCGAGAGCAGAAGAAATTGAATATTAGAAGGGATCAACAGGAACAGGCAGGAAAATGTGACGAAACGCGAGAGAGCGAGAGAGAGAGGGGGGGGGGACACTAACAAGGAACACCATGTTGGTGTCCTCCTTCGATTTTGTTGAAAGTATTTCATGTGGAAGGGTATTAAAAACTAAGAGACCCGTATTTTGTGATCGGCGGAAATACGGCTTCAAGGGGTGAAACGCACCCTCAAAAATCGAGATGTTTTTCGTTTTTCGCCGATAACGTTATAACGGTACGAGATATTAAAAAAATTCAAATTGCAACAATGTTTATTTTTTCGTGCACTATACATTGGAGATGAGTATGACGAAATTATCGACGAAAAACAAAAAACACCCCTTCACGAGTGTGCGATTTACCCCTTAAGGGGTTAGGCCACTCTAGAGGCAAAAAAATAGGCTTTTTGGGGATTTTTTTTTTCAGAAAAACTACAAAATAAACCGAGATTACCAACAAGGGTGTTTATCATCAATATCAGTGCCTGTATACAATAATTTTTTTCAAGCGATTAATTTCAAAATGGCGGCTGTGCAGCGCTTATCTCAAAACTGCATTTTTTAAGTTGGGCAGAAACATGACTCAGACAATTTTCAACCGATTCACTTGAAATGTTGAATATATCTTGAAAAACACATTGTCTATGGAAGTACGTAGGAATTTTTTTTTATATTGCTTAGTTTATTTGTCATTACAATTAACTGACGAAATTTTTCACTTTCCAAAAATATTTTTAAAAAATCCTACGTACTTCCATAGACAATGTACTTTTCAAGATATATTCAACATTTCAAGTGAATCGGTTGAAAATTGTTTGACTTATGTTTCCGGCCAACTTAAAAAATGCAGTTTTAAAATAACCGCAGCACAGCCGCCATTTTGAAATTAGTCGCGTCAAAAAAATTATATTATACAGTCACTGATACGTATGATAAGCACCCTTTTTAATCTCAATTTATTTTATAATTTTTCTGCCAAAAAATCCC
>OY723387.1:1466704-1484204 GCA_963210295.1 Ophion ellenae
TCAATGCCGTTTGCTAAACAGCGTTTTCTCAATGACGTTTGCTAAATGACGATAAATGATGTTCACGTTTGCTAAATGACGATAAATGATATTGACATTTTCTAAATGACGGCAGATTATGTTAACGTTTCGCGCACCGTAATTTAGCAAATGACGTTTGCCAAGTGACGTGGTATTTCACCGCGAGTCTATGGACGTATCGACATTTGTAGTGCCAGCTTGTAATTCGAGAAAATGGTCCACCTAACGCCGTCTATCGCAAGCAGGCGGTTTCACATGCAACCAACTTTTATATCTGAATAAAAGGACACTCAAACGTCAGGATCATCTACCGTCATTTAGCAAACGTCATTTGCTAAATGACTTGGCATTTCAGCGGGGTTCTATGGACTTATCGACATTAGTAGTGCCAGCTTTTGAATCGAAAAAATGGTCCACCCAACGCCATCTATCGCCCGCAGGCGGTATCACATGCAACCGACTGATATACCTGAATAAAAATAAAATCTCAAGTAAAGAGAAATAAAACGACAGCAGGTCGCCGAGCGAGCGAGAGAGACAGACAGCCAGTCGGAGGGAAAAAAGTCCGCACGATCTATCACTTAGTTAAGTAGCTCGAAAGATATCGACGCGGCGATGGTGACGGGTGAGGGGCAGGAGATTTATTGAATCGAAAGAGCACGCAAATCAAGGGGTACGCATCGGGCTCGCGATATCCCTAACCCACAATGAAGCACCGCGGACCCCCGTCTCCCGTGGGAATTTTTCGCTTACATTAGAACGGACGAGCGCGGCCGCTGTCACGCAGTTCTAAACTGATACATTCCTGATTGTGATTGAAGCGCGGTCGTTGCTCAAAGTTTAATGCGGTATCGTTTTCTCTTACTACTTGCTCCCCCGCTGGGGGAAGTACGGTTCGAAGTTTTTTTTTCAGGATTTGATTGGAAACGTCATTAGATTGTTCCAAAACGGGTTGTCAAATTTGACGATGTCCTTCGGGAATTACCCCCCCCCCCCTGCCCCCGACCGCCAGTTCTCGAACACTCAGCTCCCTTTCCTTTACATCTTTCGCCGATTTCTCCTTCTCTCGTCAGGCTTCTCGATATATCAATTCCATTGGCGAGATCGCATTTTTTTTACTCGACGGAGTAAAAAAGGTATCGCTATCGGGACGGGGGAAGAGGGAAAGGGTAGGGGGCCGATCGATTTGAGCTTCCCAAGGGTTTTCAAGGGAAAGGGCGATAAGTGAAACGAGATGCGAACGAATCGTAGAGGAAGAGAGAGAGAGAGAGAGAGAGAGAGAGAGATCGGAAGAGCAGACAAAGGGCGAAGGGATTTGAAAAAGCCAGTTCCTGTCCATGTGGTGTCTCTCTCTCTCTCTCCCTTTCTCCCTCTCTCTATCCCTCTGCCTCTCACTCTTTAAAGGTCCCAATTCGCATTATCGTCTTTGAAAAATACCTCATAGCTATAACTGTCACAACTATTTTGTTAACAACCTGAATACCTCTATTATTTTGAGTATTGCTAATGTCGTTATTAATTTTATTCAACTACCTCTATCATTGTAACATGATCAATTACTCTTATTGCTATTTTAATTGGGCTCATTATTTTTATTCTTCTAATAATAATTTCTATTATCATTGATACCATTGTTAATATTATTATAATTATTGATGTTTAATATGGTAATGTAATTAATGTTACTATTATCACACTATCTTAGTTATATCTTATCATAAGATTATTGTTGGTATCGTTATTTTCGGCACTATCATTATTAATAAAATTAAGATGATTAGTATACGAATTATTTTTGCGTGCAATATTCTTGTTGCAATTGTTATTGATCTTAGCATAGTGAAGTTAATAATTTTATGGGTATTTATAGGTACAGTGGGTACAAAAAGGTATTTGTACATCTTACACGAAACTGTTGTTAATTTGGCTTTATTTTTTTGTTCGTGTATTGCCAAGATTTTTGAAAACAGACACATGTAGGTTTAGGATAAGCTATCCAACACAGAAACTTAATAAAGAATTCAATTTTTCCGAAGCATAATTTGAAAAAGACGCCGTGTACAAATATTTTTTTTATCCACTGTATATTTATTTTTATAGCAAAATGTAATATATATATATATATATATATATATATATATATATATATATATATATATATGCTAGCTCGAAAGCTCAAAGTTATTTAATAGTGTAAACAAATTGAAAAAAAGTTTCGAAAAAAAGCGTTGAAAAGGAATTACCGAAAATAAAAAATTCAAGACAGTAATGAATTATTTATACTACTTTGAGAACATATTCTTGAATAGTTTTACTAACAATTTAAGGAATTTTCACAAATAATCTTTTTGAGTAATCTAAACTGGTTTCTCGTCTTAAGTTCACATTTTCCTGAAAGCAGTGCCGAGGCACAAAAAATGGAATCTACATCCTGTCCGATCTGTCCAGATGACAATTGTTCTCGAGCTGAATAGCACTGGGACAAAAATTTGGGGCGATATCTCGATAAAACGATAACAAATGTAGTATCTGGGGTTAGGGGATAGTTTATCTCCTGCATTGGTCAAACTCAATTCGAAGAGGGTGCACGAGAGAGAGGGAGAAAGAAAGAGCGAGGGAGAGAGAGAGAGAGAGAGAGAGAGAGAGAGAGAGAGACAAGGCTTTGTCTCCTGTTCGGGTTACAATGGCGTCGAAGGAATAAATATTCCGCTCACTTTAGTTACGGCACCAAGAATAGCGAGAAAGTTTATCCTCGTTATCCTTTGCCTTATTCCGAGCGTCTGGGATTAGTTGGCAATAATGCCGTACAGGGTGTGAGCGAGCAAGTGAATGAGGGGGCTGGGGGGCAGTCCAAGGAAGTGTGTGCAACGGGGCCAAGCCAAGAAAAACATAATAAAATGGAAATAAAGGTAACCGATAGAGCTATAAACTGTAAACGGATGGCAGAGGGCTACTTCCTCTTTCTACTCGCGCTCTTCCCCAGTTTTATTTTTATTTTTCTCTTGGTCCTTTCGCCGACCCCTTTTCTCGCTTTTCTTCGTGCGGCGGCCATTCGGCTAATTTGTAGATATCGTGTATATACACTTTCACGTTTTACGCGATCCCCGCACTTAATCAGCCTTATGGCCGGCGGCAGTCGAGCTTTTCCTCTCGTTCTCTCTCTCTTTCATATATATATATATATATATATATATATATATATATATATATATATATATATTTATATGTATATGTATATGTATTAGACATTAAAACATTTAAAAAACGAAAAAAAATAGAAGGAAAAAGGGGCCCACGATGAGACTAGTCTTAAAAATCATAGAATAGGTCAGTCTATTTTAGAGAATTTTTTGAAAATATTTAAAAATGGTAATCACCTTTAAAAAAAATTCTTGTCACTTCAGAAGCAAAAAGAACTGACATTGATAATTGATAATTTTCTTCATATTTTTTAACGAAAGTATCCTTCAAAATGAAAAAAATATATATATATAGTGTCATTTGTCGATATCTCAATAAGTTCAGGAGTTATTAGCATTTAAACGTTTTCAAAACTTCTGAAAACCACAATTTTTGGATAATTATAAGTCCTAAAAGAGAAGAGATAAAAATCTCAAAATTGGTGTGAATATTCCATTGGAGTACAATTTTACTACAAAAAAATCAGGAGAACCAAAAATAGTCGGGGTCACGCTAGCTGAAATGGCGTGGAATATCCTATATATACATATGTGTACATATGGGTATAAGTACATATCGGGGCAACACTTTATACGATTACGAGAAGTTGGGATGATTACCACCGAGGGTTTTAATTGTTTAATGAATCATAGCCGTGGAAGAGACCCGCGGAGACATTTGGCCCGTTTTATTCGAATGCTCGTTAGAGCGCTGGAGCCGTATAGTGCACTCCAGGCACCAAGCGCATTGTGAGGGAAAGAGGATACATACACGCATGTATACACACACACACATGTATGTATGTACACAGCATATACACCAGCAATGGTGGTCGTGGGCCACATCTGCGCATCCCACCAAACCACCCAAATAGCGGAGGAGGAGCAACAAGGATCGCCCTCTTGAGTCTCAACGGCGCGCGTGGTATACTTCGGCTGTAAGAAAAGCCACAACTTCTGACAGCAGGTTGCCTGCCGACCGCACCGGCGCCAAGTAGTGAACACGGAGAATTGCTTTGCAAATCGATAAGATGATTCAACGGTTTGGGTTTATCATTCATGAGGATGTTAACGAGAACAAAGGTCTCCGCAGAAAAAATCAAAGAACCCATCAAGTAAAATCATCATTTTCTAACGACTAGACGGGTTCGATGAAAATGGACTTCAACATGGTGAACTTCATACAAGACGTCTTCTTCCTCCCGGACCCCTTCATCCTTCATCATTCCTGGGCTCCTCCACCAGTCGCTGGAGCTCTTACCACAGAGTTGATGAAAGCGATTCGGTAGCGGGTCACCTTCTGTGCAACCTCCGGGCTTGTTGGTTCAGCCTCAGCAGCTGTTCCCTTGGTGGGGATTGTAGGTGGAAGCCAGCCATTGTCGAGCGGGTTTCCTCTGATTGAAAACTGCCGATAGGGCGATATATCGATTGGTGGAAATCTCTCGGTCTTCGCCATGTCTTATTTTTCCCGCTGTCGGATCGTCCGCCCCGTACCCCGCAAAAATTCGCGTGTAAGCAATCGACGACTGCTTTCCTTTGCCGGTATATGGCTTTCTGGTTCCTCTTGCTTTTTTTCCCGCTCTCTCTTTCTCGCTAAGATATCCTGGATTTTCCGCACTTTCGGTACCATCCTCTCCCGCTTTTTCTTTGTTCTCGAACGAGGCTTCTTCGTGGTGCTCCACGTACTGTCGACACTGCATTTTCTATTTCTCAAAGTCGTTCCCTCTGTTCCTCATTCTCCTTCACTTTTCGCTTCCGAGCCATCCCACCACTTTGCGCACACAAAACAAAAACCCATGAGCGAACCCATACGCGCCTCCAAGCCAATCCTCTTGTCTCTCCAACCCCGCGCTCCGTTCAATTTCTTCTTCGCTCTTTTCCTCGACAACGACCGAAACCACGTCCGCAGGTTAGAGCTGTTGCACTTATCTTGTAGCGCGGTCACGATGGGAAAAACTATCCTGGTACACCGCGGCAAGGAACTGCCAATACTCGTACACATGTACAGATGGGTAGATTGGAAAAAGTCATGTTGAAGGCATTGGACTTCTGGTACTATCCTTGCAGTAGCCTGTCGTCACCGTGCTCAGCATCGAGCAAAGCAATGTCTTCAAAATCACCTGTATATAAATGTGAGATTCGTGAAAATCAAAGATTTGCTCAACCATGTTGAGGCCTTTAAACAGCTGGATGCGCTAATGGCCAAGATTGCATGCAGGCAACTGATTCACAATGGCCTCGTCCCGTATGTATGCGCGTGAATATGAATTAGATGTATGTCACCGTCAGCCGGGTTCCTACCGCAGCTTAGCTCAACAAAGCTTTAACTTGCTTTGCGTGCACGTAAGCTGCGAAATCTGCAGACGTGTAGCCTCACCGGAGCTGCCAGACACCTTCGCGACCTCACCCTAGGCAATCTCGGCTCTCCTCTTGCCTCATAAAAATCTGCTAAATACCGCCACCAAACCACTTTCCGTACCTTGCCATGGAACTTTTAATCAGCACCCCACGCGTCCCTGCAAGTCCACTTTATTTTAATTCCCAATTAATTTTTTGGTACAGCGCAGCGTTTGTGGGAAAAAGGCGGAATTGTACTCAACAGAACTGAGTGAGACTTTGTCTGTTGGTTGAAAGACCTTTGTCCGGGTTTCATTAGCATGGCATTGGAGTTTTTGACTGGCCAGCAGGCATCAACTTGGAAGAATAAAATTAGATCCAGCAAGATCAAATTAGCATACCGTTTTCGACCGGGGCAAAGCTTTACCAAGTTGACATCAGGTGATGCCACAATATTGAAACTTCGGCAGGTCGAAATTAAGACAGAAATAAGGACATCGCATCCTAATAAAGATGAGCAATTAGAAAGTATAAGGTCAGATGCAGCAGGATCAAAGTAGCATTCCTTTTTCAACCCGGGCAGAGTTTCACCAATTGACATCAGGGTGATGCCACAGTATTGGAACTTCGGCAGGTCGAAATGAAGACGGAAATAAGGACATCGCATCCTAATAAAGTGTGAAGTAGATCAGCACTTAGGACGTATGAGATTAAATGCAGCAGAATCAAATTAGCATACTGTTTTCGACCCGGACAGAATTTTACCATGTTGACATCAGGGTGATGCCACAATATTGGAACTTCGGGAGGTTGAAATTAAGACAGAAATAACGACATCACCGTCTAATAAAGTGGATGAGCACTTAGGAAGTATACGATAAGATGCAGCAGCACCAAATTAGCATACCGTTTTCGAACCGGGCCGAGTTTCATCAATTGACATCGGGGTGATGCCACAGTATTGGAACTTCCGCAGGTCGAAATTAAGACAGAAATGAGGACATCGCCATCTAATAAAGTCGATGAGCCTATAGGAAGTATAAGATTAGATGCAGCAGAATCAAATTAGCATACCATTTTCGACCCGGACAGAGGACCAAGGTGACATCAGGGTGATGCGACAATATTGGAGCTTCGGCAGGTTGAAAGTAATATAGAATTAAGGAAATCGAATCCTAATGAAGTACATCAGTACTCAGGAGGTATAAGATTAGATTCAGCAGAATCAAATTGGCATACTATTTTCGACCCGGACACAGGACCAAGCTGACATCAGGGTGATGCGACAGTATTGGAACTTCGGCAGGTTGAAAATAATACAGAATTAAGAAAATCTAATCCTAATGAAGTACATCAACACTCAGGAGGTAGAAGATTAAATTCAGCAGCACCAAATTGGCATACCGTTTTTGTCCAGGGAAAAATTCCACCAAGTTGACATCGGAGTCACTTTGGCAAGTCGAAATTAAGACAGAAATAACTAGATCAGATCCAACAGGTTGAATCAGTACTTCGGGACAATGGCATTAGATTCAGCAGGATGAAATTATCATTCCGTTTTTCGCAGTTTCATTGAAAAATTTGTGAAATTGGTCGCTGCGTGTCGGAGTCGATGATTTGATCAAGTTTCCCGGGGTGGGCTGAAAACCCGGAAAGGCCCAAAATGGCAACGACCAAAGTGGTGGGTCGTGAGTGAGAGGGAAGAGTAAAGCTTTGCAGAAGCGGATTACGAGAGAGATAGGAAGAGCGAATGAGATTACCATCGCCGGGCAAAATCTCTTCCATCATCGCGGGTTTGAACATCACGCTTGATCGACTGCAGGCGAGCATTGGTGGTATTAAAATCCACATCTAGTTCGGAAATAGTTGCGAGTTTCGGTGGATCGGGAAACTTGGGGAATGGAAACCAGCAGTGGGATGGCGGACGAGTACGGAAAGAGAACGCTCTCGGAAGAGCCGCCGATGTAGCTTGAGCTTGATTTCCGGCATAGGGCACGACTAACAACTTTGAAGTCGATGAACCGGACAGAATGGCCATTTTCAGGACGCCCTCCACCGTTTTGCATCTTCCAGTTTTTTGCCGACGGGAATCAGCCTTCGCGTCTTATAGGCTCACTTGATTGACAGCCTTTTAGGAGGGATGACATCGCAATTCGCTGATGCGTGCAACGATGCATCCAAGGCAACGGCGCGGCTAGTTTATCCCACGAACCAGACTCTCCGCTTGCTGGAGGCCAAAAACCCAGACTACAATTTATCGATTCGTTGCAAGGTCGTAGACGAATTAAATTCACAAGAAAATGGCGTGTAGTTAGCTTCGATAGTTTTTTTTTAAGGGGTTAGGCCACTTTCCATAGACAAAGTATTTTTCAAGATATGTTCAACATTTCAAGTGAATCGGTTGAAAATTGACCGAGTTATGTTTCCGGCCTACTTAAGAAATGCAGTTTTGAGATAAACGCTGCACAACCGCCATTTTGAAATTAATCGTTTCAAGAAAATTATTGTATACAGTCACTGATATGTATGATAAACACCCTTTTTTGTAATCTCGATTTATTTTGTAGTTTTTCTGGAAAAAAATCGCCAAAAAGCCTATTTTTTCGGCCTCTAGAGTGGCCTAAGGCCTTAAAATGGTGTCCATCCAAAATGGGCCGTATTCGTTGCTTTGAATCTTCCTTCTTATTGAGCATTACAACTGACCCAAACATACGAAAAAATAGAAACAAACCTAAGAGGGTAAATTTGCCATCGATTGGATTTCGATGAGGGCGAAGCTGAGGGAATAACTAATAGACAATATAAACCATTAACAATTGAAGTTTCAAAAGGATACGAAATGTTGAAAAAGTAAGAAAATATTAGGTTACAAAATTGTTGAACTCAAAGGACTGATTGATTGGTTGATTTATGTCTTGCTAGCACCATGATGCGATGTAGCACAACAACAGTAATTTACAAGATTATTTTAACAAACAAATAATATAAATAATAGGAACAAGAATTTTATTAAAAATATAAAAATATATGTGCTAGAAATGCGAAACTAAAACGTAAAACTAAATGTGCTCTCAGTTTATATAATTCAATTCTAGAGAGAAGGAGAGAGCAATGGATTAATTGATTATATTATTACGTCCTAGTTCACAATTTTTGGGCAAATTTGGCAGAAGCGCAATATTCCGTGCCTTTATAATTTAAGTTCTCCTCCACATGACAATCCAAATGAAACACTTATAACAGAAGTAATAAAATAAAAATAAAATATAAGCCGTGATTATCCAAACGTCAGTATGGAAAATTATTGTCATGCCGTAACTCTTCAAAAATCATAAAAAATAAGACAAAATAATACAGATTCGTTTAAAATCATACAAAATTATACGAAATCATACAAAGTTATATAAAACTATACGAAACCGTAAAAATAAAACATTATGCAAATTATAATAATCGTTCCAAATACAATAATGTAATTGAGAGTGGGAAAGAGAGAGATGCGTTTATTTCGTGCTCTGGAACCAACGTTCTCCAGGAGTATCGTACAGCAAGATATAGAACGCAGAAGTAAATTAAAGTAATAAATAAAACAAGGGTATGTAATAAAAGGGACACGAATAATACTAATACAATGATGATAGCAGAAAACAGGGAATGAGGTTACAGTGCAAGGCAAGACATGGAGAGAGCGAGAGAGAGAGAGAGAGAGAGAGAGAGAGAGAAGGACCCACACTTATAAAGACTCGTGAACTATTAATCTGATTACCAATAAAATAAGACATGCCTGAAAATCATATCGAACGAAAAGCAGGTCTTGGTTGGAGAAGATTTTCATACCACGCTTCATCTGTATCTCAACCGGGAAATGAGGAACTCTGGATAATTTACAAATGTCAGTGAAGAGGAATCAGCAGGCACTCCAATGAGATACGGAAGACAAGTGAGAGGCATGCAGAGACTCGTAGAGAGAGAGAGAGAGAGAGAGAGAGAGAGAGAGAGAGAGAGAGAGAGAAATAGCAGTGAGCGTATGACGAATGGAATATGGGTTTGAGACGCGCGGAGACAAGCAGAGCAATGGGAACGTCGCAGCAACTTAATTAATCAAAGCCTGGCGCCTTCTTGAGAGTACCTCATTACGGGAACACGGGCGCGAACGGGTGACCCGAGTGCGCACATACACCGAGCGATGAGTGCGACGAGAGTGTGACGCGATGCTGATCTTGGGTATATGAGGGGACTCGAAGGAGCTGGTGTTGCATTCATAATTGGGACGCGCCTAATTACCTGGATGTACCCGAGCTGGGAAAAAAAATCAAACGAAATAGAGAGACGAGAGAATATGGAGATGTAGACAAAACGCGCGCGCACACACACACGCGTGTGTGTGTGTGCGTACATAAATTGTAATCTCCCGGAAAAATCGAACCCGGGACCTTTCGATTGCCGGTCGACTGCTCTGACCACTGAGCTACGCCGACTCGCTTACCTCACCCTTCTCGGATAGTCTCGATATTCGTAAAGCGATGTTACAATATATATATATATATATATATATATATTGTAACGTTGCGTTACGAATATCGAGACTATCCGAAAAAGGCGAGGTAAGCGGGCTGGCGGAGCTCAGTGGTCAGAGCAGTCGACCGGCAATCGAAAGGTCCCGTATTCAAATCTTTTTTCTCGGATAGTTCTCTTGGAGTTTTTTTCGGGGGATTACAATATATATACAGGGTGTCCAATAGGAAGTTGCTGAAACTAATCGACTGTCATTTTAAAACACGTGCACAGAATCAGAAAAGCCAAATTGCTTTGAATAGAGGAAACTCTGCAGTTTTAAACGCACATAAATAAAACCCAGTCAAATATTTTTTATGTCAATTTATTACATCTCATAAAAATAACGAAAAAGTACAGTGATTAATGATAGATATTTTCGAAGTGCGAAACGTCAGATTGTGCACAAAAATCAATTCTCTTTTGAAAACTGTGAAAAACTGTGTCCAACATATCGTTCGTAATGCCGCGAACCACTTCCTGGATGGCCGCGATCAGTGCTTCTACTGTGCTGGGGATTTTAGCGTAACAATGATCTTTAATGTAACCCCACAAGAAAAAATCACAAGGGTTCAGGTCCGGTGAGTACGGAGACCATTCTAGTCCGCCTTTAGCAAATTTAGGGTACCCCAGACCGATTACTCGAGTCCCATATACGCGATGAATAGCTTCAAACACCTCATGAGTCCGGTGCGGCGTCGCTCCATCTTGCATGAAGTAAACATTTTTAACCAGTCCCCTCTTTTTTGCATAAGGGAAGAATTTCGTTTCCAAAAGCTGCTTGTAACTCTCTCCTGTTACCGTAGATTCCAAGAATTGCAAATAAATTCCTTTTACTGGAATCGCTGCCCATGCCGTTACTTTCTGTGGATGAAGGGACTTCGCTAGCGATATGTTGGGATTTTCCGTTCCCCAAAACCGGTAATTTTGCTTGTTTACGTACCCATTCATCCAAAAATGTGCTTCATCGGAATAAATAATCAATTTCTCATTAAGTTCTTCGGCTTCAAACATTCCCGTAATAGTGTTACAAAATTCGATGCGTTTCGTCATGGCATGTTCAGTTAACAATTGATGAGTGCTTATTTTATACGGATGAAACTTTAAAAAATATTTCAAAATGTTGTGTAATGATGATTTGGTTATTTTTAATGCTTGAGCAGCTTTCCGAATCGAATCATTTGGATTTTGTTTGAAATAATTGTCAACTTCGTTGATCTTCTCTGGTGTAGTCACCGTAACAGATGGACCTGGCAACTCGTGTCTACGGTCCTGGAGTGTACCATACTTCACGAAGTTATCGATTATCCTACAAAAATTAACGTAAAATTACTTCAATGCAGTTTAATTGAATTGAAACACAAGTTGTGTGATAGATGAATATGAATAAAACGAAAAATTTCGAAAAAAAAACGTTTTCGGCGTACAAAAATTCTAGCTCCGCCATTTCGTTACGAAATCTTGTGAAAAAATGTGTAAACATACTTGAAGATATGTTCAACGAACTCCACCAAGCGAAATTTTCATTCTATGAATCGGGTATCCATAAAAAATTATCGAAATTGACCTTTTTTCCGAGCTCTAGACCCAGTCGACCGAACGCTTGATGGAACTCCCAAACTTTTTGACGGCTTTTTTGGATGCCCCCATTTAATATTTGTGGGACTCGCGAGTGTACAACGGCTAGTGGCTCACCCGGTAAATTATGAGACCATAAATAAAGAGCAGAAAATAAAATTTACACACAAAAAACATTTTTAATCCCTAGAAAAACCCATTGGACGATCGCTCAAAAAATCCCTATCAAATAATGCAGAGAGAAAAAGAGTAAAAGAAAAATACAAAAAAGGACAGCCTAGTCACATCCGTGGCTTTTTCCACTGGAAAATTTCAAACTCGAAATGAAAACACCGAGCACCACGACACTGATTACTGCCGATGCGATATACACAGCGAACACGCAAAGTCAGAACAGTGCGAAAAAAAAAACGGGAAACAAAGTCCTGGCTGCTTGCAATATGGAAACAATGATGAGTCGCGAGAGAGAAAATTCAACCCGCGCGGATTATACGGAAATAAGCCGCGCATACGAAATCGGCTTCTCCCAGGGTGTCCCTCGTTAAATAATTGTGCCCGTTGAATAAAATGGAAATGAAGAGGAGATACACAGCGAAAAAGAATGTTGAAGGACTTGTGCGGAGCAGCGAGAATGAAGCAATAGTGCGGAGGGTGTGAGGCACATTTTCAAGAGACACGAAGTCTCTTTTTCTCCTTCCCTTTCCCTGTCGACTTATTATTCGTACGATTTATTATCACTACTGTTATTGTATTTTTTTGTCGTTTACATCTATATATATATATATATATTGATGTAAACGACAAAAACATACAATAACAGTATATATATATATATATATATATATATATATATATATATATATATATATATATATACTGTTATTGTATTTTTTTGTCGTTTACATCAATATATATATATATATATATATATATATATATATATATATATATTCGTGGGAACAAAAAAAATTATTTGTAGTAAAAAGTGATGGTATATATAGGGTGGACCATTAAACGTAATCACCCCAAATATCTTCGTTGGCTTTAGAGTGACGAAAAAAACGGCAGAAGATAATTTGATTGATTTCGAAGCGCAGATACAGTGGTGAAGAGTTAATTTTTGTCAAGGTCATAGTTTTGCGTTCTCAAGGTCACCAATGGTTTTTCAAATGGAAACATGTTTTTTTAATTATTATTAAGACGTTGTAGCTGATATTCAGACAAATCCAACGACCTTTGATATCTTGACCTTGAAATAATATTTCACTAAGATATTTTGATTTTAGTTGTATTTCTTACAACGAACATCAGCTTTGGTGTCCTCCTCCGACATTGTTGAAAGTTTTTTATGTGGAAGAGTATCAAAAACTAAGAGACACGCATTTTTTTTATCGGCGGAAAAAGGGTTTGAAGGGGTCAAACGACCTTCGAAATTAGGGATGTTTTTCGTTTTTCGTTGATAACGTTTTAACGGTACGGGATATAAAAAAAATTCATATTGCAACATTGTTCTTTTTTTTGTGCACTTTACGTTGGAGATGAGAACGATAACGTTATCGATGAAAAACACCCCTATTTTCGAGGGTGCGTTTCACCCCTTAAAACCGTTTTTCCGCTGATAACAAAAAATACGTGTCTCTTAGTTTTTGATATCCTTCCTCATAAAAAAGTTTCAACAAAATCGGAGGAGGACGACAAAGTGATGTTCCTTGTTAGCGCTCTAGAGGCCGAAAAAAGGCTTTTAGGGGATTTTTTCTCAGAGAAATTACAAAATAAATCGAGATTACAAAAAAGGGTGTTTATCATACATATCAGTGACTATATACACTAATTTTTTCGAAGCGATTAATTTCAAAATGGCGGCTGTGCAGCGTTTTTCTCAAAACTGCATTTTTTAAGTTGGCCGGAAACATAACTCAGATAATTTTCAACCTATTCACTTGAAATGTTGAATATATCTTGAAAAATACATTGTGTATGGAAGTACGTAGGATTTTTTTATATTGCATAGGTTATTTGTTATTAACAATTATTTGACGATTTTTTAGGCAAATTTTTCACTTTCCGAACATTTGCCTAAAAATTGCATACAGTCACCGACATGCATGATAAACGCCCTTTTTTGTAATCTCGATTTTTTTGGTAGTTTTTCTGAGATAAAAATCCCCATAAAGCCTATTTTTTCGGTCTCTAGAGTGGCCTAAGGCCTGAAGTTATGCTACTATTATTATTCTCTCCGTATCTGTATCGGACTTGTTAACGATTTGCCATTTTTCCACATCTAGGTCAGTTTTAGTTTTACCTCTTAGTTTTAAGGCGTTACCCCCACTTGTAGCGCAAAAAAAGGCCTTTTTCATGAATTCTTTTAAAGAAAACTACAAAACTTTTTTTATCGATCAATGTACCATCTTAAAGAACACATCTTGCAGAACTTTCAGTAATTTTTTTATTGAAAAATATTACATTGTTTAGTGGCAAATGGCCGTCAATGAAATAATGTTTTTATATACACGGTTTGCGGTGACCAACATTGCGGCGAAGTGGATCATCTGAAAAAAAAAATGCGGATGGATTAAGTCAAATATAAGTATAAACCAGTCTTTAATCGAAGGATTTTAAAAAATATTCATTTTTCACAAAATGGCGGACAGTCAAAGTTAATGGTTCGATTTTAACGAAAAAAAACGGCCGTTTTTTGGCTATTAAACGGCCATTTTTTTCGAAAAAAAAATCGAACGATTAAAGACTACATTTTTATGTATTAAATAAGCCTGCAAAATTTCAAGAAGATCGGTTCATTAGTGTTCGAGTAATCTTGGTCACCGACTTCAGAAATGCCATTTTGAGAAAAACGCGTTTAAAGTTTCTCTTTCAACGCTCTTTCAACGCGGATTCTTCTCTTTCAACGCTCATATCTTAGTCAATTTTGTTCGGATCGACTTGAAATTTTCAGGACATATTCTCAGATACTTATACTTCAAAAAAATGCAATAAAAAAAATCGATTTTTTTCAAAATCGCAAGTGGGGGTAACCCCTTCAGCGCTGGTACTATTATTTGTTTATCTATGTATCTTCCATTTTGTCCCACAGCGCGCGAGGGCATATTAAACTCAAATCTCTCTCTCTCTCTCTCTCTCTCTCTCTCTCTCTCTCTCCCGCCCTTCCTCGTCGGTCGCGTGGTCTTTTCGGAGCCGCGCACCGTGACAGACCTGTAATAAATATCGCGCAGGCGGGATGAAAATACGTGGCTGCGGCAGGTGGGTAACACACCCCTACATCCACCTAGCCGAGTGCACGAGGAGACAGCGGCCGAAGCATCGTAAGTGTATACAAAGATAGAAAGGGGTGGGGAACGAGGAGGAGGACGACGAGTAGGAGGACGTGGAAGCCCACAACCTAGGGGTGGCAAAGGTGGACAGCACAAGTAGCAGGGGGTAGGGTGAAGATTCCGTCGATCTAAGAGAGCAAAGGAGAGACAGAAAAGATGCCCGAGGGGATGAGATAAATTGGAAGAGCTCTCGAAGTTGTCAACTTCCACCCTGTGCACAGTAAATATATATATATATATATATATATATATATATATATATATATATATATATATGTATATAAAGAGAGTGAGAGAACAGAAAAGAGACGGCTCTGCATAGCAAAGAAGACAATCGCTACCAATTCTGAATCGCTCTAGATATGTAAAAATGTACATATATCAATATACAATATACTTATATTCAGGTATATATATATATATATATATATATATATATATATATATATATATATATATATATATATATGTATATATATGTATATACCTGAATATAAATATATATAGATAGATATATATATATGTAAATACATTAGGGTGGTTCAATAAAAAATTAATTGTTTTTTCGCGGTACTCAACGGAAGATGTTACTACGTTATGAAAAAGTAATTCATACAAAATTTGAGAGGTCTAAATATTTTTTTACGTGGTGCTCAAACGACTTTTAATTTTTTTTCTTCGATTTTTCGTAAATTTTTTTTCCCCGCCAATAGACATCGTAATAATATAATTTTCTCAAAACTTTCTATGCTCTGTAGCATTTTCTAAGTTAACATAAACGAGTCTTTTTTATTTCGAGTAGTTTTAATAAAAATAATAATTCCAAACGATGTTTAAAAAAAGATGTATTCTGGATCACAGTATGCGATTGTTGAAAAACTTACGTAATTACTCCGAAGATCGAGCCGAATAATAATTTCCCTTCTTGCAAAAAGGACGGGTTTTTCTGTGCTCGCTCACAACTTGCAACAGATATTTTTTTTGGTCTTCGTTTTTCGTAATCAAACCGTTGGAATCTTTCATCGAAGAAACGGCTCGCTCAGCTATGTCGTTCGCAACTTGCATGTTTTTAAGAGTAATCAAGCACGTATTATAATCCTGATTAAAGTCCCAAAGTGAAGGATTCAAGTCCAAAAAACTGCACGGGAGCTCAAATCGTTCGAGTAAACTTTTTTACATTTTTATTTTTGCGTGTACTGTGACGTACCTCGATACAGCAACTATTGGAAACAGTCAGATGAATCGCGAAAAGAACTCACGGACAGGCAGAGAAACAACGGTGCAGTAGCGTCAACAGCGCCGCGGTTTGTCACTCTCGAATCCGTATGACTTTGTTTTCTTACTCCAAAACAACATATTACTCCAAAAAAAAACATACTTGTTAGACGTTCAGTGATGTAAACACCGTGTTCTTGTTCATCAAGTGGTTGATATAATTTTCGCAACCGAATTACATATATTAATTCTTAATCTGCGAATACAAATTGTTTATGGTAAAAAAAATTATAAAAATTGTGTATTGTTACAGAAAAAATAAAATAAGACTTACATTGGATCACGCACTAACCTTTTCTGCATCGAGATTTAAAAAAATTAATACTCCGATAATCATGAAAAAAAAAACATGAAAAATGCGTTTGAGCACTGACTAAAAAATTCTTTCGAACCCTCAATTTTTGCAAATCTTTCTTTTTCTTAACATAGTTCAATTTACCCGTTGAGAAAAAAAAAATCGATTTTTTTAACCACCCTAATATACATACACATGAGTATATGTACATTAGGGTGGCACAAATTTGAGCTCTAATTTATTTCTTCTTCTCACAACCCAATTATCTTCTTTAAGAAAAAAAATAAATTATCGCGAAAGCTGCGAGCGGTCAAAAAATATCCTTCGGCATTTGCGAGCAAGCTCTTCTATTAATACTCAACGTAAAACACTTTCATTAACTCCAGTCATTATCCCACTTAATTTTTTATGTTTTTTTTTCTCTGGTGGTGCGAATGTCAGTACGTATCAAGCTATACGAAAAACGGATTTTTGGTTGTTTAGCTGTGAAGAAAATTTGTGTTTATCTTATTGAGAAAGTTTTTTTTTTTTATAGTGTTCAAAAATCCATTCCTGACGAACACAAGAAACAAATATCCGGAATAGTCGAGAGCGAAGCCGCGGGCAAAAGTTAACATTTACATATAGACGGACTATGAAAGGGATAGGGGGGGGGGGGAGATAAAAAAGTAAGCGATCTATATAGTATAAAAGACAATCGCCTCTCTCTCTCTCTCTCTCTCTCTCTCCTTCTCTTTCCTCTTTCCAGCGAGTACTCCCGCTCCGCCTATATACACTTATATTTATTTATTCGAAATACTCGAAGGCCCCTTCATTCCATGAATACAATATCAGGTGTGACTCGACAAGGCAAATATATTTCGAAGATTTTACGATAAATATAAAATATAAAGGAAAATAACGAGGATTTTGAACGGGCGAGAGAAAAGAAT
>OY723387.1:1489204-1506704 GCA_963210295.1 Ophion ellenae
AAAAATTCATGAGAAAGGCCTTTTTTGCGCTACAAGTAGGGGTTACGCCTTAAGTGGTACCAGGCGGCTCATTATGCAGTGCTAGTAAGCATTTTCGCTACGGACGCGTACAGGACTTACGAAGGACAAATTTGTCTTTTTTTTTAATGGAATTATATTTTTTTTATGAGCTTTCGCAAATAATACATTTTGACAATATCAATTGTAGGCTGCCGACGGATTCACAAGATGTAAAATTTCAAAAACATTCTGTGGTAAATTCACGGACGACACCACTGTGGTGGGGCCGGAAGAGGTCGTTTTATGGGGGATTTGGAAACAAGCATGTTACTCGGCACACACCGCCGCTCTAAAGTTTGGATACACCAGTTGATATTTCTTGCCGCACTAAACGTTGGAGAGTTTCGTAAAAAACAATATATAACCCAATTTACCGAACGGCGTTTTGAAGGGAACAAATTCAGCTTTGTTTTGCTTTTTTGAAATATTTTTTATGATTTTTTTTCGACCCGGTACGAACTTTTGTACGTGACTGTTTTTTTGGTTTTTTTCGACCATCGAGAATTGGGGAATTTGGACTTATGGAAAAAAAAAATTGTCATGTTTATCCATGATAAACTTGAACGAGGTGGCTGGAGCTCCATTTCCTTTTTTTTTTGTTTTTTAATAGTTTTGTGCAATTTTTTTTTCGCAGAGTTATTTCTTTTTTGGCTAAAAAAGACAAATTTTGGAAAATGCTACGTAACTCAAGAACTAAAGGGTTTAAGAGGAAATGTCAAAGATGTAAAAAGTTGCGTAAGCTTATACTGGATCGCCTGGAATTTTTTTTGAAATTTTCCTCTGAGATTTGTGTTTTTCCTCAGGAAAATTTTTCAAAAATTCCAGGCCATCCTATTTAGGGTCATGTTTTAGACAATAAGGTTAGAAAAATTGACATCAAATTGCATCAGAATCGGTCGATTAGTTTTTCACTTTAGGAGACCGAAAATTCGATGATCTTTTGGATTTTTTTATTGTGAAAAAAAAATCGGAAATTTCCGCAACTCTGACAATAATTTATTCATATTTTCATACATCTCTGATAATTTTTTCAGGTTATTTCATGCATTAATTAAGGTGTAATCTGCTGTGTCCCGTGGCGTGTCCTCATCGTCATTGTCGATTTGCGGGAATTGTGCAGCTCGCAATTCGCATCTGAAATACTCCAACAAATTTTTATACATTCTTGAGATATTTTTTAAAAACATGAACCTAAAGTGTGAAGAAAAAAATCGAGAATTGATCGTCGGAACGTGTTTGAAAAAAAAAGATCGATTTTTATCATATTTTTTCCCGGAATTTTGCAATAATAATTATGTTTCAAGCGATCTAATCTTTCCAACTTTAGGTTCATGTTTTCACAAATTATATTATGTAAACGTATTCCAAATTTGAAGATGATCTATTAATTATTTTTTGAGTTATGATTCCCGCAAATGAACCATGCAATATAAAAAAAGTCCTACGCACTTCCATAGACGATGTATTTTCTCAAGATATATTCAACATTTCAAGTGAATCGGTTGAAAATTGTCCGAGTTATGTTTCCGGCCAACTTAAAAAATGCAGTTTTGAGATAAACGTCGCACAGCCGCCATTTTGAAATTAATTGCTTCAAAAAAATTATTGTATACAGTCACTGATGTGGATGACAAACACCCTTTTTTGTAATTTCGATTTATTTTGTAGTTTTGCTAAAAAAATCCCCAAATCCTCAAACCGAAAAATCTAGTTAATTAAAATGACCAAAAATCAAATAGACGCGATTAGTTCATTTTTCTGTCGTTGTAGTATCGTTGACGGTTTCGAAGATATTCAGGTGGGTCGATCTAAACGTGACACCCTGTATACTTACGAGTGTAGATTTTCCCTCTGTTATTTTTCTCATTTCATCGTCGCTGCCTCGAATAAGATTCCAACCACGAAAAGTTTTTATCCCCCCCCCCCTCTCTCTCTATTTTCTTTATCTCCAAAGATTGCGCGGCCAGTGATTTCCAGGATGAATAACTCGTAAATCTTTTGTCTACCGGTCCCCCGGCCTCTATGTACATAAAGCGATGACGAGTTGATGGCCCGAAAAATAAAAAAAAGAAGAAGAAGAAAAGTACGATATTCCAGTGTCGCCAAGAGCCAAGCCAGCCCTCCGTGAATCGAGGATTCGTTGGACTTCCGGTTGGCTCGTTGGTCGTTAAAGTACGAAAGTCAAGAGGGTGTCATCGCGTCGCAACTACCCGCTGTTCTCCTGGATATCCTTCCGCCGCGAGGGGTCGAGAAATCGGGATTTTGTATATACATATATGCCCATGGACTGGTATATAGGAAATTGAATCGATTTGTGGGTCACCTTAGTGACTCGAGGCCTCGCGGCGAAATAATAGACGGGGGTCCTTATCAGTGCCGAAGGGGTCGTGACGCCGCATCTTAACGAAAAATAAAATATATTTGCATTTTGTTTCGTTGTTTCTTTTTGTATACCGCTACGTGTGTTGGTATCATAAGGCAAAGAGTACAGGGCTGTACAGATTCCATTATGATAAGGTGTTCGACGGTCGGACGCCCTATTCGTCCCCCTCTTTCTAATTCGCTTTTATTTCGCTCTGGGGCCGGGTTGAAATTCCGAACTTTGAATGGTCAGAACGCTCAAAACGAAAGAATGGTACCCCGAAAGATCAAAATTGCGAAAGAATTTTTTTTTTTAACTTTCAAAATTTTTAATAAATCGACGAATTTTTTCAATAATTTTTTTTTATTAACGGAGACTTTGTCCTTGGAGTGCCATATTTCAGGTGTTTACATTTTATTTTTTTTCAAGGAAACGAGTTAAGCTTTTTGAGTGCGGTTTTTTTTCTGCTTTTATTCATGATATACAGAACGTTAAAAAAAATTTTTTTGAAAAAAAAACCAAAATGGCGGCCGTTGCGGCTCCGCGAAAACAGGTCCTCAAATCGCGGGAGGTAAACGGCTGACATCACTGCCCCCTCTTTGTTGATCTGAAACACAAATTCAAAGCATATTATCAATCTGTGACCCTTTGGTCATGGAATGACGGATGGGTTTTTCGTTTAGTACAAATTTCGGAAAATGGCGGCAATTAAAAAAAAATCGAATTTTCGCGTTTTTTTCGCATAAAAAGATAAATAATAAATGCAAAAATGTATCTATCGAAAAAACGATCCGTCATTCCGTGAAGACATATTTTCTGAGTATGCTCTCCAAATTTCAGGTCGATATGTTAATTACAGCGGTCAGGAGAATGTCAGCCATTTTTAACTATTGTAACTTAACTATTTTTAACTATTGGTATACTATTTTTAACTATTGGTATTGACCGCATCCGCTCTTTCCTAATGCACTACCTGTATCGCATTTGCACGAAGGCCCAGGGAAACTGCGGAAAACCTGGGCCGATACAGGCGGCCATATTCGGTTGAGTTTCAATTGTATTACCATCAATCAGAAACTCAGACAAACTGTTTCCCACTCAGAGGTTGACGCGCAAACCAGTGCACGGGCAAACGGTCACCGCTCCAAGTATTGGCCGCGCCCAATGCTGCTTAACTTCAGTGACCGGCGAGCCCGCACACCGACCGCGCGCCCATCTCTGTCCACTGCACGCATGTATTTGAAATTCATGTGACTTTGAGATATCGTCCGGGTCAACAATTATGAAAATCATAAAATGTTTCTTCAATATTAATATACGAACACATTAAATTCAACTTACCTGTGATTTGTTTTTGACAAACAATTGTTAATCTCAGTGGCTTTTGTCTTGGAAATTTCCGAATCGAATCACAGTATTCATGTAATGGATGGTATTATTCCGAGAAGTATATCATCGATATTCCTAAAGATTTGTCTTATATTTAACTCAGCGTCGATGAGAAATAATATCAGATAGGGGTACAATCGAGATACTTTCCATTTCCAATTCAGTTCCACATGTATTATATTTTTCAGGCAGCCGTAAATAAATTTCAAACTTGTTTTGTATTTTCAATACTCTGTTTTTTATAGTTGATTTATTATACATCTGTAGTAATTTTCAATTGAAGACACGGGTTAATACAATACATTTCCCACAAATTTACAAACTTGTCTTTGAAATTCCATGTTGCATCTATTAAATTCTATATCCACGTTAGAATTTCATGTTCCTTTTTTAAATTTACGGTACAAGTGTTTTAAAGTTAATTTCATCTACTGAGTTCGTAAAATTCAATTCCTTTGTATCTTAAATGTATTGCAAATTTCATATCATTTTTTACAGTGTACCGAATAGACTACACACAGCAAAAAAAAAGTATGCGACCACGATTGATTGTTTGAACTCGATATTGTAATATCATTATCTGTTGTATTCAATAAAGTAATACTGTGCAAATACTATATATCTATATATATATATATATATATATATATATATATATATATATATATATATATATATACATATGCGTTCTTTTGAAAATTTAAAGAGCACCCTCAAAACAGCCAGGTATATTGATACACAATATTACGCAGATATGACGGGTTCGAAATATTCCTTTCCCCTATAAATATACAGGGTGTCCCTCTTACCTCTGCCACCCGAAATAACTCGGTAATTATCGACGTCACAAAAAAATGTCCCGGACAAAAGTTGTACGGTATGAAGGGGGCCATCAAATGCGATAATTTTTTTTTTTTCGCTCGAGGCGCTGACGCACAGTCAAGGTCACCTCCACTTTTTTTAATGGAATGGTACATTTTTTTCAACCGTCTTGTGGAGCACCTCAAGCCGCATAAAAAATCATTAAGGCGTCCAAGTAGTTCAAGGTCATTCAAGGTCACCTATTGAAATGAAATAAAAAACTAAATATCTCGGATCACTGTCAAGTATTTGGGATCCGAGACATTTAGATTTGTATTTCATTTTAATAGGTGACCTTGAATGACCTCGATAAAATAAATATATTTCTGGACATATTTGAATATTCTTTGAATTTAAAAAAATATTTTTTCGAGAATTTGAATTCAATTTTGTTCATTTTCAGATATTTTTTCCAATTTTTTTTTTTTATTTACATTTTTTTGAAAATTTGAATTGAATTTTGGATTTGTTTAGCTATTTTTTTTTATTTTGGAAATGTTTTGGAATTTCTTTTACCCGCCTTGGTAGATGTAGGTCGTTAAAAAGGCGATCATTTCGTAGCTAACAGTCGGTGACAGTCAAACCCCATAACCACCTTAATACGAGGCTGAAAAAAATGAATATACAGGCAGGCGCGACAATTTCGTAATATCAGCAAGATGTACGAGGGCACCCTCCGTGTGTGAACTTTCTCGCGAACGTTTCCACGAGCCCACGAGTTACAGGTTGCCGCGGGGAAAATGAAAATTGCATTTCCACCAGGCAACACTCGTGTTTCGCGACAAAAACCCCTTTGCGCCCTATATTCTCTCAATCTTTTCACTCCCCTTCGGTTTTTTCTTGGTTTTTTTTTTCGTTGCTCTTGCACGATTCGCCGCCGGAACGCGCCGGGTGAATCCTCCGTGTGACCGTACTGCTGAAATGTCCGATGTGCAGGCGCTCACACGATTGTTTCCGGCGAACCAACAGGCCAACTTCCCATTGAATTTGCCGTTTGCCGCGTTCCGGGACAGCTTTGGAAAACCGGCAATTCGCGTTTCCGGTCGGTGCACCCGCGAAAGCAGAGCACGAAACGCCGCTCGTTCCAGAGCTCTTTTTTTAATGTATTTTTTGTGCTCATTTTCCGCACGATTTTCCGTCTCACGTTTCAAACTCGAGTTTATATAAATTACACACAAATGCATAGAAATTAGGTAGACATTATATAACGAGAGACAGAGATATTTATATAAAAAGATCTACCTATATTTCAATACATGTGTATATCATTTAAATGAACTCGCATTTAAGGGGTTACCTCCACTTGCGATTTTGAAAAAATCGATTTTTTTTTATTGCATTTTTTCGAAGTATAAGTATCTGAGAATATGTCCTGAAAATTTCAAGTCGATCCGAACAAAATTGACTGAGATATGAGCGTTGAAAGAGAAGAATCCGCGTTGAAAGTGCGTTGAAAGAGAAACTTTAAACGCGTTTTTCTCAAAATGGCATTTCTGAAGACGGTGACCAAGATTACTCGAACACTAATGAACCGATCTGCTTGAAATTTTGCAGGCTTATTTAATACATAAAAATGTAGTCTTTAATCGTTCGATTTTTTTTTCCGAAAAAAAATGGCCGTTTTATAGCCAAAAAACGGCCGTTTTTTTCGTTAAAATCGAACCATTAACTTTGACTGTCCGCCATTTTGTGAAAAATGAATATTTTTTGAAATCCTTCGATTAAAGACTAGTTTATACTTATATTTGACTAAATCCATGCGCATTTTTTTTTCAGATGATCCACTTCGCCGCAATGTTGGTCACCGCAAACCGTGTATATAAAAACATTATTTCATTGACGGCCATTTGCCACTAAACGATGTAATATTTTTCAATATAAAAATTACTGAAAGTTCTTCAAGATGTGTTCTTTAAGATGGTATATTGATCGATTAAAAAAGTTTTGTAGTTTTCTTTAAAAAAAATCATGAAAAAGGCCTTTTTTGCGCTAGAAGTGGGGGTAACGCCTTAAATATAGATATTAGGGTGGTTAGAAAAAAATGATTTTTTTTCTGAACGAAAAATTGAAGTACGTTAAGAAAAAAAAGGTTTTGCAAAATTTGAGGGTTCTAAACAATTTTTTAGTTAGTGCCCAAACGCCTTTTTCATGTTTTTTTAAAATGATTGTCGCAGTATTACTTTTTTTTTTATCTCGATGCATAAAATTTTAGTGCGTGATCCAATGTTAGTCTTTATTTGATTTTCTCTGTAACAGTACACAATTTTCATTGAAAAAAAATTATGGGAAAAAACATTGTTTATGGTAAAAAAATATATTTAAATGAAAATTGTGTTTTGTTGCAGAAGAAATTAAATCAAGACTTACATTGGATCACGCACTAACATTTTCTGCATCGAGATAAACAAAACATTAATACTCCGATAATCATTTTTAAAAACCATGAAAACGGCGTTTGAGAACTAACTAAAAAATTGTTTAGAACCTTCAAATTTTGCAAAACTTTTATTGTCTTAACATACTTCAATTTTCCGCTGAGAAAAAAAAACGATTTTCTCTTTATATATATTTATATATGTATATGAGGAATTCCGCGTCACTTCAGCCACTAAAAAAAAATCCACAAATAATTTTGAAAAATCGAGTTACTTTATTGAAAAATATTCGGAATTATCGAAATTTTTTAAAATTTCTGACGTTTTTTCTCGTTGAGTACCATTTTTTAACATTTTTCCATTCAAATGGTTGTATCTTTGGCAGGATTTGACGTATTTACATTCGTAAAAAACAAAAATGTGCGTCTTTATCTAGCTTCCCAGAAAAAAATTAATTTAGATTTTGTTGAGCGAGTCGAACGTCCGTTTCAGGGCAAAATATGCAAAAATTTTTTTTTTCTCAAGGAAAGGCACTCGTTATTTTATTTTTTTTAATTTTCCCGAATCGTGAATACGAAAAACGGATTTTTGGTATTTTTTATATTATGGGATTCCTAAACACCGTGAAGTAACAGCTATTTTTATTAGAAAAAAAATTTTATTCGATTGAAGTGTGTGGGGCACTCCAAGGCTCCAATTCATATGACATATATGTCGTATGTATGTAAAAAACCTGGTAAACATACAGCGATTGCTGTATTTTTTATGCTGTACTTTGGAATGCCCCATATATATATATATATATATATATATATATATATATATATATATATATATACCGGTTTTCCGCCTTTAAAATGCTTTTTTTAAAATCGTTATTTTTACACACTGTACAGCTATTTCGAAAAATGCATTTACTTCTGTCGAAAGTGAGAATAGACTTTTTTGTAATAGCTACAATTTTATTACATATATTGTTATCGGAATTTTCAAAAATAAATGGTAAGAGCTGAACATTTTTTGGACGAGAGAACAAGAGAGAGACAGAGAGAGAGAGAGAGAGAGAGAGAGAGAGAGAGAGAGAGAGAGAGAGAGAGAGAGAGAGAGAGAGAAATTTATTTATTAATCGATGATGTTTATTATGCCCCAGTTGAACTGTCGGGCAACTACAAAGGTACAGATGAAATAACCAAAAATATTAACGGGAATTTAAAGAAATGAAAGCTGGGTATAAAACAAAAATAAACAATGTAAGATGCGATGAGATAGAAACAAAATATAAAAAAACCACATTAAAAATATCAAGAGAATAGATGTCAAAAAGAAAAAAGTATATAAAAACAAAATTAAATTTAAAAACAAAAAATATAAAAGCAGAATTAAATATAAAAACAAAACAAAATAGAAAAGCGAAATAAAACAGCGAATGGAAATTCAAAGTACAATTCGGTATAAACAAAAATTAAATGATAAGTCTAAGATTAACATTGTTAACTTAACGAAATGAGTCGAAATAAGTTAATTCGGAGAGAGAGAGAGAGAGAGAGAGAGAGAGAGAGAGGCAAGTTTGCCCAATCGAAATTAACGAGGCCGCGATATGCACGTTCAACTTTCATGCCCACTTATCCCTCTTTCCCTCAACGAGTGAGCCGAGGCTGAATCATTTCACGAATCACTTTCGTCCCATTTTACACAAGCCGAAATGTAACGAGCTCTATGAAGAATTCAAATATATTCGAGAACGAAGTGGGCTAAGTGATCTGCGCCACGGCGTACGCGAAAAGGGCGAGTAAAAGGGAGCGAAGGGCGAATAGGAAGAGGGAGAAAGCGCTGCCGTGCAACGAGCTGCTCGTCGACACTTTGACAGCGCTCGTGGGATATGACCGTATAGAGTGAGATGGTCTGAGCAAAGGCAGCAGCAGCAGCGGGAACGATTCGCTTCGTTCTCCCGGCACTGACAGCTGTCAGCCGTCGGAATCCAGAAAGTTTTACGGCGGTGAGGAAAGGGGCGCGATGGGCGAACAAGCGGAGGGGCGTACAGCCATGTCCCAAATCGAAAGCTGATATTGCTGTGCTTGCGCAATAGGCTTTCTACCCTGGGGAATACTATCTGGAGGGATACCGAAAGAGAGTAGAGAAAAAAGAATTCGGTCACGTGAATTGTCAAAAACGACACCAATTAAAGAACTTTTTAAACGATATAAGCCTTGTGAATTTTCGATGAAATATGAAACTGGATTTTCGATGAAATATGAAACTTTGGATTTTCGATGAAATATGAAACTTTGGATTTTCAATGAAATATGAAACTGAATTTTTAATGAAATATGAAACTGATTTTTAATTAAATATGAAACCTTAAATTTTCGATGAAATATGAAACTGAATTTTCTATGAAATATGAAACTTTGAATTTTCGATGAAATATGAAACTTTGGATTTTCGATGAAATATGAAACTTCGGATTTTCAATGAAATATGAAACTGAATTTTTAATGAAATATGAAACTGATTTTTAATGAAATATGAAACTGGATTTTCGATGAAATATGAAACTTTGGATTTTCGATGAAATATGAAACTTTGGATTTTCAATGAAATATGAAACTTTGAATTTTCGATGAAATATGAAACTGGATTTTCAATGAAATATGGAACTGAATTTTTAATGAAATATGAAACTTTGAATTTTCAAAGAAAAATGAAACTTGATTTTTCAAGATACATGAATCTGAATTTTCAAAGAAATACGAAAATTCGGATTTTTAGATACATATAGAACTGTGAATTGCCAAAGAAATAAATAAAAACTTTCAGATTTTGAAGATATATGAAACTTGTGAATTTTCAAAGAAATATGACAATTCGAATTTTTATATATATATGGAACTGTGAATTGCCGAAGAAATAAATAAAAACTTTCAATTGTTAACGATATATGATACTTGTCAATTTTCATCAAATTATGAAATTTTCAGTTCGCAAAGAGAAATTAAACTTCTAGAGCTTCAAAATTACATAAACTGGATTTCCAATAAAATATGAAACTTGCAAATTTTCAAAGAAATATGAAACTCATAAATTTTCGAACCGATATGGAACCTGTGAGTTTTCAACGAAATAGTAAACTTGAGATAGTCAACGAAATATGAAACTTGTAGATGTTCAATGAAATATGAAGCCTGTGAGTTCTAGAAATGATATGAACCTTGTGACGTAAAAAAATGATACTTGTGAATTTTCAAAAAGTTACTGATCCCGTGGATGTTCGACAAAAATATGAACTATGTGAAATTTTAAAAAGGTATGAACCTCTCAAAATCAAATTGTAACTTACGAATTTTCAAAAAGTAGAAATAATAAAAATACGATAAAAAATCTGCAATTTAAAAAAGCCATGAATCTCCCGATTTGTCAAAAAGATCCCAATTTGTGAATTTGAAAAAGGACCTTCCGAATTTTCAAAGAACCCACCAACCATCTGAATTTTGAAATATTTACAAATGAACCTTGTACATTTTTTGCAGTGACCCGAAAAAATCCATACGAGGTATAGATTTATTCTGCAGATGCTAATTTTTCAGAATATATATAATTGAAGGGCAAGATTATGCCTTTTTATATTATTATTGCCTTATTAAGAAAAACTTTTGTGCTATTACCAGCTTGAAAAAGTATAACATTATCGATGATTACTATGAAAAAGCTGCGTCAGCGAATGTTTTATACAATTCAGAATGAAATTTATAGTAATTTATAATTATGCATATTTATATTTATGCCACGAGAGTATTTATTATTACCGTTAATTAATATTAAGTGTCGCCGAAATCCTCCAAGTTCGCGGACCCTGAAGTTGGCGGCAATGCTCTTCATCCGCCAGCTAAGATTCGTAATCTTTCATGAAACCTTGATGGTTCAATATTGAATATACAGGGTGTCCCAGAACTGAATGCGTTCCCCAAAATGGGGGGGTTGGGGGTGAAATTCTGAGTCGATTGATATAAGCATGTGTGGGTCTCGAATGAACTCCTGAATTATTATTAATTTTTAAAGGCGGGCCAATCAGGTGCGCCCGCCTTTAAAAATTAATAATAATTCAGGGATTGATCCGAGACCCACACATGCTTATATCAATCTCCTCAGAATTTCACCCCCGACCCCCCATTTCGAGGAACGCATTCAGTTCTGGGACACCCTGTATATGGTTTACGATGGGCAAGTTGGGTTAAAAAAAAGTTTACAAAAATTTAATTTGCGTCAATTCGCTGCTAGAAAAAATGGTTTATCTTGGTGCTAAACAGCCAACAAAAAATTACATCACCCGTAGCGTGAACGGCTCGCCCATCCAACCGCACGAAACAATAACATACATTAAACTTTTTTTATCTCCGGTGTTTTTTTATGAAAAAAAGTTAAAAAATTCATAAAGACTCAGTATAGTCTGGACAATAACACATATTTTTTTCAAATTTAATCTTCGATTGTGGCTAACGCTCTGACCTCCTTAAATGTCCAAGACTAAGAATGGTCGGATATACTCGTCAACGAAATATTGAATATTTTGTCTCGGAATATTAACGTGAATCCTATGAATGTTTGCGAATATTTAAAATTTGTGAACTGGATGTAGGACATCCAGGCCACGAATGTTTCTCGAGAACCATTTGACAAGATCAAATAGGTAACGTGCACGTGTGCGGGGGATACATTTTTTTCTTCTCTTTTCCCGGACAATGTAAAAAATGTGACCGTTACGGTGTCGCGTTGCAAATTCGTTTCAGCGAACCGCGGGCTTTCCATTCACGCGCTCCTGCGATTGATAGCGTTGATTGGGAAATTCACGCTCGCTCTGGCCAAGGGGAGAAAAAGGGAGATAAACTTTCGACGCATTTTACTTTTTTGTAGACAGACGTATACATTTACATACATATACAGGGTGTCCCCTCTTATTTCTGCCACCCCAAATAACTCGGTAATTATCGACGTCACAAAAAAATGTTCCAGACAAAAATTGTACGGTGTGAAGGGGGCCATCAAATGCGACCAATTTTTTTTTTATTTCGGTGGACGCGCCGACGCACAGTGAAGGTCACCTCCACCTTTTTAAATGGAATGGTACCTTTTTTTCAACCATCTTGTGGATCACCTCAAACCGCATAAAAAACACTAGGAGGTCAAAGTCGTTCAAGGTTCAAAGTCACCTATTGAAATAAAATACAAATCTAAATATCTCGGACCACCACCAAATATTTGGATCCGAGATATTTAGATTTGTATCATCGATAACTGACCTTGAATGACCTTGAACGACTTTGACTCCCGAATGTTTTTTATGCGGCTTGAAGTGCTCCACAAGATGGCTGAAAAAAAAATGTATCGTTCCATTTAAAAAAGTGGAGGTGACCTTCACTGTGCGTCAGCGCCTCCACCGAAATAAAAAAAATTGTTCGCATTTGATGGCCCCCTTTACACCGTGCAACTTTTGTCTGGAACATTTTTCTGTGATCTCGATAATTACCGAGTTATTTCGGGTGGCAGAGATAAGAGGGACACCCTGTATATATATATACACACACGACCCCACGCATATGTGCTTTTATGTACAGATTGTCACTCGTTCGCAAGCTCTTCAAGATTCTCGCAGTAATATACCTTGGCGCTGGTTTCGCTCCGGTGGGAGAGACGAAAATTTGCGTAACACACTCGTTTCGCCTGCGACGTGTGAGAACTAGGCACTCTGAGGCGTCGTTCCAGTACACGGCAGGGGGTGCAATTAGGGGCTCATTACTTTCGTGGCCTCCCGCTCTCTCTCTCTCTCTCTCTCTCTCTCTCTCTCTCTCTCTCTCTCTCTCTCTCTCTCTCTCTCTCTCTCTCTCTCTCTCTCTCTCTCTCTCTGTCTCTCTGTCATTAGAGGGAGAGGGAGATATCTGTGTATATATGTGTGTATATATATATATATATATATATATATATACAGGGTGTCCCTCTTGTCTCTGCCACCCTAAATAACTCGGCAATTATCGACGTCACAAAAAAATGTTCCAGACAAAAGTTGTACGGTGTAAAGGGGGCCGTCAAATGCGACCAATTTTTTTTATTTCGTTGGAGGCGCTGACGCACAGTGAAGGTCACCTCCACTTTTTTATAAATGAAATGGTACATTTTGTCAACCATCTTGTGCATCACCTCAAGACGCATAAAAAACATTGGGGGTCAAGGTCGTTCAAGGTCATTCAAGGTCAGTATCGATGATACAAATCTAAATATCTTGGATCACCACCAAATATTTGGTAGTGATCCGAGATATTTAGATTTGTATTTCATTTCAACAGGTGATCTTGAATGACCTTGAACGACTTTGACCCCCCAATGTTTTTTATGCGGCTTGAGGTGCTGCACAAGATAGTTTGAAAAAAGGTACCATTCCATTTAGAAAAGTGTATATATTTGTATATGTATATAAACGTGGATACGGACACGAGGGATGGAAAATTTTGGAGATATATATATATATATACACACACACAGGGTGTCCTTTTATGAATGGATAATCCTGCAACCGTCGATAGGTCATATCATATCCTACTACATGCTGGAATTTCCGTTTAGTAAAACCCCACGGTTTTCGACGAAAAAATAATTTGCTTTTAGTTTTTCGCATGCCATTTCTACAAATCATAACTTGTTCACCCAGGCTAAAGAAAAACTGTTCATTATTTGTTTTATCTAGAAAACTCTGCTTTTCAACCTTACATGTTAAGGCGTTACCCCCACTTGTAGCGCAAAAAAAGGCCTTTTTCATGAATTTTTTTAAAGAAAACCACAAAACTTTTTTAATCGATCAATATACCATCTTAAAGGACACATCTTGAAGAACTTTCAGTAATTTTTTTATTGAAAAATATTACATCGTTTAGTGGCAAATGGCCGTCAATGAAATAATGTTTTTATATACACGGTTTGCGGTGACGAACATTGCGGCGGAGTGGATCATCTGAAAAAAAAAAATGCGGATGGATTTAGTCAAATATAAGTATAAACTAGTCTTTAATCGAAGGAATTAGTATGAGTAGTGTGCGGCCGTGTTGATAATACGTGATGTTGAGGAATCGGCTTCGATTTCGGCCCGTGAGACTTCCAAGGTCGTGGTGGAAAGAAAAAAAGGAGTTTTTTCTGCTCGTTTTACGTTTCGATCCTTGGTTCGGATCCTCTTCAGACACTTTATTTGTTCTACAAATTTCGCGATACAAATTATATTAATGTAGTTTACAGATTTTTGTATTTGTATTTTGTGTAAAGAATAAGTTTTAGATGTGATATAGTGATTTGTGTGAATTTTGTGTTAGTTATTTTCCTATAATTTTTTTAATCGTGGTGATATTGTATGAATGATTATTTATAACAAGTTAATTTATTCTTGAGTAACAAGAATGGTGTGTGAGAGTGTGATGTTGTGAGAAACAATGAGAATTATGTTGGATAACGAACCTGAATATTGTCGATATTTCTAGTTTTCACTTTTGGGTTTATGCTTGGAGGATGGTGATGTAGACAGTATATTTTATATGAAATACTGTCTCGTGAGGTTGATTCGCAAGATGGATTTAATTCAATTGATATGTGTCACCGTTTTTTGGCGGTTTTGCTATCTGTGAAAGATTGTTATGGTGAAGGAGAATTTATTTCGATCTATTGTCATGGTTAATGAGGTTAATGAGCTATTGTGTGAAAATGGTAATTACCTATTGAAGTAAAATAAAGATATCCTCGCAAGCACAAAAAAAAAAAAAAAGGAAAACTAGAAAAATGTTTCTTTGCTCTACATGTCAAGTAGTGACTTCACGGAGAGTTCAAGAAAGACTGAGTGGCGAATTTAATATTTCTGAAGAGAGGGAGAATGATCCTTTGTCAGTGCTGTGTCAAGCGTTTGAGGGTGCCCGTGTCATGTTAAGAAGTTAAGTGTTATGTCAAGAGTTTTAAAACTTTGTCACGAGTTTAAAATTGATGTGTGTGGTTATGGATGATAAAATATTATTATGATTATATTATTGAATTGTATATTGAGCTAAGATTATTTATGTCAGTTCTAAAATTGATGGCATTGGGATGCGCTTTGATTTGAATCATTTCTAGGATCAATCTTTTTTTGAGCCATTTTTCATTGTTTAAAATTTTTAAACGTAAAACGAAACGTAAAACGAGCAGAAAAAACTCCTTTTTTTCTTTCCACCACGACCTTGGAAGTCTCACGGGCCGAAATCGAAGCCGATTCCTCAACATCACGTTTAATCGAAGGATTTTAAAAAATATTCATTTTTCACAAAATGGCGGACAGTCAAAGTTAATGGTTCGATTTTAACGAAAAAAACGGCCGTTTTTTGGCTATAAAACGGCCATTTTTTTTTTCGAAAAAAAAAATCGAACGATTAAAGACTACATTTTTATGTATTAAATAAGCCTGCAAAATTTCAAGAAGATCGGTTCATTAGTGTTCGAGTAATCTTGGTCACCGACTTCAGAAATGCCATTTTGAGAAAAACGCGTTTAAAGTTTCTCTTTCAACGCTCTTTCAACGCGGATTCTTCTCTTTCAACGCTCATATCTCAGTCAATTTTGTTCGAATCGACTTGAAATTTTCAGGACACATTCTCACATACTTATACTTCAAAAAAACGCAATAAAAAAAATCGATTGTTTCACAATCGCAAGTGGGGGTAACCCCTTAAGGCCTTAGGCCACAGAAACGGGTATAAAATCATGTGCGATTTGAACAATTTTTTTTTCGTATGAAAAAGTGGTTCACTCATAAAATTAATTATACATCCATTTAGTATGAATATCAACCTGTTAGAAAATAATGGTTTTTTTTTCGATGTACAAAATGGCCGACTACTAATATGTTCTATTGATATATTTTTTTAAAGCGCTCCGCGGCGTGACATTTAGCATCCACAATTTTTTACCTAGAACAGAAAACGAAAATTCTCGCCAATCTACATTAGAATACCTCGAGACGTACGTACGGAATTTTAAAAATATTGTTTTATTCAAAAGTTGTAGGTATTTGATCTTAAGAAATGAATTTTCAGTGAAAAATTTCGTTGTAACTGCTCATGAACTGCTCACAAAATGAAAAGTTTTCGATTAATCAGAAATTCCGTACGTACTTCTCTGCGAAATGCAATTAGGAACATAACTTTCTAATTTGAAGTAATTCGAGTGAAAATTGTTGAAGTTATTTGTCACGCCAATTGGCAAAAAGCTGTTTCGAGTAGTCGGCCATTTTGTACATCGAAAAAAAAAATACATATATTTTCTAACAGCTTGATATTCATACTAAATAGATGTGTAATTCATTTTATAAATGAATCACTTTTTCATACCAAAAAAACTGTTAAATTCGCACATGATTTCATACCCGTTACTGTGGCCTAACCCCTTGAGGAAACTCTATGAAAAAAGATCTTGTGCAGCATTTTCATACAAACCAATTCGAAAATCTGATTTTGATAGCCTGCGGTGTAAAAAACTGCATTGCGCATTTCGTACCAATTACTTTTAAAAAGTGGCTTAGTTATTGTCGATTTATATCATTTGTAGAAATTACATGCGAACAACCAAATGTAGATGATTTTTTTCAACGAGTAACATAAACCCCAAAATTTCAAAAACCGTGGGACTTTGACTAAACTAAAATTCCAGCATTTAGTATGACGTGATCTGTCCCCCCATGGAAATTTATGTATGTAAAATATATGCAGAAAATATATGCTACACATATATATATCGGTAGCATATATAGTGACGAAAAATAAAATAATACGTATATATTCAGTATATATGCACCAAATATATGACGCATATGTGACCCATATATTTTCGATATATTTTTCTGACCAAGACACATATGCTACGTATAAACACTATATATGATGCATATATGAGGCATATACGACGCATACATTTTCGATATACTTTCAATCTATTTTTTGTCAGAAAAATATATCAAAAATGTATGCGTCATGTATGACTCATATATGTGTCATTTATGCGTCATATATGACACATACATTTTTCATACATATTCCTGACAAAAAAATATATGCTGTGTATAAACACTATTACAGTTAAACTTAATAAAACTTAAAACTTAAACTTAAAAAAACTTAACTTACAGTTAAAGTACGCTATTACATATAAACACTATATATATGTGGCGTATATGTACCATTTATGCAGTATATATGTGGTATGTACGCAGTGTGTATGCAACATATATGATAAATATATGTGGTATATATGCAGGGTAAATGGTACATATATCATTGATATATGATACATTGGTATACAGTAATACCACGCATATACATCTCATATATAAAAACGTTACGAAAAGTTGAATTTGGCACATATATGCAACATATATTTTCAATATATGGCATATATTTCA